>JAJOZX010000474.1:872500-1362500 GCA_023014485.1 Bathynomus jamesi | reverse complement strand
ATTCATTCTTAACCCTCAGCCACTACCTTAATTTCTTGGTCCTGCACAATTTAAATGAGTGGGGTCCTTCCTGACCCCGCGATAGTGGTTGAGGGTTAAAAACGAAACCCATTTTTCAAAAATAAATTTAGGCAAAAATTTTTTAGAAACTCAAATTTTCACAAAATTGGAAAAAAATGTAATATATTGTATGCTAATATACATACAGGGTGCCCCATAAGTCCGGTCTCATAGAACTATAAGTTAAGTTTACAAAAATAATACATTAAAACTAGAACAAACGTTCAAATTGATGTCTTGTTTCGGACCTTTTTTTTTGTTGCGGGTAGAATAACACTCAATAGCTAATATAGAAGTGAGTCGCATTCGTGAGGTAAAGGCCGAGGTCCCAACACAAGACATCAATATGAACATTTGCTTTAGTTCTAATGTATTATTTTTGTAAATTTAATTTAAAATAAATTTTCCGATGAGACGGGACTTATGGGACACCCTGTGTATATATATAGTGATGCCACTGTACACGCATTTCGACACTTTTTCAATAAGAACGAAATGGCACTGTGTGAGTGTTAACATTTCGTAAAATATAAACGCTTTGAATTTTTAAAAAACTATAAATGTTTTGCTAAAGTTAAATCACTCATTTTGATGAACATCCTCTCGTCCAATTTACTTTATTAAAGTTTGGCATTATAAAGTGTTGTTTACGTAAGACCGCGAAGGGAAACAGATTGTCCCTATCTTATAGACCTTAAATTAATATTAGTGGCGTTATTTCAAACGGTACTTGAAACGTTTACGAGTTTACGAACTTTCGCGTCCCATTTTACGTTTTAAAAGTTCGTTGTTTTTATTTTTTTTAATGTTTATAATAAACTTCAGTTCGTTGGTTTTATTTTTTTTAATGTTTATAATAAACTTCAGTTCGTTGCTTTTATTTTTTTTAATGTTTATAATAAACTTCAGTTCGTTGCTTTTATTTTTTTAATGTTTATAATAAACTTCAGTTCGTTGCTTTTATTTTTTTAATGTTTATAATAAACTTCAGTAATTAAAATGGTTCGAAACGCGGGAAATACGTCGTGGCCACGTCGTAAACCCGCTTCCCGTTTGATCAGCTAGAAAGTTAAGCGACGTTGAGTCTGTTCAGTAGTTGGGTGGGTGACCTTCCTCCGCGTTCGGATGGTTTAGCGACTCGTAGATACCGTATAAAGCCGTTGGTCCTCTCCGTCACGCGACCTTTTCCGCTATGGAGGAGGTTAATATTATTCGAAAAACGGACAAATTCTTTTACCATGAAGAACATTCATTGCGTTTTCGCCTTCTTGGCATCTATATGGTTGTTTCGTGTTACGTGCTTCGTCCACTAGAAGGAGCTGAGATAGGTGTTAGCACCGCCAGCCGAGGAAAATAAGTCCCTTGAAGAGAGAGTCTGGGACTGTGGGACAACCCAAAATATTGCGTGCAGCGGACTCGTCACTGCAACCCCTCCTCTCCACCTCTTTTCTCAGACTGGCTTGGGACAGTGCGTGTCTGCATGAATTGTTTACAGTACTGCACTAAACCGACAATTGAGTTTGAACTGTGTACTTATTGCATTAACTCTTAATTCATACCCAGGGTAAAATATACCCTTGGTATAATTTACCATGGCTGTGAAATAGAGATTTACCCTTATTTCATAACCTTGGTATAGCTTACCATGGTTATGAAATAAGAGTTAGGTAAAATATTGATTTAGTTCTTAAAAGTGAAATATCTTTAACCCTTATATACAGGGTGTCCACAGTGTCTTGTCACCCCAGTAAAATACAAACTGATATCGTTTTTCTTTCAGACCCATTTGAAATGTGTTATAGCAGCAACTATACGATTGAACAACGCATATTGGCTAGTACTTGGGTCCATGAGCGACCACGTAATGGCAAAACCATTGAAAATATTCGTGCAAACTTTCAGGACCGACTTAATCGTGCAGCTCCTTTTTGGAGGAGCTGCACGATTCAATCGGTCCTGGATCAGCCTGCACGAATATTATTCCATTTTCTGTTTTTACATTGCATGAAAATCTTCGTGAGTTTTATTACTATCTTTTTAAAGTTTCATAATTCAGTATAATGATATTCTATAAAAATTAATATAATAATTCCCCGGTAGTCCGACCCCGCGGTGTTCCGATGCTCCCTTATTCCGACTCTAGACCACCGCATTGCTCCGAGCTAAAACAACTCTCCTTTGTTGTGTGTATTGTTTGCATTTACATGTACGCTACTATTTTTATACTTATTTTACACTCTTTTATTATTAACTAGTTTAAAATCAAAGTATCAGTAACTCTACACAAAGCGTTCAAAACAACAATATGATTTTCGATAGGAAATGAAGTCATTTTGGTGGATAATTTAAATTTTGGCGCAATAGCTAGGGCACCATATAAACAATAGGGAATTCGTCATCTACAGCAACAGTTATATTAATTTATAGTGTGAGAATCGTGCAGGGTTTTGGGTGTAAAGTTTTCGTCAAACGGTCATTCTTCTTACAAAAATGTCATACTTGATGTAGGAAACTTTGCGGTTCTGAATTCCATCTGATTTCCTTCTTTTATATCCTTGACCTTTCATTCACTTTTCCTATACTCTCTCAGATAGTTTGGTTTCTGGGCAGGGTTCCGGGTCTTCCGTCTTTATCCTGGTTGTCTTTCGCTATTTCAGTGTGAGCAAGGAATGGGTAAATTCACACAAATATACTAAATTAATTGCAGTGAGTCGTCTACACTTTTTTTAAAGTCTTTATTTACACTTCTATAGTAACCCGATGTGTTGTCCAGTCTGTCCTAAATTGGATTCATGGTTATAATGATAATATGCATCACGTTAACATTTTAACTTCAGTCTCTTACCCTCTTTCTGCATGATATTATTCTTTACATTTTGTCATGGTGGGCGTTGCTATCTGGCTGGTGAAACACGGATATAAATGTGTTTATAAATACAGTATAGGGTTTCCATGTGGAATGTTAATGTATTCTTTGCGAACTGCCCTTGCCAACCAGGAATGCGTATGTTTGTGACGTCATACATAAACGAAAAAGAATCTATTCCGTACTCGGAGAAATTTATGAATTTATGATGTGGAAGAAATAAAGGAGGAAGGAATGCCCATGTTTACGTTATATAATGTTATGTTATAATGTTGTTACAATGTTTCAGACCAACAAAGACCCTAGAATCCACTCATGGCTGGTCTACCTAACTGTACTAGTTTATTTCAATCGTATTTGTTTATCGTTATTACTTTATTCTATAAAATAAAAAGACAGGGCATTTCACAATAAAGAAAACGATTTTCCTCAAAACTTTTGAGGGTAAACAATAACAAATTTAAAGTACAGTCACTACAGTAGCTAAAAATCATTGAATTTCCATAAACTCGTTAGTATTGTACGTAGATCTAAAAAAAAAAAAACTCAGAATCTAGACACGTCCTTCTCTTTTGCATAATATTATACGGCTATGTCTTTTACCAGACGGAATACATATTTTTTTTTAACATTTCTCGTCATAACATTTAAATATTGAACATTTAATACTTACATAAACTTCTTAAAAATGTATAAATATTTTCTCTTCATTGTTGAAAATGTTTAAAGAATTGTCAAAGATTCTACTCCGACAGGAACGCCAAGCAGATATCGTCGGGAGGGAGGAATTGGCATGACAAGCGTCTCTAGGCCCTCTGCCCTCCACAGTCAAGCTTCTAGCGTCACGGAGGTCGCGTCCGATGAAATAGACCTGGACGAGGAACCTCAAGGGCTGACCACGTAAGTTAGAATTCCACGTCAAAACGTCATTTCAGAACGTTAATTTGCGCTGAAGATTCTTCCACGGTCATCATCAGGAATTGTTTTACCAAAATGTGAAAGGCTTCTGGTTAAAATTTGGTGTTGCAAAGTTCATATATTTTCTCTGAAACACCTTAAAATTAACTCCTTCTGACTATAGTCTAATAAAACACAAGAGCGCGTGCACACACACACACACACACACACACACACACACACATATATATATATATATATATATATATATATATATATATATATATATATATATAAAGCTATTGCCTGGTTGCGAGGAAAGCGTAGTCTGATAATAAAGAGCAACACTAAAGAGACAAAGAACAGTTGAATGTATATATATGTATATATATAGATATATATATATATATATATGTGTGTGTGTGTGTGTAAATAGTAATATCATTTTCCTACTGTATCATAATATGAAGTCTTTTGTATCACCCTGTAAAAAATTCGTAACACATTTTTCTATGTTAAATAAATATTAACAGATAAAATTTTGTAAAATGCTAATAAATTTTTTTGCACTTAGAATTAATTAGTTTTTGCGTCTGTATATTAAAAAAAAAACCTACTTGTTATTGTTAATAATGAGTTACATTGATCAAAATACATTATTGTTGCACTGATCATGCTTATTTTCTGGTTATAAACTTAAACCAAAGAGTATATACACCGAGTGATTTTTTTATTTTTTATTTTAAAAGGTTTGTAATTTTTGATTAATTGAAACAAAAGGATGAAATTTTTACTGTACCTTCTCTATACATGGTAATTAGTCCTATACTGCGAAATATGCTCAATATGATGTCTTCTCATTCTGTAGAATGTCCTCTCATTCTGTAGATTTCCTGCGGTTTATGATAAAAGAATATCATGGTCACCAACATCACCAGATGTAAACCCCCGTGGCTTTAATCTGTGGGATTATTTAAAAGGTAGTGTGTTTAAGCAGAATCCACACACGATAGAAGGATTAAAAGCATCAATTGAACGAGAAATTTCTCAGATTTCAACAGATACTCTGTCCAGAATATTGTAAAATTTTGTTGTTCGTATGCAAATAGTTAATCATCTGAGAGGACATGACATAGATCGTGTTTTTTACTAAAGACTAATTCCCCACGTGTAGAGAAGGTACAGTTAAATTGGGTTGCTTTTATTTCAGTTTATGACAAAAATACAAACCTTTTAAAGTGTCAGATGTTTAAAAAAATAACCCGATATTTGTAAGAAGATACGAAACACGATATTTTCCATTATTTAGTGCGTTATCCCGCCAATGGTAATAGGTACTTACCATCTGGCGTATGGAGTGAAAACTAATCTTTACACAAAGGCGCACTCGCATGATCTAGTAGTATATAAGCAAAAACTGAATATTATCACATTAATCTTCAAAAATATAAAAACCTAAAGTATATGCTTACCTTATTAACTAATCCAGTATTCGATTACGTATTAAACTATATAATAAAAAATATTAAGATACAATTAAGTTGTAATTTACTTCTCCCAAACACTAGATGGCAGAAGAGAGAAAAAAAATTAACGCAGAAGTGGGCGGAGTTTCGAACCTTGTTATAAATAACCCTTGCTAAAATGGCTGAATTAACTATATGGGTTGGATGTGAAATAATTTGGTTGGCGACAATAATTATTATTCCAATCTGGTGAGAAAAAAGGAAATATGTCCCCTTTTCTCTGAATCTTCAATTCTTTCCTTATTGGCTTTACTATCTTTCACTCCAGCGTGATACTCCACAGGCTTACAGAAGTGCACAAGAACGCCATCAGAGCTATCAGGAAGATCAAGTACTTCGTCGCGAGGAGAAAGTTCCAGCAAGCGAGAAAACCCTACGACGTGAGGGACGTGATAGAGCAGTATTCTCAGGGGCATCTTAATATGATGGTCAGGATAAAGGTAACTTGTCAATGACTGCAAATAACTGGTATCTCTCGAAACGACTATCGTTTCTTAAACTTTTTATGAACATCTTATGAACGTTTCTTTTTATGAACATCTTATAAACGTTTCTCTTTATGAACATCTTATAAACGTTTAGTACACTTTTTATGAACATCTTATAAACGTTTCTTTTTATGAACATCTTATAAACGTTTCTTTTTATGAACATCTTATAAACGTTTCTTTTTATGAACATCTTATAAACGTTTAGTAAACTTTTTATGAACATCTTATAAACGTTTAGTAAACTTTTTATGAACATCTTATAAACGTTTAGTAAACTTTTTATGAACATCTTATAAACGTTTAGTAAACTTTTTATGAACATCTTATAAGTGTTTAGTAAACTTTTTATGAACATCTTATAAACGTTTAGTAAATATTTTATGGACATCTTTGCTTGGATTTTAGTTTAATCGTATGAGACTTATAGAGTTAATTAACAATGTTAATCCCAACTACCATTGATTGCGCCTTAACATCACCATTCAGATACTTTATAATTTGAATCAATCAGGAAAAAAGCAATTTCTTTTAATTAACTTGACAATATTTCATTTTTAGGAATGTTTACCGAGAGGGTTAACGATTCTCTTCTCGGATATTTAAACTGCTCTGTATATATATAAAAAAAAAGGGGGGACTTAAGATTTGGGGTTTCTTTAAAAAGAATTTCAATAAAATTTATTGTTACTGTAGGCAAGATAGGAAAACACCTTTGATATTTTTATATATTTTTCTGGTAATTAATGAGATCTGTTTATTCATTTATTTGTGGTCGTAAATATTTAATTATTCAAAATTAGTATTTTCTAACAACAGTTTAGAAATTATTGTACTAAGTATGATAATCTAAAGTTACCTCTTATGATGATCTAAAAAATTAAATATATTTTTCTCAAAAAAAAAAAAAATTCAAAGCTTATTTTTTTCCAACAAAACAAAGGAATTGCAAAGGCGATTGGATCAAACATTAGGTAAACCAGGAAGTTACCTTGCAGGTATCGACAAGTCGGGAAATGTAAAACCAATGACTATTGGAGCAAGATTGTACAGGGTAGAACAACAGGTATTTAAAAAAGAATTCATTCTATCAGTAGAGTGAGGACCATAATTTTCACATGAAAAAAACCCACAATTTTGACATTATTGGATGGCGTTAATCCAATCCTTTTATTTATCCAATTTCAGTTACTAGTGATGGATAAGAAAATGGATCAAATAATTTTCGTTTGCAACGCCATATCACAGAAATTTTTTGTCCCTGAATTAAAAAATTCGTCTGGTGACCAAGGATAGGGCATGCATTATTTTTATATTTGCAAATCGTTATGTATTAATAAGGAAATGTTTAATAGCATATATCTATTTTTTGAATACCACGACATATTTCAGTCAGTTATGACGTTAAATATGACTGTTGTTTTAAGATAATTACGTAAATATTTATGTTACGACAACCCACAACCCTCCTTAATGACAAAATAAATTATGTGAATATTTACTGTCAATACATGACACTCGTAAAGTATAGAATTATACAGGGTTCTCCAAAAAGTTACGGTACACCACGACCACTTATGTATAGTCGCGGTGCACAATGACTTCGACCATCCTGTATACGAGTTATTAAATACAGTTTTAGAAAAAAAGTTTGCTTAGAAACCTAAAACTTGTAAAAGCGCAAGAAATTACTAATCGGTATTATTCTGGTTTCCAATATTATTTTATTTTTTATACTGACGCTAATAAAATTTCAAACAACAAATCCAATCATTACTGATCAGTAATTTTTTTGTTTTTTACAAAGTTCGGGTTTCTTGGCGAACTTTTTTCAAAAACCGTACATATGAAAAATTAATGTTTTGGAATTTGAAGTAAAACGAGTCGTTCTTGTGTGTATATTCAACACACTTTAAACCCTTTCCTATTTAGGTGTCTTCTTAAATACCAAATAAAAACGTCTGGCATTAACGCGATTAAAATCAGTGAAGTGGACGCTCAAAACGAAAGGGTTAATTTTTCTATCTGGCTCATTATTAAGATTTACTTCGTTTCTGCTTGGAGGAAATTTGTATAGTTACATTTTTATTAATGAATATTTCGAATATAAATATAATTGTTATATATTTAATACATTTTGCCATAGTCTGTAAATATAAATAATTTTCTGCAATAGTATATATATATATATATATATATATATATATATATTATATATATATATATATATATATATATATACGTAGTTGAACTAGAATTGTACAATGTCTTTAATAAAAATGTTTATAATGAAATTAATAAAACAAATTTGGGTGCCCGGTAGCTCAGTAGTTACGGTGGCAGAAGACTCTGAGCGGTGAGATTCTGGTTCGCTCCAGCTTGCTGGCTCCTGGATTGGGTTCAGTTGGCCGCTTGCCCTGTTAGGGCTGAAGGTGACCCTTAGGGTACACTTACCTCCACATTGTGGGGAAATGAGATTCCTGGCTGTTATCTTTTAATATATATATATATATATATATATATATATATGGCATACATATTGATCATAGGAAATATTACAAAGTTGCTTACTATTAATAGCAAGACAGTTCTCTCTTACCTTATATAAGTAAAAATGTTCCAAAACATTATATATATATATATATATATATATATATATATATATATATATATATAGTGTGTATATACACACGAAGACTGACGTAAAGCGTGCAGCTCCATAGAGAGTTCGTTCTTTTGTCCCAAGGCAACGTTCCGAGTCGGACATCTTACCACTATACCATCCATGGCTTCCTAGATGGTTTAGTGGTAAGATGTCGGCCTCGGGACGTTGCCTTGCGACACAAAGATAAGAGCTCCTTAGAACTGCACGCTTTACTTCAGTGTTCGTATTAAATCAGCTTACGGTTATTGTATATATATATTTATATATAAAAATAATTTTATTATTATATAGATATGCTTTGGAATACGCATAATCCATTTTGGCAGTATTTGCAGTCACTTTTACAGTAACCTTTATAGAAACTAGTTCCCTACAAGTAGTTTAAATAGTAACCAATAGAGTTATAGAAAAACTATTTTTCTAATCGTGGAATTTAAATATGCAACTATGTATCTCTAACCCAAAATAACTCTGACATTTTAAAAATCACATTTTTATCACATTTCACAAGCAAATGTTATTCAACATCCGTACACGTTCTTATTGTAACGGATAGTATATATATATATATATTATATATATATATATATATATATATATATATTATAGTGGTCCTAATAATTTATTAAGTTAATTTTTGGGAACACCTTATTTTGAATCACTGTGTTTATATATATATATATATATAGAACCTTGGTTTAGCTTCCGCCCGAATTGTTCATTCTGACGAAGGTCAAGCTTGTCACTCCACCTTAGACCTACAGTTTAACGTGGAATCCGAACCACGCCCTACCAGCAGCCCAGCGTCCTAACCAATAGGCTACCCAGGGTATCCATTTATCTATCAACCAATTTCTTTATTGTATGAAAGGATGAACAGCTGGGTTTTGCCGCGCGGCGCCTGCCGTCACCGGATCTCGATTCCGGTGTCGATGGATTCGTAGTCAGCGACGCCAAAATAATATATATATATATATATATATATATATATATATAATAGTAAGAGAATATCTTACAAAATTAGGTTATTATTAACATACTCAAAAAATGGAACTCATTGTATCTTTTTTTTTTTTTTTTTTTTTTGTGTGTCAGGTTAATGAAGGGTTTTTCTAAAACTTTACAAACAGCAATTTTTTTCTCCCATAAAGTTCCGGGTTTTTTTTGTGACGTCACCGCAGTCAGAATAAATTTTAACGTGATGTCATTCTGGCCGAAATCTTAACTGACAAAAAAAAGAAAAAGAAAATAGGAAAAAAGTGTGACGTAGTTTAACGTACTTAAACGATAACAGAATAAATGTATTTGATAAATAAAGATATAAAAAATATATATATTCGTTACTTCACAAAATGACAACGAAACTTTTTTGTTCAACTGTATATGTTACGGCCTTTTTTGCGAAATCGGCCTTTTTTGCAAAAGTCGTGATACTTTCGTTAAACAACGAAAATATCACGACAACCTAACCCATCGTCAAGGGCGGACAGTTAACCTAACCGGGCATTTAATTAACCTAAATCTGCCTTTTTTTGAAAAAAGGCCGATTTCGCAAAAAGGCCGTAACATATATACAGTTAAAGGAAAAAAGATATTGTTATATTTAACGCTTTTGCAGTCCTAATATTTTTCTGATAGTTTTCTGGTATTTTTAGAACTAATTAAAAGTAATATTAAAAAATATAATAATAATAATTTAAATTTTTGTCAGAATATTCTTATTTCAATTAATTAATTAAAAAAAAAAATAGTATGAAATAATTTCATACTGAAAGTCTGAAATTAACCATTTATTATTATAATATATTTCATACTGTTCGCGATCGACTTTAAGAGTGTGTGTATATATATATATATATATATATATATATATATATATATATGTGTATTACACAACTGTTTGCTGCCAATTTTCACCATCGAGTCGTGGCCCGCTTACAACCGATTGTAGCCGTTTATTGCAATAATCGGCAACGCGACAATCCGGGTCTGAAAATATATCGCCTTTATTAAACACTATTCATTGTGGCAAAATTTTAAAATTTTTCGACAAACGGCCGTCATACAGGCTTGATTCTTATAACTTTGAAAGAAACAACTTTCAGAGAATATACACATAAAATGATGTTAATTCACTGCAAAGAATTTTTGGAACACCCTGTTAATATATATACAGTATATTATTTATTTATTTATTTATTGTATGCGCGTGCGTAGGCATCTGAGCATAAGTGGGGTAGAGTGCGTGATAACTGGACAGATGTCGTTGGGTATTTTTTTGTGCGATTATAAAACATTTGGTACACTTCGAAACATTAAAAATTTATATAAAAAATGTAGAAATTTTTTTATTCTCGGGGGAGACAATATGTTAGTCCTGATTACGTTAGGTTAGGTTAGGTTAAAGTAAAATAAATTAAAAAATAGGTTAAAAATAGGTTAAAGTAAAATAAATTTGGTTTATTAGTTATGTGGATTTAAGAAAAAGTCGGTACCTCGCATATATACACAGTATATATGCGCGTGTGTATATGTGTCTGTTTGTGTCCGTGTGTGGCGCACGCACGCGCAATTGTTTTGATTTTCCTCATTTTATGAGGTGTTTTTCTTGGATCAAGAAGTTGTATAGTTCCAAGATTTTCTAAATTTTACGATGTATTATTCACTACCTCGCAACTTTTACTCGTATTAAGGAGGTAAATTTTTTTAATTCAAGTACTGTATATCTTAAAAACTATATTAGCCGTATGTATGTGAAATTAAGTGCGGTTTGGTTAGGTTGAAACCCAGTAAAGCCTAAAGCTTAAGGACCAAATTAAATATCGATACTTGAGTTACGGTTTTTATTACAGTGATTTCACAGTACCATAATACACATATTATAATCACGGTATTATTTGCTTTTATCAGTAAAGATATCTCATTTATTCGTAGGTAAGGTTACGTTAACTACGTTTAATGAAAAAGTTGACTTCACAACACGTGTGTGTGTGTGTGTGTGTGCTTCTCTCTCTCTGTGCTAACTCCAGTAATAAGCTGCTAAAAATAAATCTTAAAAATAGGAAATAAACCAAATTTATTCCAGAAAAAGACATTTTAATCTTGTTTTTACTTCTTATAAAAAATATTTAAAAATTATTTACTCGGAGTTTGTTGTTGCTCAAATTAATGTAATTTATTTATACATTATTCATTAATTTATTCAATTAGTTCATTCATTTTTTTTTAATTTACGGAGTCATTGCAAATTTAAGTGTATTATTTTGGATTGGATATCCCTCTCAGACGGGTTACATATATAAGAGTAAGTAAGGACACAAATGACCTTTTCTTTATTAATTATTCTTATTTATTAATTATTTACTAGTAATTATTATTATTATTAACTATAATTATCCTTTTTTTTAAACCTCCCATTTAACTTACTATGAAAAAGTCATTTCAACCCAGGTTAATGGTAATAGACTAACATTTAAAAAGTTTACTTAACACCTTAAATAAACTGTTAATTGGTGTCAAATAACATTTTGTTTAAAAAATCTTGCTCATTTCCGTTACTAAAATTTTAATTATTTTCTGCACACCGGATTGTCTGTCTATTCGTCAACTTGTGTTTGTCTATCGAATAATCTCGAAGTTTATCAAAAGCGAATGTTAAAACAAACTGTTTAGATGATAGTTTATGGATTTGATTTTAGTATTTCTCTCGAAAATCGTTCCCATTCCACAAAAAGGTTTCTTGCTTTGAGAAAGAATGTTACTTCCATTCGCATTTGTGGTAAAGGCATCATCAAATGAGAAGGGCTAATATTTCCTAACTTAATTGAACTTAACCTAACATTAGCTTAACCTAACCTAACCTAGACTAAGGTGGGAAAACCGTGAATAAAGAATATCATGAAATGGGAGCGGATCAATTTGAGAATTGCTTCCTTTGCTATTCTCTCTCGCGCGGATTTCTCGCTCTCGGGTGGCAAATTAAATAGGACTAACATTCAGTGGGTTAATACCTTTTGTAAAAAAAAAATATTCACTATAAATTATTAATTATAAGTGAAAGCGAAGAGCGAAAGCTTATTCTTATAATATACAGTCGGCATGAAAAAGTCCTTCCGTGAAACTCCGTGTTTCTGACAGATATTTATCAGTAAGAAACAGCTACTTTCACTAAGAGGATTTTTTATTGGAGTGTATTAATTTCATTAATTAAAAAGTTTATCATCATCAACACTTTCCAGTAGTGACACAAAAAACATTCCTTGGTTGCAATAACCAAATTATTTGACAACCAATTTAATTCAAAGAATAAGGATGGTTGGTGCAATTAATCATAGGGATTGGTTGGTAAATAGTTAACTATGCTGACCATCAGTGTTGTGCGCGCTACCTCCTGAAAATGGCGGTGCTACCGCTACTGCTACTTGGGTCAAAATGTAACGGCGCTACCGCTACAGCTACTCATTTGGAAAAGTAGCGCGCTACCGATACTTTTGAAAAGCATTCAAAATTGGAATAGTAATTCCTCAAGTACGTATGTGTAATTTGTGCACCTATTAGAAAATAGCATCAATGTACATATCTGCAAATCACAAATTCAGTAGCTAAGTTGTTGCTTTCAGTTACTGAGCAGCTGTGCGAAGAAAAAAGAAAAGGTGTATATACTGTATAGAACAATAGGACATGAATAAAGTAGGCAAAAGGAAGAAACTAATATCTCGTTAAATCTTCTATAGTGGTTGGTGGGATAGTAAAAATTGCGTTGATTCAATTCACAGTTCTTTTATTTGATTGTTAACAATGTAGGAATAAGTGCTACTAGTAGAACTGGACTATTTCGTACTACCTTTTGACCACACCCTAGTGAAAATAATAAAAAGTCAAATACGCATTATTTATTTATAATAAAATATGTGTGACTACATGTATGCGGCAGCATCAGGAACTCTACTGTATGCTGACCAAGTTAAATATAGCCCATTCAAGCTGATAACGCAGGCAGACTTCCAAACACCACCAAATCACTGTTAGTGGCCCAAATTTAATTTTTCATTGCTTTTATTTATTACCTCGTAAACTATAAGAACAAAAATGGCTTTTATTCACTTTAAAAGTAGCGAGTAGCGATTAGGATTCCTTTAAAATGTAACGCCCCTACCGCTTTCACTACTTTTCCTCAAAAGCAGCGGCGCTATCGCTACTAAAAAAGTAACGCCGTTACTCCCAACATTGCTAACCATGTACTGTACATTAATTGGTTATTATATTTTTTCTTGTAACTATTAAAAATGACTACTGTTTCATGCATTCTTGTGGTATCATCTACTACCATTACAATTATTATTACTATTTACTATTTTCACAAAAAAGTAAAGAAAACTTTAAAATATTTATTTTTTAATAATAATTAATAGTCCAGGAATCCATTTTCTTTCACATAAATAATGAAGAAAGACTTAATTATAATGTAATAAATTGAAATTACAATTAAAAGCAACATTGAAACAGATATAATAGTACGAGACTGTGCACAGATTTTCAGTCAAATGCTCCCTTTCATCTTTGCACGATGCATTGCCAGAAAACATTTGTTAAAAAGAGAAAAATCTTCAGATCATGAGATGAGAAGAGATTAAAGTAACTATATTGTTGATCAATTTTCATAAACCGTATCAGTATCAATGAGTGATCAATGGACGAAAAGAGCATGTTAGCAGTTTGCTGATATGGGGTAAATAAAACTGTTTTAAACGATATAAAATTGGTATTAGTTTATCTGTATGGAAAGCAATAATAGACAGACAAAATACCATATTATATATATATATATATATATATATATAGAGAGAGAGAGAGAGAGAGAGAGAGAGAGAGAATTTATTTTTTGTCGATTGTGAAATGTACTTGTAACTTAGATTTTAATAATAATAATTATTCTCATTGGCAAGAGACAACCATTTTATTATTAATTTAATTCACTAATTACAGGTAAGTACAGGTTTTTAAAACTCCTCATTTCTATGAAAACCATTCGGAATACCAAATATAAGGTTCTGCACCATAATATTTGTTAAAGTTTTGCTTTGAATAAAACTGCGAGATTCTAATTCTAGATTTTTAAGCAATTATATAATTAATACTATAGAAAAAATAAGAATTATTATTGGTAATTTTATATTACTGATTCTTTAAACCAATAAATGTTAGTCCTTCGACTTACTTCAATGCAAATTATTATTTTTCTATAATAATTAAGATAATTAATAATTAAAACGTATGTACACTGTATAATATATTATTTTGAACATCAATATTGCCTTCATAAGCATATATTCAAGCATATCCTATTTGTAAAGAATATATATATATATTATATATATATAACAGTTTAGATTTGAAGTAAAATGATGTAATCCATTTGGCCCTCTACTAATAAGGCACTATTGTGGATTATTCTTAGTGGGTTAGAGCGCATGTTTTGTGGCACTAATTGTGCCATTTCGACTTCCGTTTTATGGAAGAAACTCTAAATTCTCATAAATAACAAAGAAATATATAAAATATTAATATGTGAACTTATTGATCATAGGCATAAATAACAAAGAAATATATAAAATATTAATATGTGAACTTATTGATCATAGGTCAATACACACATTGTCACTATTTTACTATTCAATGGTGTAAATATGTCATTTTTAATTCAGTATTTTTTTTAACTTTTGAAAACAAATTTCTTTGAAATATAATTGTCCTCTTTTGTTTTTGTTTTTTTTGTGAGGGGGATAAGGAGAGGGGAGATTTAGAACCCCAAAATTTTGTTGAAATCAGTTCAAATCAATAAATGAAAATGATACGCAATACATTATATAATTAAAAACTATTTAATTTACCTGTTTTGGATGATTTTTTTTAATGTTATTTGTAAAGAATTGTTTTGGTTCCTGGATTATTATTATTATTACTATTATTATTATTATTTATTAATTCATTTTTTGTTTTCAATGTTAACCAATGTTAATTTTTTACACACAACTTATATTTCAATACAAAACCCCCGTCTGGTCATTATTAACTTTCGAGTCTATGAGAAATGTCGTTCAAATATCTAATTTTGTTTTTTATTCTATTACATATTTATTTGGACCGACGCAACGTTCTCATTTCTAAGTGTGAACCTTTTTTTGTCAAGATTTAAACTTAAAAAAATATAAAACAGAAAATCTTTAAGTAATTTCTTTCCCCCTTTTTTATCCTTTAAAAAAAAAAAAAAAAAAAAAAAAGTTATCCTTCAAAATAAAAAGTTTAAAAATTATGTTCATGATTTGTAAGCGATTAAAATGTTTATAAAAAAAAATTAAATTAAAAAAATTTAAAATTATATGTGGAAATTAAAACATTTAGAATAATAGGTTTTAAAAGTTGTTGAAAATTTTCAATTAGTCTAAAAATAAACTACCTTAAACAGAAATAAAATAAAATAAAAAATAAATAAAATACTGAATTGTACGCATATACATACATTAATAAATCTCATTTCCTATTGGATTGGGGTAAGAAGGTAGAAATAACTTGGATGCGAAACACAGAAGGTAGCGAAGAGGAGAAAAGGTGAAGATTAAGACGTCTACGTTCACATAAGCATTCTGGTGGACCAGCGCCTCCCTACATGGCTAAATTCCACACCTAAGCGACCTTTCATACCCCTTGCGTGGTGGTGCTTTGAAAATTGTATACGTAATAACAATAAGTACATTTATAAGTGCACTAAAAAGTAAAACCGAGAATCTTTTTTTATGCAGGAAGAAGAAGCCAAGGGGAAAAGCCCACAGAAACGCCACTCCCATAGAGAAAGAAGAGCCAAATTCAGTCCAGGGTTTTCGAGATGCCTGGACACTGCGTTTGAAAGACTGGAGATCATAGACAGCCGGGAAGATGGATTGAGGAAGATTGTTCCAGAGTAGATGAAAGATTGAAAATACCGATTAACCCTTGCGTGAGAGAGTTGGACAGAAAAGGAATCTTTTTAAATTATAACAAAGTTAAAGCGATGAAAAATACAATTACAACTTTGAAATTCAACACTTAAAAGACAAATAGCGTTCAATATACTCCCTTTTGGGGAAATCGAAAATTTTATTTTGGGGTGCAACATCGAGACAAAGCCGCTACACGTAAAGTATTGGGCTCGATCCAGTTTCCCTTTAAAGAGATTTTTTTCCGGTTGGTGACTTTACCGCCTGTTTCAGCGGCTTCTGGTGGACGAAGGACGTAACATGGCATAACTAACCAACCAATCAACCATTCGTACTTTACCTAATGATTACTGTTACGAAGTTCGGTTTGATTTGAAAGTGTACAAGATTGACCGAAAAGCCTGGTTTATTTTACCCGCTGTCTAAATTTGTTCCATCCACTGTTCTATGTATCTTCCATCTCATCTCCATCATGGATGGCATCAACTCCAGAGAACCAGCTCAACGTACACTATTAGCAACAGTAGACATTAGTAAAGCATTTGATGCTATCCCACGCTTCCCTCTCATAAACAAAATACTCAACACAAACATGCACAATAACACCAAAAAGTGGCTGAGCAACTATCTTCCAGGAAGATACAGGTTACATTTAATGGCAAGTCATCCAAAAACAAGCTTTTTCCAAACGGGGTCCATATTGAAAAATTTATTGAAATTATTATTTTTTTTATTGAGTTTATTTTTATTTAAATAGGTGCAATATTAAGGCTAAGTTTATTTTAAATAGACACAGTAATTATAGAAATAATAATGGCCCATTTAGACACTGTCAACATAGCTACAGACTTTTTCACTGTAGGCTGCAGTGGTTTTAAGGTTAAAATTTGGTCGGCAGCCAGATTACTATGGTCAAACTAAATTCATTAAAATTAATTTAGACTTACCAAAAATGAAGTTGCCAGTTGAACGTTACCCTTTCTGTTTCTAACTAATCCATAAGTTTCATTTAGTTTCCAGATTTGAATTTTATTTGTTAAGTTTTAAGTTACTATTTGGCACACTGCTAAGTTATTTATTTATAGGGGCTATTTCCCAGACATAGGTTTTGCAGTTTAAGTTAGGCTAGGGCTGTATTGCCCTTGAGTTTTTGTTTTTAAAGGTTTAAGGTTTTGAAGGTTTTTACTCAAGTTAAGTTAGGGCTATATTGCCTTTAAGTTTTAATAGGGGCTATAACAACCATTTAATTATTTAGTTAGGGCTGTTGTAGCCCGGTTCGAGTTTCTTGTAGGTACCTAATTTTCAAAGCTGGGCACAAACCGTTAATCCGTTAATCGTTAATTAACGAAGTTAACTTTTACGTTAACGATTTAACTTTTAAGTTAACTTTGAAAATCATTATCGGACTAATTAACTTCCGTTACATTTAACTTCCGTTAACTCAAGTCCGTTAACCCAAAAAATTCATAAATAAACGTTTAAAAGTTTCTATTATTTTCAGTGCTGAGCAGGTGCGCATTAATCTGCCACTGTTAATAGTGATGAACGAATTTCCATTTCCGCAGTGCAAAATCAGGCGATATATTTGTTTCCGTCGCCACAATTTGTGTCTTACCAAATATGGTAGTTATTTATGGCATTGGTTTGAGCAAAACATGGTCGACTGTAAAATCAGGCGGAAAGATTTGCCATTTGAGTTGAATGTTTCAACTTCTTTCAAGAAATATCACGAGAATTTTAAGGCACTTTCAATAATATATATGTAACAATTACAACAAATAACTACATTCGTTTCATTTGCAGTCTGTCTCTTGCGCAACATGTTTGTGCTAGTGAATATTTAAAAATAATCGTTGTCAAGTAAGTCATGTATATTTATAATATGTCTGTGAGTACCTTATTAGTAGTCTCCTTGATACAGTATGTCAAGGTAATATATTTATAAATTAATAAAACTAGCGGGACTCGTGGAAATTCCACGATTTATTTTTTTTTCTGGTTACAATTAAATGCAGGACCTTGATACAATAATAGCGTTGTTTACGTAAACGTTTAAGAATACAATTATTCCAACTATATTTATTTATTGCAATAAAGTTATATTTTTCTTAACACCAGCCAGTAGATACGTTTTAGTTTTGCTCATTCAATTATCCTTATATTATTGAGTAAAATACAATAGAATAATATTGCAGAATAATACAAATTTGAATTTCTACAATTTACTAATTCTCCATTGTTTTATTTCCAGATCATGTCACCTGTGGCCAAAGCACTCGACAAGATCCAGGGGGAGGAACAAGCCTACCTTGGGACGATGCTGCCAACAGTTGCTGCGACAATCTTCAGGCTTAAGGACTTGAAGTCCAAGGGCCTCGTCTACTGCAGCGCCTTGGTCGACGCACTTTTGGCAGGCATCGACAAAAGGTTTGGGCCCCTCCTGGAGGATGACGAATGCCAGCTGGCTGCTGCCTTCCATCCCAGGTTTCGCCTCATCTGGTTGGACAAGTATGACAACACCAAGGTCGCCAGGGTGAGGAAAAGCATGGAGGGTACAGTCGAGGAGGCCATGAAGCAGCAGTCCAACGAAGTGGGCAGCAACAGTGGAGGCAGCAACAACGAGGAGGAGGAGGAGGATGACTTCTTCAGTGCTGTCATCCAGACAAAAGAGAGCAGCAGAAGCCACAGGTCACTCAAGGGCAAGGCCCAGAACTTGGTCAAGACCTGGCTGGAGACCAACTCCAAGGACTTGCTGACAGATGCTGCCTTCTTGGGTGAGCAAGTGTTGGTGACTTGTTCATCAAGTTCAACACAGCCATCCCCTCCAGTGCTGCAGTGGAGCGTTTGTTCTCTATGGGCAAGGACATCCTGACGGCCAAGAGATCATCCCTGTCTGATGAAACTTTGATATGCTAATTTTCATGAAGGGCAACATGAATCTCATGGACAAAATGGAGAACGAGAAGAAGAGGGAAAATTAAATTATATATATATTGTGTTTTTCATTTTTTTTATAATAAAAGTTAACGTTAACGGTTTATCGGTAACTTCCGTTACATGTTTAACGAATTAACGGATTAACGGTTAACGAAGTTAACTTTTTGGTTAACGGATTAGCGGTTAACGAAGTTAACTTTTTGGTTAACGGTGCCCACCACTGCTAATTTTAATCTCTTACCTTAGTTATGTATTTTAATTAAATTACTTACACCTAGTTCTGGTAGGCCACTATTTAGTTAAACAGGGTTTTAGTTTAATTGCAGTGGTTAATATTGAGGTTTAAAGGTTGACTTTAAGTTGCCCGGTTAGTTGGGGAACTACGAGAATTTTTTACGAAAAAACTAGCCCACTTCATTCAGCAGTCAAAATTTTCGATGATTAACAGAGCTCTGTTTTTCTTTGTCTCAGAAACTTTTTTTTTTTCTTCTTTTTGTTAATTTGGGAAACCCAACTTCACTAGTTGGTTAGAAACGAGGGTTGTTATTTTTATTCTATATTTATTTTGTTTATATTTTATTTTGAAATATATGTGGTTATTTCTACCCAACCTTTTTTTTTTAACAGTCCCTCAAGGCTCTGTTCTCTCACCAACACTGTTCAACTTATACATGTATGACATTCCAACACCCATAGATAACAAGCTTACCTCATCATCATATGCAGATCACATCACTCTAACTGTCTAACATCCACCCACAACAACATCGACACCGCTACAAATAACCTACAAACATACATAAACAGTATACAAGACTGGCTCACACACACTAGACTCAAAGTAGCGCCCACAAAATCAACCATCACCTTACTAACAAGCAACACAAAAGAACACCAGATAACTACACAGATTACACTAAACATCACCAACATTCCACACACTCATAGGACCAAAATACTTGGGGTCACATACAACACATTATCTTTTGCAAACCACATTCAGGACATTAAAAAGAAATGTACGTCAAGACTTAACACGCTTAGGGTACTAACAAGCACAAACTTTGGACACCAGCAGGAAACAACATCACTCGTATACAAACAATATATTCGCTCAGTTATGGACTATGCTAGCCCATGTTGGGCACCCATTATCTCAAACACACACACAAACACCTTACACACAATACAAAACATCATTATTACAGGATGTACTCAAACACCACCAATAGAACACCTGCACATAGAAACAAAAATACTGAAAGTTGGGTAACATTTAGATATGAGAACACAATTCATGGCAGCAGCGACAACCAACCCACAACACCCTTGCCACTACATGTATAATCATGCACCAACACCTCGCACTATTAAGGTAACACCAGACACATATTATAACCAAATACTTCATTCCATACCACGCCCCACAGACATCACACAGTACAGAAAACACACACACACACACCTAACCCACAAAGCACTGACACGACTCGGTCCGAATGCGGTTCTAGGTGCGAAGCTGCCACCCATTGACAAATCAGAGACCAGCCTGAGCAGATCGGATCGAGTTAACTTAGCACGATTCCTATGAAAAAACTATAGGGGCTATGGGTTGATTGCCTGTTACCCTCATCCGTTGGAAATTTCCAGCAGATTACAGTGGAGAGTTAACGACAAAAGCCCTACTTTTCGTTAGAGAGTTATGTATGTGTAGGTCTTCAAAAGGACCTCGTTAAATTTATTTGCGCTGCCTAATGGCAAACAAAGAAATTACCTCACATTATTATTTCGTTGGACTTCGCTTTTGTTCGTAAGGCGCGACGATTTTTTTCGATATAGGGCCGTGGTATGAAGGAGTTACACGAGTTGATTTGATGTAATTAATATAGGCAATCGATCAGGGTGGGCTGATCGGCTAACCAACATCATCTCCCTCTTCTCTTTGTGAGGCCTTCATTTGCGTACATGCATCAAGAAGTTACACATCACTTTTTGGAAAGTGTTTCGTTGAGTCCTTCAATTCAGCAACTGACGTTAAGCTACGTCTTCAACACTTTTCCCTTGACAAAGTTCCACGGATGCGAGTCTAAAGGCGACAGGTCTGGTAGTTTCAAGAAATTGTCCATAGATGATTAAGCGACCAGGAAATTTTCCTTGACCCATTTTATAAATTTATTAGATGTGCGAGATGATGGGTTCTTGAAAACGCGTGTTCAGACTGTTTCGAACTCTTGAACGATCTCCAAAGAAATAAGGACCACACATTCTTGATGAATTCAAACCACACCATACACCATATCCAACAGAGCCCCAGCCCTCAAAGATGGTAAATAACCAGAGATTATAACCCCGTTTCCCAAAAGGATTGTAAAATCTCCTCCAAGTGATTATTCGGAAACATTTGGCGGCAATTCAAACTTCAATTTTGACGCCTTTACTCAGACCCCACTTGAGAAACCATTAGTCTACCACACTGTACAGAAAAAACTTAAGCCAAGTTTAATCTTCAGTAGTGTCATGGAATATAAATTTTCCAAAGAAAAACTTAGAAGTGTTGGTCAAACTGAAACTTAGGCGAATTCTGAATAAAATTACAGGGTGATAAGTGTTCCCAAAAATAACTTTACTACATGCAGTTAGGATTTTTGGGATCACCCTGTATAATAATTACTAATAGTCCGAATGCAGAGCAGAAATCAATGTAAAATATGGAGTTAAAAAAATTGTTAGCGCAAGGGACCTTGAGCTTTTCATGGGATCTGAACTATCACACCAAAGTACATTCATAGAGGAACCTTCAAATTTTTTTTTTTTTTTTTTTTTATGCAAGAAAGAGGGGCCAAGGGCGATTGCTAACATGGTCGCAAATCCCTATGGGATAAAGAGGTACATGCACCACCCACATTTTGAAGGCCGGGGACAAAGTATCAATTGTACCTCCCCACTATTTACGATTAGTGACTCCTAAGTAGGCTAACGATATTCCGAGTAATAAGAGGACTTATAATACATGAATAAATATATTTATTATTATTTTTGTTACGATAATTTAAATACAAGTACTAAAAATCCATTAATTCTGATTTCCAAATGTATCCCCGACTTTTTGATAGCGATTTACATCCATGATTGCCGAAATCTAACATCTGAGCGGTCTCTCTTACCAAAAAGATCTTCAGACTAATGCACTGACCACTTAGCTACCTCGACAGGCGAAATTTTGGTTAGTTTCCATTAACTGAATTAAAGGTTAAGAATGCAATTATAGTACAAAAATTTATTTTTAGCAAAAGGAGTAAAGGAGTACGACTGACTTTTCTTATATAAAAAATATCCTTACAATTATCAACGATAAAATTTGGAATAGTTTTAATAATTATCCCATTAGTGCCCACTGGTAGAATTTTCTACCGACAAAATTTTGTCACCATTGCATCACTTTTTCTTGTATTCACGTGTCATTGATTGCGTCATATCAATGACTCATACCGAAGATCACGTGAATACAAGGAAAAATGATGCAATAATGACAAACAATTTTGCCGGTAGGAAATTCTACCAATGGGCACTAATGGGCTAATACTGGTTATAAATTTGACTTCACATATTTTTTTAACTTTGTACATACAAAAAAAAAAATTTAATAGTTCATACAAATAAATATTTAAATTTAAAATGTGTATCAAAATCAAAATACACGATACCGTTTATCATTTAATGTCTTAATAGTATTCATTAATGGTTTAAAAAACGAAAATTTCCTTACAAAACTTAGGAGTACTAATGTTAAGGGACCGTACTACTGTCAAGATTCAGCTGTAAAATCCTCCTCCATATTGGAGACTCGCGTACCTGTCATACTATTATTGCCTTACCAGATGCGTATTAAATCCAACACACACAAAAAGTTTCACTTGCCCAAATCTGTACCAACCAACCTAATAAATTACATTTGATAAATTAATCATTTTAAATTAAATTTTCAATAAATTAAAAATAGTTCAAAAAAATAAGAAATAGATTTGGAGTTTGCAGAGTAAAAACCATATTAACTGACAATCCACTTAAATAATTCGGCCATTTAAATGAACAGAAAAATAAGCATGGTTCGTGCAATTGGTGCATGGTCAAATTAAACAAATAAAATAGTTATCAAGTAGTAAAAAATACAACTATATTTATATATATGGTAATTCTTTTTTTTAAACATCTGACACTTTAAAAGGGCTGTAATTTTTGTTAAATGAAATAAAAACGAGGTTTTTACTGTACCTTCTCGACATATGGGGAATTAGTCACCTAGTGATGTCCTCTCAGTTCGCAATACTTGCACGATACTTTCGATGGAAGATTTCCAGCAGATTTCCTAGTTTATGATAAAGGAATATCATGTTCACCAACCACCAGATCTAAACCCCTGTGGCTTTTATTTGCAGGGTTATTTAAAACTGTTTAAACAAGCCATACACAAAAGAAAGAAATTTATCAGATTTCAACAGATACCCTGTCCAGAGTACTGCAAAATTTTGATCTTCGTGTGCATAGTTAGTTAATGAGCTGAGAGGACATCACGCAGAATATGTTTTGCACTAGCGGACTAACTCCCACTGTGTAGAAAAGGTACAGTAAAAATTTCTGTTTTTTAATTTCGGTTAATGAAAAATAAATCTCTGTGTCAAATATTTTAAAAGAAAATCACCCGATATAACACCCAAATTAGCAAACTATCTTACACTATCCTTAACTTTTCATCTCCGTAGTGAACCTATTTGATGCAATGACGTACGGGCTAATCATATTTCGGAGACTTTATTTACGCGGCAGCGTAAGAATATTTTTTCTGCATTAATGAAAGCAATGAAACAAAGTCAAATTTTTTTCCAAAACTGGTTAGTTACAACAAATTTTAATCTTACGATATTCACTCGAGAAAACTTACACGAACGCAATAAATAGTCGACTCCGTATCTTTCGTTTTACAATCGAAGTGATATTAAGCAGCGACTCTAACGACTGTCGTTTGATTAAATCGCTTCATTCGGATATTTAAAGGTTCAGGAATGCTTAGGAACGTTCCTTAATTAAACTGCTAACCTCAAAGTATTATTCATTCGTCTAGGTTAGGGATTAGACTCGGAACGTAAAGGTCTCAGGTTCGATCCCCGCCAACTCTTCGCGTTGGATTGAATTGGGTCTTGCCTACTCCGCTAATGACCGACTCAAGGGCTCCGAGTTCCCCACCATACACGAGGAAACGAAAGTTCCGGATGCTACCCAGTTTTCGACATTCATAATGAAGTATTCCATAGCACAGGCATTTGATTAATACACAATACAAAACCAACGAGTGAGAAGATCAACCTTTAATGTTTGTACAGCAGAACCTAAGTCCATCAAATTTCTAAATAATATCTAATTAATAATTATAGGACTGCTTTCGATCGATATCTTTAAGTAATACTGCGGGGGTAAAAACGAAATGATGTGGTGAAGAAAGCACTTCAAAGACGAGAAAATATAATGAAAATTGTAATATGAAAAAAAAAAAATTGATTCCTAAGTATAAACTCTAATAATTACTAATTATGGCAAGAAATAACTTAAGGTTAAAGGATATTTTAGAAATATCAACTACCTCGAAAGGAGGAGGGGGAAGATTTATTAGCAAACCAAAGTGGACGGAATTTCAGTTCAACGGACAAAACAGTTTTAGAAAAAAAATTACCTCATTACATAATTGACTGAATAAATATTCCCAACCTCTTGGCTGATATTACTCATAAAGCAAGAAATAACAGAATAGACTAACACAATTATGAAGTTTAGTGTCAATGAAAAAAATACAGTACTCACTCGGTTATCCTTTATCACGGATAACCCGATTAACCCAATATACCCCGCTGGTGGGTGTGGGTGAGACTTCCCACCTCGCGCGCCACCACACAGTATTATTCTATTACAGTATAATATACAATTAAGCAGTTTGTATACACCACAAAACGTGAAAATATACGAAGCCACAAGCGCGGGGAAAGAGTGACTGGGCACGTTGTGGTGTGCTGGCAGGAGACGAACCGCGAATGTAAACGCCGTTCCAAATCAAAGTTAACTCGGTGTCATGATTACGGATAAGTGAACAATGATCACTAGTCAATAGTTGGATGGGAGACCATCCTCCGCGTTCAAACTACGTACTGACCCATGGTTCGGATCCCACGTAAAGCTGTAGGTCTATTAGATGTTGCGAAGGAGGTTAAACAATCCCAGTATTACAACTTATTAAAAGACATTTGTTAAATTCGAATTTGTTAATTATTTCTTAACTCAAATTATGAGAATAAATTATTAATAATTATTTTTCACGAAATAAAAAAGAAGCCTAAAAAAACAAACGCATCAAAGCCATCTTTTTTTTTTTTTGGTGGCAGTTTTATTGACTATAAAAAAACATGAAATGAATGTAAATCACAAGTTTCGACTTTACTTTTCCAAAGATTGATTCCATCTTAGTTCTTCGCTCTGCACTCTTGTTTATGTCGGTCGCGATCAGACTCCTTTGGGAGGGATGTGGGGGGAAAAAAAGATCAGAAATATAAACCATTCACTACTTATAGGCCTACATTATAGTTTTAGAGTGAATCTAGGCCTACTAACTTCGTCAGTCCACGCTGCGGTTTAAACAAGACAATTTGTCATCCACAAAGTTGGCATGCCAGTAGTACGACAAAGTAAATTTTAGTAGCAGTAAAATTGTGTAAATATACTGCAGTTTTTGCGTAACTAAGTTTAACAAAATTCATATTTTTCATTACTGAAAATGAAGTGTAAAGTGCATTCAGTGCATGATATGAATTGTAAATAAATATTTCAAATATTTCAACCCAGTTGTAGCCTACCTTGCATGCGGGGCCACAGTACACGAATTGTCCACAGCACAATATAGTAGCCTCAACTCCGCATAAGAAGCACGTTTTAGCCTGACTCAAAAGATACACCATATTTGTATTAAATATAATTATTACTTAATATATACGAAACAATCTCGCTTATTTAACATTAATTAGTCGAGGAGCCAGACGGCATTATGTAGGTCAACTCACCACTAATTGCAACGCAGGATTTCTTCGTTGTTTATTGTTCATAGGTCATGGCAGCATTATATAGAAAAAGTTTACCAAAATATTATGATAGGAATATTTTTCTTTTTTTTCAACGAGGACATAAAACCGCGATCAAAATCTGTTATTCACACAATTTGCAGACTATCAAAATTATTATTTCTTTCAAACCCCATGAACATGTATATCAAATTGAAGGTATCCACACATGTAATCGAACTATTTCATTTGTGGTCATCAGTATGAAAGAAATTAGAAGTTAGATGAAAAATTAAACTTCAAAAGACAGGCACAACATATCAAATCAAACATATCTAGATTTCTCTACATAATATTTAAACTAAATAAAATAAAATTCCCCAAAATACCCTCTTCACTGTATTACTCATTTATTCATCCACACTTACAATATGGAATCACAGCATGGGTAAGTACAAAGAATTATATACGATATCCGCTAGTAGTATCCATAAAAAATGCTTACGAACACACTCAAATAATGATGACAAACGATCTCATACCTCTCCAACGTTTAGAAGTTTAAATATTCTAAAACTAAATTACTTGTATAAACATACTTTCAGTATCAGGATGTATAAAGTTGCTAATAATGGAAACTATACTTCGTCCATTCACAGAGCGATTAACCCCCATCAGACCAATCATAATACAAGGCTTCCCAATGACTTCATAGATTTCATACATAAACCAAATTATTCCATGTAAATTGTAGGAAATGCTCTCTCCTACAAAGGGGCAGATATCTGGAATTCTATACCTATAAATATCAGACAAGCACCATCGTTAATTTCGTTTCGCAACTTACCAAAGAAATATTTTATTAATTCCTATTAATGTACACACACATATATATATATATATATATATATATATATGATACACACAGACCGTGCATGGAACAAGGAACTCTTCTGGGATAATTAAATCCACTATAGTCCGAATAAGTAATGGTAAATGACAAATACCATAGTTTTTCTTTTTCATGATGCAAGCCCGACGTGGGCATAATACAAGGCATATATATATATATATATATATATATATATATATATATGCGCCTCGGTGGTGTAGTGGTTAGCGTCGCTGACTACGAATCCATCGGCCCCGGGTTGGAGACCCGACGGCAGGCGGCGCGCAGCAAAACCCAGCTGTTCATCCTTCCACACAATAAAGAAAGTGGTTGGTAGATAATATTTTGGATAATATTGTGGTTAGTGAAGGGAAGGTAATGCGCTATATTGATAAAATGAAAATGTGTAAATCACCGGGGCCGGATTCCATATATCCCATACAACTAAAAGAATTAAAAGATAGCATTGTTGTGCCGCTAACAAAGATTTTTAATGCGTCTATTTCTGAGGGGTGCGTACCAGATAATTTCGTTAGCAAACGTAACACCTATCTTTAAGAAAGGCGATAAAGGTGCGGCGGGAAATTATAGGCCAATCAGTTTAACGTCTGTTGTAGGTAAGCTACTGGAATCAATAATTAGGGATCGTATAGTCGAACACTTAGAATTGCATAACTTAGTTAGAAATACGCAGCACAGTTTTAGGCGAAACAAATCTTGCTTAACTAATCTTTTAGAATTTTTTCAAAGCGTGGTTGACGTTTACGATAGTCATCGGGCGGTTGATGTAGTGTATTTAGATTTTCAAAAAGCGTTCGACACCGTACCGCACAAAAGACTCATTCAAAAAACTAAAGCTCATGGAATCAGGGGTGTAGTAATAAATTGGATAGAAGAGTGGTTGCGAGGTAGGAAACAGTGTGTGGTCGTTGATAGAGCGGAGTCGTGTTGGGCTACTGTAGCGAGTGGTGTTCCTCAGAGTTCTGTATTGGACCCCTTGCTTTTTCTATATATATATATATATATATCAGTGGCGACTCGTGGTATAAATGTATGGGGGTGCGATTTCATAAAATTGTACGACAACACGGACTCACAATAGGCTAGCGCGAATCCAACTGCCGCTCACAAGAGTACTTGTATTAACATATGCGGCTATGCCAGACGTACAATTCTAGTTAATTACAAATAAGTAATAATTTCAATAAAATACATATAAATGGTTTATATCATTATTACTGAAGTAACTATTAGTAAAAATAAAGTTGTTATTATAAAAAAAATTCGCGATTGTACTTATATTTTCATTACAACAGTAAAATATAATTTATATTTACTTAAGCGAAAAATCTATCGCTCCATTCGGCTGCAATATTATTTTGTATTCAAACAGCAGTACGCTGTTTGAAGCTATGCTATAAGTTTAGAATATTATGTACTGTATGAAGGCTTACTCAAAATGCCTCATGAATCATGATATGCCACATGAATTTTTAAAATATATTTCAAGAATATTTAGTTTAATATCTTAAAATTAATATATTTTTTATCTGTTAAATTAATATTTATCGTTTCAAGCAAGGGGGAGCGACCGCTCCATCGCTCCTATACGCCAGTCGCCACTGATATATATATATATATATATATATATATATATATATATATATATATATATATATATATATCCTGGTCAATACAGTTTCAAAGTTTGCGGATGACACGAAACTGGGTGGTAGGGCGATTAATGACGAAGATAGAGGTAAAATCCAGAAGATTTGAATAAAATCGTTGATTGGTCAGTCACATGGCAAATGAGATTTAACATCGATAAGTGCAAAATTTTACATATAGGTTCACGTAACAGTAATTTTGCATATAGTATGTCAGGGAAGGAGTTAACAAGCGTAGAGCGGAAAAATTTAGGAGTTATAGTCACTGGTGATTTAAAAGTAGCGAAACAAAGTACAGCAGCGATCAATAAAGCGAACAAAGTGTTAGGTTTTATAGCTCGGAATTTTGAGTACAAATCGCGCGATATTATAGTTCCTCTTTATAAATCATTAGTTAGACCCCATTTGGAGTACGCGATCCAGTTTTGGAATCGGCATATGCACAAAGATATAGACAAAATCGAGAGAGTTCAGAGCCGAGCAACTAAGATGATTCCGTCGCTTAGGTCAAAGTCGTACGAGGATAGGCTTAAGGAGTTAAAATTGACTACACTCGAGACTAGGAGGCTAAGGGGTGATCTAATCCAGGTTTTCAAAATTATGAATGGATTCGATAACGTACACTGCGTTCGCACTTTTTAAGCAGATTACATTTTCTCCAATGAAATTTGTAGCAAATAATCACTATATATAGCAGCATTAATGGTATTCATTTCGATAAAATATTTTGATAATTAAAATAATTATCTCATTTTATTGAAAAATATGTAAAATACAGGGTGTACATAAAGTCAGGATCTATTTTTGTGAAGCACTTGGAAATTATATGGAATTCAATCATAAAATGATAAAGTGGTAACATTTATTAAATAATTAAGAGTAGGATTCGACGTGACGCCCATCAGTATCCCTGCACAGCTCAAATCGTTCCGCAGCATTTCTAAACACATTCTGGAGCATTTGCGGGGTTATGTTATCTGCAGCAGTTCGTATACGTGTACGTAAGTTTTCAAGACTCGTAATCTTCGTCTGATAGACGTGCGATTTGATAAAGCCCCATGCAAAGAAATCTAAAGGGTTAAATCTGGTGATCTCGCTGGCCAAGGTCTTTTGTTGCTTCCGCGTCCGATCCAGCGATTTGGAAAACGTCCATTTAGATAATCCTGAACAATTTTGGCATAGTGACAAGGAGCACCATCATGTTGATAGACGACGGTACTAACAATCCTATCCCCGTCGTCTATCAACATGATGGTGCTCCTTGTCACTATGCCAAATTGTTCAGGATTATCTAAATGGACTTTTTCCAAATCGCTGGATCGGACGCGGAAGCAACAGACCTTGGCCAGCGAGATCACCAGATTTAACTCCTTTAGATTTCTTTGCATGGGGCTTTATCAAATCGCACGTCTATCAGACGAGGATTACGAGTCTTGAAAACTTACGTATACGAACTGCTGCAGATAACATAACCCCGCAAATGCTCCAGAATGTGTTTAGAAATGCTGCGGAACGATTTGAGCTGTGCAGGGATACTGATGGGCGTCACGTCGAATCCTACTCTTAATTATTTAATAAATGTTACCACTTCATCATTTTATGATAAAATTCCATATAATTTCCAAGTGCTTCACAAAAATAGATCCTGACTTTATGTACACCCTGTATTGTGTTCCGAATTATTAAGCAAGTATTCTATTTACGGATCTAAATGGTGAAAATGGGTAAGAAGAAGGATTTAACATTAGCTGAGAAAAGAAAAATAGTCAAGTTACTCGCTGAAAATATAAAATCTATTGAAATTGCGAAGCAGTTTGGCAGAGCTTATCGAACTGTAAACAAGTTTGTAGCGGAGGGTACCAAACTGAGGCAGCGAAGTGATAAAGGAGCTATAAGAAAAGTGACAAGGCGGCAGATATATGTAATCAAGCGCAAATTGCAAAGCATCCATTGTTCTCAAGGAGAGAGGTTTTTGAGCAGGCTGGCATACATAATGTACCAAGAACATCTCGATGTGGAATCCTCCAAACAATTGGCAAGACGTGTAAACCTACGATTCAGTCACCATTAACACCCAGGTACAAGAAGCAGCGTGTTGAATGGGCGCGTCAGTACGTGAAAACGGATTTTAATACTGTATTGTTCACCGATGAATGAAAAGCAACCCTTGAGGGACTTGATGTTTGGTCAAGAAGATGGATTGCTGAGAGCCAATTTCTACCATCGAGATTAAGACGCCAACAAGGTGGAGGTAGTGTCATGTTTTGGGCAGGATTAATAGGTAATGAAGTAGCTGTCCCATACAGAGTGCCTGATGGTGTAAAAATGAATGCCCAGTCTTACACAAACTTTCTAAAAGAAAACCTCATTCCATGGTAGAGACTGACCCTTAGCAATCCATCTTCTTGACCAACCATCAGATCTCTCAAGGGTTGCTCTTCATTCATCGGTTAACAACACAGTATTAAAATCTGTTTTCACGTACTGACGCGCCCATTCAACACGCTGCTTCTTGTACCTGGGTGTTAATGGTAACTGAATCGTAGGTTCACACGTCTTGCCAATTGTTTGGAGGATTCCACATCGAGATGTTCTTGGTACATTATGTATGCCAGCCTGCTCAAAAACCTCTCTACTTAAGGACAATGGATGCTTTGCAGTTTGCACTTGATTACAGATATCTGCCGCCTTGTAACTTTTCTTATAGCTCCTTTATCACTTCGCTACCTCAGTTTGGTACCCTCCGCTACAAACTTGTTTACAGTTCGATAGGCTCTGCCAAACTGCTTTGCAATTTCAATAGATTTTATATTTTCAGCGAGTAACTTGACTATTTTTCTTTTCTCAGCTAATGTTAAATCCTTCTTCTTACCCATTTTCACCATTTAGATCCGTAAATAGAATACTTGCTTAATAATTCAGAACACAATATTTTACATATTTTTCAATAAAATGAGATAATTATTTTAATTATCAAAATATTTTATCGAAATATCAATGCTGCTATATATAGTGATTATTTGCTACAAATTTCATTGAAATCGGGGGAAAACTTTTGAAAACATTGGAGAAAATGTAATCTGCTTAATAAGTGCGAACGCAGTGTAGAGATAGCTTTTTCGAAATATCTCAATATAATAGGACTAGAAATAACGGGTGTAAGTTGACAAGTAGAAGGTTCGAGACAGCAGTTGCCAAAAACTTTCTTATGTATACAATAGTAAATAGCTGGAATAGTTTGCCGGTAGAAGTAATTAGTAGCACGTCTATGAACATGTTTAAAAATCGATTAGACGCATATGTTGATAGATTGGGTATAGTTTAAGGTAGTGAAATTAAGGCTTTGTGTTTCAGAACCCACGTAAAATTGTAGGTCCCCTGCGCCATCACGGAGGACATGCACAATACACAATTACGAACACAGTTAGGTAGACCAGCCATGAGTGGATCCTAGGGTCTTTGTTGGTCTGAAACATTATAACATTATAAATGGGTACCCTAGGTGGCCTAGTGGTTAAGACGCTGGGCTGCTGATGGGGCGTGGTTCAGATTCCATGTTAAAAACTGTAGGTCTAAGGTGGAGTGAAAAGCTTGACCTTCGTCAGAATGAACAATTCGGGCGGAAGCTAACCAAAGGGGTATATATATATATATAATATATATATATATATATATATATATATCCACGCAAGGGGGTTCTAAGCTCGTGCTCTTGAGTGCTCTTTGTGCTCGTTTGTACGTGCTTGTTCCTGGAGGTTTCACGTGCGCCCTCCCGGCCCTAGCACCCAAGGATGATGGGGCTCGACCCTGCAGTCCTTGGTCTTTTTCCACTTCGACTGTCCCTCCACCCTTTCTTTTTCCTCTGTCTTTCCTCTCACTTTTTCTTTGTTTTTCCGCTGAGATATGCCCTTTAAATAGAGGCGAATCGGTTTCTTCCTGAAGTATATATATTATATATATATATATATATATATATATATATATATATGCAACTTGTAAATACTATTACTAAACAATGAAAATCGCCTATTATACAGTGTGTCCGTAAAGTCATGGTGGGATTTTAAATAGCTATATTATTGCAACGAAACATGATAATGAGATGAAAAAAAGGCAAATTGAAGAACAACTCTAAAAGAATAACTTTATTTAACGTAGTTCGATATGGGCTCCTCTGGTAGCCCTGCAGACATCTAGGCGGTGATTCAATTCCAGCCACACACGCCCAAGAACATCAGGAGTGACGGATGCGATAGCTTCCGTGATTCGCTCGTGCGAGTGATGAATATCCCTAATGGGTACACTGTACACGCTTTGCTTGACGTAACCCCACAAATAAAAGTCCAAAGGTGTCAGGTCCGGAGAGCGTGGAGGCCATGGCTTCGATCCTCCTCTTCCTATCCATCTCTGTGGAAATTTTTCATTAAGGAATTCTCGAACAACGTTGGCATAGTGCGGAGGAGCACCATCTTGCTGAAAGATGACATTATTGTCAATAAATTGGGGTACTGCAAAATGTTCCAACATAGCGAGGTAGTTGTGACGTCACAGTGGGTTCCGCGAAGAAAAATGGGCCAATCACTCGATCTCGTGCTAGAGCACACCACACATTAACTTTCGGGCTATTACGCTCATGTTCAACATAGGCATGTGGACAGCCTAGACTAACTACGAGATAAAGGTTAAGCTTAGCCTAGACTAACTACAAGATACAACTTTGAGAATTGTTCTTAAATTTGGCATTGTTTCATCTCATTATCATGTTTCGTTGCAATAATATAGCTATTTAAAATCCCACCATGACTTTACGGACACACTGTATATGCAAAATTCACAATCTTAAATTGGGTGCAAACACAAGCTATATAAATCATATGTTAAAAGTTTCCATTATATTACACCATAGTTATAAGCAGAGCTGGGCACTTGCGGCATATTGCGGTACTGCGGTACTGCTGCACTACCAAACCGGTACCAAACCGGTACGCGGAAATTTGAATGCGGTAGCGGTACTGCGGTACTTTCAGCGATCCTTTGCGGTACTGCGTTATGGGGGCCCGGGGTGGTAGTGCGGTGGTACCGCAAGTACCGCAGTACCGCAAAATATGCCGCAAATGCCCAGCTCTGGACTTATAAGTGGCTTCATTTATCTGTATTTTTGTAACTCTAAGACTGTATCATCATTTCTAATTTGTGATATTAGAAATTGATTATTATCGGTATTTCAACATGTTCTGTTTACCATTTTTCTTTTCTATTATTTCTATCATCATACCGTATTGTTTACCTATTCCTTCTCATTATTTCAAAGATTACTTCAATTTTCATTTGTAATGACAGAATTAACTAAATGCAACTTTTTTTTTACTAATTCTATTTATATTTCTTATTTTCCCTCTGTAAAAATAGAATTGAATAGCGAAGATTTTTGCCTGAAAAGCTGCCATACTTCCCAATGGCATATTCAGATAAGAATACTGTAATTAAACTACTCGTCACTTAAAAAGAAAAAAGAAATTTAAACGTTAATGCCAACATTGTGTAAACCTATATGGATGTAATGTATATCTTATGTAATGTGTTCTTCTCAAACATTATTATAATTATTATTATTATTTAATTTTACACATTTCTCATTTTGACAGGTTTAAAGAAACTGTATAATAGGAAGAAGCCATATTAATGACAGGTTTACTATTGTGACAGGCACGTTGCAGCAGACCACTGTTGGATGTACATATTCGTGTATATCAGTGTAAATGGTTCCACCAGTGACTTGAGATTTGGTTGGTTATATTGCATTAAGATTTGTTCACTCCTCTCATATCAACTCGTATCATTATACCGTATATTCGCTTTCAGATTCTGATCGTGCCGTTCGTTCTTTGCTTTTCTTCAATTGTATGACTTTGCTGTATTGTAACATAATTTCTACTTTTTCAGAACTCTGACAATGGAGATCGATCAGATGATATGCATCATATGTGACCAGCCGTTAAACAATGGTAAAGGAACTGTCGTAGTATGGGACAAGGGTTCTCAAGGCACTGAATGAGCCAGTATTGCTTGCGAGAGCAGCACCCGTGTCAAACCTGGAGAAAAGGTTCACACTGAATGTCGCCGCAACTACATAAATCCAAACGAATTAAATTGAACAGAAAAAAGGCCTTACAGCATGAACCAACATCCACGCGAACTTCACGTTCTGAGGACAATACTCTTGATTACAAAGTACAATGTCTATTTTGTCGACAACCTATTATCTTCGATAGTATACAGACAGGAACTGAGGTCCACAAAATGAAAACCGCCGTTTCAAGAGACTCTTTTAAAGATATATGGACTTTGTAAGGATGAGTGGTCGACAGAAGTTTTGGCACAAATCATGTTCGCACAGGACTTATTTGCAGTGGATTCAGTATACCACCAAACAAGTAGTGTGAACTTCCAAACTATAAAACACCTTCCACAATCGTTAACCACCCAAAAGGAAGGGGGTTGTAAGCGGAAACGAGATGGTCATCCAAGTGATGCAGAGGGGGTTCAGGCATTTAACAGAGTGACTGAATTCCTCGAAGAAAATGATGATGAATAAATCACAGTAACCAGCCTCACAGAGAAGATGGGCGAGTACCTACTCGAAATCAACTCTGGAGTGTGAACCATATCGCTTTACACACATGAAGACTAAACTAAGAGGCCACTTTGGTGATAGAATCATCATTGGCCAAGTCAATGGAAAGCCTAATGTTGTCACGTTTAGGGAGACTGCAGAAAGAATTCTACACAAATTCTACACCGCACCGAAGACGGGGGATCCAGAACTTGAAAAGATACGTATCATCAAAACCACTGCTGAAGAGTGACATTAAATGCGTATCAATATCACACAAAGTTTGTTCAAGCATCACTGAAATGACCGACATCGAGAACTGCCTAGACTTCATCCCAGAATCTCTGAAGGTACTTCTTCAGATAATCATTTCTAGAAAGGACTAAAATCTGAGAGTAGCTTCCATCAGTCAAGCCATCATACAAGCAGCAAGATCAAGAGTCCTCCTGGCATCACTTCAACTAGCACCTAGTGCTAGTGTACCATCAAGTACAAGTCTAGATGGGAATATCATATCTGAATCTTCTTCAGTGGGATTGGAAAATTTTGCAAGTTTTATTGGACGTTATTAGCTGCAGATGCAAAGGCGACTGCACAACAATTAGATGCTCCTGCCCAAAGCATGGGTTGCCCTGCACCTCAGGTTGGAGAGAATGTCGTGGACTGTGTTTCAATGCATCAGCACCAGACTACGGTATCGACGACACAGATGAAGATGAATGACTCTTGCTCTCAATGACTGAGACCTATATTATAGTACAAGATTGTAACACATAAAATTGTAATTTTTATCAATAAAAAATAGAATTAGTGGGAAAAGGAAGAAATAAATGACAATTAGGAGCTTGGTAATACCAGGTGGGAAAGGGGTGGGTCTTGGCTGGGCTATTTATTTCTTCCATCATCCTTGTTTAAAAAAAAAAATCAAATACTTACCATGGCATGTGGAAGAAAGGCATGCCGCAGTTCTTACTTTAACTCAAAGTGATATATTCCAATTGTATATGATGATTCCTCCAATTTGATATGTATACGAGTATTGCTATAGTTTCCAAGAGAAAAAATATTTTGAGTTCTAACTGGCATGTAAATAACAGATTTTGTTCCTGGTTTTATGTCATCAGTGAAAAAAATATTTTCCTATCATAATATTTTGGTAAACTTTTTCTATATAATGCTGCCATGATATACAAACAAAAATCAAGCAAGAAACCTTGTGTTGCAAATAGTGGTGGGTGTTCCTATACAGCTCCTGTACTAAATACTGTATCTTATTGACTAACATAAATTCTTTTAGCCCTTAAAGTAAACTGCAGTCTTTTCAAAACAAAATATATCAGATAGCTGCTCTTTTTTTTCACTCCACATTGGAAGAGAGATCATGCACATTCCAAAATCTGATCTGAGCTTGTTCTAAACAAACGGCTTTACTGAAAATCCACTGCACACAGTTATTAGCATTTGATATACCTGATGCACACCCACAAGGAGAAAAGGAAAATGTTTCAAGGCCTTTCATGTATTCAACAGTACACATCATCACGTGTTTAATTGTAAAATTCATCCATTGATATACCCGTTTGTTTACCTGCTGTTATATTCACACATAACACTGATATTTGGTTCTGTCATATCGTATAACTGGACCTATACTCATTGGATCAACAAGGCCATAACATTGACACTCTAACAATCTACCCAAACCCAGGCTAAAGTAACTTAACCTTGAACCCACAATATACTTGTCGATACATTAAAAACATAGGGCTTCTGTAGCTGATTAGCTAGAAATAAGGACTCTGTATGTAAAGGTCCCAGATTTGACACTAGTCTGCAAAGTCTCAGGTTAAGTTGGGTTACTGGCCAGCTACCCTACTGTACTCATAGAGCTCAGGATTGGGTGAATCCCAAGATTTGAATTGAAATTGAACACTCCTTCCCAAGTGCCTGGGGAAAAAGGAGGGGGGTGGGGTGTTACCGTTACCATTAAGAGAGAGAAAAAAAGAAACCAAGCAACTCACAGAGAGATCAATTATATCTTCACTGGTTTGCAAATCGGGACTAGGAGAGTTTCCATGAGCCAAACTTATTGCAGACGTGATGATTGGAAACATCTGATTAGAAACCGAAACACTGGGCTGTTGTTGTACTGTTGAAGCTGATTAAAAATAATTATCTCTATTGTATATATATATATATAAATATATATATATAATATATATATATAATATATATATATATATATAATAAAAAGTAACCAACAATATGCATGAAGGTATAATAAACAATACGATTAATGAAACCTATACAATAATTAATTTTTAACAGAACCAAATATAATTTAAAGGATGCAAATAATATGGAAAATCAATCAAAAACAATAAATCTTACTTTTAACCCTTTCACTCACTGGGTAGACAATTGTGTAGCTGAAAAATAAACCATATTGATTCTTATATAACCACACAAAGGCAAATTTCTTTTTCACCCTGTCATAATTCGTGAGCGAAAGGGTTAAAGGGGCACAGCCACCACGTATCCTACATTAATAACACGTATATCAATCGATTATTGTAAACATTTAGATGTTACAAATTATTGTAATTTTTTCATATTTTGAAAAGTTTTACATAGCTGTATACAAAGTTTTTTTTTGATCTATTGAATGATATAATGTGTTATTAATGTAGGATACATGGTTCCTGCATGGCCTTAAAAGTAAGATTTACCTCAAAAACAATCCAACCTAGTAACCCAAATGGAAGACTACCTTTAATTTAAAGTGGCAAATTCGCTTTAGATAAATTTTATTCTTAATCAAAACTTTTTTCTTTAACTGATCAAAATATACTCAAAACATTTTCTTCTACAATACAATAAACACAGCCATCCTGCCAAGTTTAAAATAACCTACTTTAATTTTATTGTAGTACAGTATATCAATTGCAAATTATGTGAATATAACTTTTGAATGAAAAATATTTGACAAACATGCGCGCTGTAAGATTAAACCAGAAAAATAGGTTGTTTTTTCTTTTAATTTCAATATTAAAACCTATTGATTAATAGAGGGTAATGGACTCTGATCTATTACTTCCTATCAGCCACATTAGCAGTTACGAAAGCCATATAACGTAGCTAGATTTTACGAATTATAACCAAGTCCTGCGCACTTACCCGAAAGATTCGGTCTTGATTTTTCCCCAAGGATTTGTTTCAGGAGGGAAGAATTCTGATTCTTGTTTTGGGGTTCGTCCTGTTGTTTACTGGCCATTGGAATATTCTTCATGACTACATTCCCATGTTCATCTACATGGGCCTGAGGGGTTAAATTAGAGGAAATTTGATATTGGTGAGAATACTGCATCTGTGGCTGGTACGTTGACTGTTGCTGATACACCGGTTGCTGTTGTTGTTGCAGTTGTGGTTGCTGCTGCTGTTGCAGTTGTGGTTGCTGTTGTGGTTGCGTGTTGATCTGATACGTTTGGTGCTGCGGTTGCTGTTGCTGTTGCTGTTGCGTGCTGATCTGATATGTTTGGTGCTGCGGTTGCTGTTGATTTATTGCCTGGTGGTATGAGGGAGGTTGCTGCTGCAGCAGGAGGGGGAACTGCTGTTGCGGTTGAGAGGTTTGAATTTGGGATACTTGTTGCAGTTGTGGAATTTGTTGTTGTGAATGTGTTATTAGGAGTTGCTGTGACTGTAACCGTGAAACTTGCAACTGTGGTTGTATATTTCCTATGTGTGGTTGCAAAAGTGCAAGGTGAGATTGTACCTGCCCAACTTGCTGGGACTGAACATGTGCTGCCTGTGGTAGCACATTTGAAATTTGTTGTTGCTGAGTGTTTGGAATATGTTGTTGCTGAGTGTTTGGAATATGTTGTGGCTGAGCATTTGGAATATGTTGTGGCTGAGCATTTGGAATATGTTGTGGCTGAGCATTTGGAATATGTTGTGGCTGTGTGTTTGGAATATGTTGTGGCTGAACATTTGGAATATGTTGAGCATTTGTTATGTGAGATACAATTGGACTGATTGATACATGCTGCTGGCTTGGTCTTGCAGAAGTCATTGTACTCATAGGCTTAATGGCAGTGTAGTGTGAAGTCTGCACAGAGGTGGTTGGATTCAAAATGGGTTGTTTGGACGCAATAGCCCTATGTTGTCGAAGGGGAGTTATAGTGCTACTAGTAGGAGTGCTTGGCCTGACGTGAATAACACCACTACTAGTAGGAGCGCTTGGCCTGACGTGAATAACACCGCTATTAGTAGGAGTGCTTGGCCTGACGTGAATAACACCGCTATTAGTAGGAGTGCTTGGCCCGATGTGAATAACACTGCTACTAACAGGGTTACTAACAGGATTATGCCTTATAGGAGTTTGATCCACCCTCAAAGTTGGTTGAGCTTTTGAAAGGGTTACTTCATGTCCAACTCTCGTACCCATTGTTAAAGAGGGAGATTGAACTTTGGCTCCAAAACTTTCATTAGGTTTCTGATGTGATGTCTCTTTGCTCCTTGATACATCAGTTGAGTGCTGTTTAAAAAAAGTAAAATAAGCATTTCAAATTGTATGATATTATTATTATCACAATAATAATAATAATAATAATAATAACTGAAACCATATGGAACTTATTTATTACCTGTACATTTGCAGCTCCTTTTGTTTCTTTAGTTTTTTGTCCAAAATACTCAACGTTAGCTTCAGGTATTGTTCTAATGATGGCTTGTTTAGGATTTGCAGATTCTTTAGACTGACTTTGCTGTGCTCTGGTCTCCTCCCTGACACTTCTATCCTTTACATTAAGGTCTTTAATAGTGGACACTAATGTAGGTTGTGAAGACTTTGGAACGTTTCCTTGCATGGTAGTAACGCTATCTGTAGGTATTTGAGCCCTTTCAGAAAACTCTGATGAGGGATTAGCTTTATTTGAATGGGTGTCTGTGTTATTCTCTGTACCTGAAAGTGTTAGTGGTATCTTTGGCTGTTTTTTTAAAGTGACAACCGTGTTTATGGAAGGTCTACTAAGTGAATCCGTGAGTTTCTTCAGCGACGAGTATTTCTCAAATGCTTTATCATCACTATTTTGATCATTCGACATACCTTTAACAGATTTATTTGCGTTACTTTCACTTCTCAAATTATATGTTGGGGATGAATTTCCAACATAATGTGCAAGAGTAAGATCATGTTTAAGACTAGTGCACGCACTTTGTGATGACTTTGATAGCTGTGAAACAAAATTGCATGGCTTATTACGAAAAGGAGTCAGAAGAACTACATCTTTATCATTAGTTGTCTTTTTTGGATAAAGGGAGCTTAATGTAACCTCGCCTTCACTACTACTCCATCTGGTTTCAGAAGTATTATTCCTACTGGATTTGGTCAAGGTGTTATGAGAAAAGTCTTGTCCTGTACGAGTGAGAACTTCATCTGATAGAAACAACGCAAGAAAAAAAAAAGGGGGGGATATGATGAAAATGATTTAATAATTAACCCATGAAGGACCAGAAAAATTAAAAAGGGATTTTTGCTGTAGAAAAATCTACCAGTAGTCCTTAATGGGTTAATTAATAATAACACAAGCCTGCGATGGTTTTGTTGCCCGAAATATTTTATCACTTATATAGTAATTTTTGCACGCTGATTCCAAAAAATAATATTCATTTTTTGCCATCATGTACAGATTTTTCACAAAATGTCATATTTCATATAACATATGAAAGTAATTTTCGTTAAAATTGACTCCAATAAAATTTTTATTAAAAACTACTGCCTATAAATGCTTCCAGATCAGAAGTGACATCATAGCATCTTCTGGAACATTCGAGAAATACACCACTAGTATAAAAGTGGTTGACAAGCCACAAGATGAGTCAGTCTGTCTAGTGTGTGTGAGAGGTTATAGTTCTTTATTATTCAAAGGTGTGTGGTAACTATACTTTTCTTTTGAAATTTGTTTATTTGTCGCTATGGCAACCAGAGGGGGTGTAAATAGCCCAAACATTTTCTGTTATATTTGTGGAAAATCTACTGTGAAAAAACAAAGGTGAGATATTACAGACTTCATCAAGAAAGCATACTATGCGTATTTCGGAATGAAACATGGGGATCAAGACAAATCATGAGCTCCACATAAAGTTTGCAGCATTTGTGTTAAACAACTTAGACTGTGGAGTAAAGGTAAAAAGGATTCTTTATGTTTTGGGACTCCACTGGTCTGGCATGAGCCTAGAAATCACAGCAATGACTGCTATTTTTGTTCATATAACCTGCAAGGCTACAATACTAAAAATAAAAAGGAAATTTCTTATCCAAACTTTCAGTCTGCTATAAGACCTGTTGCTCATGGACCTGGTATACCTGTACCTACTAAACCAAATACTGTTGATACTCTTTCATACTTTCTGCAGTAATATATATATATGGTCAGCAACTCTGGGTGAATTATAAAAAAGGTTCTGGCAGAACCCTAAATTTGCTGTAAAACAGGTCTTTTAGACTCTTACATAAATTACCCCCTGAGATGCTCAGCTTCGCAAATGTTTGCTACCCGCAATGTCCCAAGCTTCTCGGAGGTAACAAAACGTGCTCAACACAGTCTAATGAAAAGAATTAAAAAATCAACCAACTGAATCATCCAAGCTATCCATGAGTCCTGCCATTTATCCTCTAAGCTATGGACTTCTTGGTACAAAAACGTCTGTCTGTAGCTCCACTTAACTTCGACAGTGCAGTATTATTTCTAATCAGTTGTATATATTTCTATCCTTAGTATATGAACTGTCATTGTATTAATAATATTTGTCATATGGACTATAGTCTGCCAATAAACCTTTTCATTTTCATAACTTCACCTGATTCGGTCTCTGATGATGATGGAAACAATGATATTGATTGTTTTCAAACAAACATCTGGTGAACTCCAATTGTTTACACAAAGTGAACTTAATGATTTGGTAAGAGATTTGTCTCTCCCAAAGGATTCTTCAGAGATTTTGGGATCGGGTCATTCCATGTCAATTCAGCCACCCGAGAACATAACCATCTCAGATTTTCATGATATTTGGTACATTAGTAGGTATGTGTGAGAAACTGAAATTCCCCAAATTTTAGAGCTGGCTGACCTTTGGTTGCTGAGATACGGGGTCACAAAATTTGGACCTTTGATCTGATTTTTTTATTTACTGTTAAATTTCAAATTGCTGTAGCCACATAACTAATAAAGCTAGAGTTCTGATTCTAGCATCATTTTAAAGCTCATAAACAGCTTGTTATATTCTCTCTCTTGTCATAAGCCTCTAAAATGAAAATTAAAAAAAATATCCTTGACCTTTGATCTTAAATAAAAGAGATATACCATCCCCAATTTTTTCAATTTTTTTTACAAATGTTCACTTACCAATGTGAAACATGTTCCTAAAAGGTTAGAAGTGGCCAATGAAAAGTATGAGCAGGAAGTACTTTTAATTAAAACTAACCTTTAAATAAATCCAGATCTTTGAGTTTTTTCATTGATACAAATCTTCTCTCGAGCAGATTATCCATTAGTTTTGTGCCTGAAAATATATGGTTCCATATATATATATATATATCCCCGCAAGGGGGTTCTAAGCTCGTGCTCTTGAGTGCTCTTTGTGCTCGTTTGTACGTGCTTGTTCCTGGAGGTTTCACGTGCGCCCTCCCGGCCCTAGCACCCAAGGATGATGGGGCTCGGCCCTGCAGTAGGGTGCATCAAACGCCCTTAGGTTCTTGGATTTTAATGTCTATTCTCTCAAATGTTACACTTGTTGCTAGAAGTGTGTATGCCAAACATTAATTAAATCGGAGGTGGTCCTGGGCGGCCACCGGTCACTTTTATATTTTCGCGGCAATTTTCAGGGGCCGCACTATGTAAAAATATCTATTTTTTTTATTTACCAACCAGTTGACTACTTACATTGTTTCTTTTAATATAGAGTTGCTAAGGGGTGATTTACATAACATTTGAGAGAATAGACATTAAAATCCAAGAACCTAAGGGCGTTTGATGCACCCTAAAGGGGTGATTTACATAAAACATGTACCATAAACGAAACTTCACTTATAGTCTAATAATATCCTTTATTGTCTTTCGGAAACAATGGAAGCTGTAACAATGGAAGCTAAGAAGACCAGATTAGCAAGTGCCATTTTTGGTCTTGGCAATGCTCTTACAGAAGGAGATGGTACATTGACAGGAGTCCGCCTCCCAGCTTGCCGGCAGGTTCTTCGATGCATGATGTGGCACATCCAGAAAGAAATATGTGAAGGCAAACAAACACAGCCACTCAAATGGAAATCTGCCAGCATAGTCCTTATCCAGCTGAAAACATTCTACACTAAAGCAAATATTCCTATGCTTTCAGACCATCAATGCTGCAAACTAATACTTGACCTTCTTAATGACAATAACAAATTGCGTCAAATACCTGTTTCTCGCAGAGAATCTCCAAACACTTTGGCTAAGTTGCAATCCATGAATGAACGTCTTGATAAGACCTTTGGTGTATGGACAAAGATGCAATGACAAACATTAAGAATGAGGAAGATAGAGCATTTTTAGAGTCAATGAAATCTGACAGAGTAGCCTCATTTGGTAGTGTTGACAAGAAGAAAGCTGATAAAGATCGTAGAAAAGAAAAACGCATCTTAGCGGAAGCTTCAAGACGAGAACGTCATGAATCATCCAGTGTACAAGAGATGAAAAGTTCTGTATGCTCTGATGATAGTGCCTCTGCAGATAGCTTGGAAGAAACTGAAGAAGAGGCGATTCCAGAGCTTCAAAGGAAGCGTAGTCACCACAGATCAACATATGCAGGTACGTCTGCCTTTATTCCTCATGATATTCTGAAAAGGCCTTCAGTCGTGTCTGTTGCTACTCGACTAAACATAACTCCTGTTCAACAGGCTGTGCTCACCGAAGCTGTAATTCAAGAGGCAGGAGGTGATCCACGTCGTGTGGCCAAGTCGTATTCAACTGCTGATAAGGCTCGATGATCAATAACAAGTGCTATCGCCAAAGATATTCGAGAAAATTGGATCGCCCCAACAGCTGCAACACTTCACTGGGATGGCAAGCAGATGCATACGCTCACAAACAAGAATGGCAAGGAAGAAAGATTGCCAGTGTTGGTTGGGAATGCCACTGATGTAAAGCTACTGGGAGTGGCTAGATATCCTCGTGGAAGTGATATGTCATCAGGTGACATCATTGCCGAGCACACTTACACGTTTCTACATTCATGGAAGTGCAAACAGTCAGTTGTCAACTTATGTTTTGACACAACAGCATCAAACACTGGACACGTTACAGCTGCCTGTGTTACCATTCAATCAAAACTGGACCGTGCTCTTCTGTGGTGTGCATGTCGCCATCATGTTGGAGAGGTAATCCTGGATCATGTGTTTGACGCTCTCAAAATTGAGACATCAAAGTCTCCAGAAGCATCTTTGTTCCAAAGATTCCAGAAGAATTGGGAACGCATATCGCATGCAAAGGATGAAAGTTTAACCAAAATTGACATTTCAATGTACAATGACGATGCACAACAACTGCTTTTATCCTGCAAAAACAAGGTTTTAAGCACAATCCACACAAGCACTTCATACTGTAGGGAAGACTACAAGGAAATGGCACAACTCTGCCAGGTAGTCCTCGATGATGATGTCACAAAACAAGGAACACTCCACAGACCTGGGGCCATGCATAAAGCAAGGTGGATGTCAAAGATTCTTTATTCCATCAAAATATGCCTACTTGAAGAGCAAATTTCTGTACTACCTCGAGGAACTGTAACAACACAACATCAACAGGAAAAACTGAAGGAGTTTGTTGTTTATATTTATTGTGATTGGTGGCTCATATGTCAGTCTGCTTCAAATGCCCCATGGTTTGATTTGTGCTTATACAAGACTCTGCTCAACTATAAAGCTGTCAACTCAATCATTTCAGTCAGCGCTGTGAAAGCCTTTGATAGACATTTGTGGTATTTAACCCCAGAACTGGTTGTTTTGGCACTGTTCAGCAATGCAGTACCTCAAAAGGAGCATTGTGCCCTTGCAGATGTGTTACTGGCCATACAACCAGATGAAATGCCAAGCACTCCAAAACACCGCTACGGTTCTGGATATGGCAAACCGTCATTTCCAAAAATTACAGAAGCGACAACCCTGGCTGATCTTGTGAACGAGGACTCGTGGTTTACAGTGAACCTTCTTCACCTGGATATGACCTGCCTAACAGAGGATGTTGACAATTGGCAGAACAATGACCACTTCAAGGCAGCCAAGTCCATTGTGGATGGGTTAAATGTTGTGAATGACCCTGCGGAGAGAGCAGTAAAGCTCACAACTGATTTTGTCTCAGCTGCAAGAGGAGAAGACCACTTCCAAAATCTTCTTCAAGTGGTTGAATGTGACCGCAAAGCGAGGCCAAATTTGCGGAAACGAGCAAAGTTGGAGTAGTGACATTGGCGTTGTGTTTTATACATTTTCAACTTTCAATCAATGTAAGTATAGTAATACCGAATATTTGTATATTAGTATTATAAGTAATACCGAATATTTGCCAAATATTCGGTGCATCACTACTAAATATACAAAAGTGGCTGGTGGCCACCCAGGACCACCTCCGATTTGATTTATATTTTGCATACATACTTCTACCAACAAATGTAATATTTGAGGGAATAGACATTAAAATCCAACAACTTTTTGAAAATCATGGGGCATTTAATGCACCCTACCCTGCAGTCCTTGTCATCCTTGGTCTTTTTCCACTTCGACTGTCCCCTCCACCCTTTCTTTTTCCTCTGTCTTTCCTCTCACTTTTTCTTTGTTTTTCCACTGAGATATGCCCTTTTAAATAGAGGCGAATCGGTTCTTCCCGAACTTAAAAAAAAAATATATATATATATATCCCCGCAAGGGGGTTCTAAGCTCGTGCTCTTGAGTGCTCTTTGTGCTCGTTTGTACGTGCTTGTTCCTGGAGGTTTCACGTGCGCCCTCCCGGCCCTAGCACCCAAGGATGATGGGGCTCGACCCTGCAGTCTTTCTCATCCTTGGTCTTTTTCCACTTCGACTGTCCCCTCCACCCTTTCTTTTTCCTCTGTCTTTCCTCTCACTTTTCTTTGTTTTTCCGCTGAGATATGTCCTTTTAAATAGAGGCGAATCGGTTCTTCCCGAACTTTAAAAAAAAAAAAAAAAAAAAAAAAAATATATATATATATATATATATATATCGTAAAGAACGACGCTTGTATAGGAGATATTCCGCGCAAGACGAGAGAGAGAGAACGGAACAAATGAAAAAATGAGGTAACCACCTGGGAATCGAACCCGGGATCTTCCGATTGCCGGTCAGACGCGATACCATTACACCATGGACCTCACTCTTCCAAATGCCGTAAGAATTACGGCATTTGGAAGAGTGAGGTCCATGGTGTAATGGTATCGCGTTCATTTTTTCATTTGTTCCGTTCTCTCTCTCTCGTCTTGCGCGGAATATCTCCTATACAAGCGTCGTTCTTTACGTTATTTATACTGCGTGTTCTTTGCAGTTGAATGTATATATATATATATATATATACAGTGTGGGCCGTAAGTTTCCATACATAGGAAAAATAAACATTTTTTATGGACAACCATTTTTATTTATATAATATGCTCTACATGGTTGCCATTGTTTTGAAACACATTTCAATACGTGTTCCCCACTGTTGATGAACACGCATTAGCACAGTTGGTTATGCTTGTAATGCCGTTGGTGATACGTTCCTTTAGATGATTTATGTCTCGTATCTTTTCCTGATACACCATGGCCTTCAAGTGCCCCCAAAGATAGAAATCAAGGGGGGTGAGATCTGGGGATCTGGGAGGCCACTCCACAGGACCACGCCGACCAATCCAAGCATCCGGAAACTGCTGATCCAAATACCGACGCACGTGAAGACCATAATGAGGTGGAGCTCCATTTTGCTGGAAGTAAACTGGGAAGTTACCTTCCTCATTTAGCAGGGATGGGAAAATCTCTTCTTGCAACATGTTAAGATACCTTTCGGCATTAAGATTTCCACTGACAAAAATTGGTCCAATAATTCTGTCACCCCATATCCTGGCCCACACCATCACTTTACCGGCACCTTGCATCTTCGTCGGACTCAGCCAGTTAGGGTTAGCATTACTCCAATAACGTATGTTTTGCCGATTAACCTCTCCATTGACGTAAAAATTTGCTTCATCAGTAAACAAGATCTTACAAACGCATATTCTTTGGGTATCTGAAACATAAAAACAAACGTTTAAATTTTCCTATGTATGGAAACTTACGGCCCACCCTGTATATACCTCATTTTTTCATTTGTTCCGTTCTCTCTCTCTCGTCTTGCGCGGAATATCTCCTATACAAGCGTCGTTTCTTTACGTTATTTATACTGCGTGTTCTTTGCAGTTGAAGGTATATATATATATATATATATATATACACACACACACACACACACACTATATATATATATATAGTGGACCCCCGATTTGAGTACGCATCAATTTGAGTATTTTTTATTTGAGTACGCTCGTCCATAGGCTCCTATTGACTCGACTTGAGTAGAAAACTCGATTTGAGTACACCAGCCGGCGACGCCGAACGCGTTTCAGTTTGTCTAGAGCGTTCATTGCGGGAACATTCGGGGTCTAATGTTTTGAATAGTACAGGTGTTCTTAGGGATTTCTGTTAGAATTTCGTACATTTTGTTTTCTGACTTTGCACTTAGTGTTTATTTATGTTAGTTTCTGTTGATTACAGCATAAAATAGTGAAAATATAGCATATTCTATTTTGTCTATATTGTACGGTATGTATTTTGTATTCTATTCTGTCTATTTTTAATACAATTACTAAATTTCGTAGGCCAATTTCTATAGAAAAAGTAGGGGTGGGGTGAAATTTTTGGCATCTTGAAACGGACATGTTATGTGCCTTGAAAAGTGGATGCTCAATTCTGCCAGTTGAGGTTTAAGTTTTGGTTTTTAGCTAAAAATATAATAGTTACCCCTTTTTCTTTGATGTATTCAATCTAACGTGAAGGCAGTGAGTCTTTTGCTTATATTGAGGTTCTAAATGTAGCAGCGCTAGGCTGCTTTAAACCCTAGATCCATGTCCCAAAGCTGGATCCTGTCTGCTTTGCAGATAGCTGGTGAGGGAAGCTATATTTATGGGACCTCTTTGCGAGTGACCCATTGCCCACGTCAGGCTAGCATCATGAAAAACAAAAACTATGGTATTTGTCATTTGCCATTACTTATTCGGACTATAGTGGATTTAATTATCCCAGAAGAGTTCCCTGTTCCATGCTTGGTCTGTGTGTATCATTTATATATACCATATGTCCCACAAAAAAGTACACCCAACTTTAGATTGTACTAACTCCTCGAAAAATTGAGATATTTTGGATCTGTTTGTTTGATTTAATATAGCAAATTATTCTTTGTTAACGTTCAAAATTTATTCATGTTTAAACGATTTAGTGTTTAAGCATCTGCTTTTAACTGAAGGGTACAACAAAATGGATTGCGCAAAATTGGTCAATGAAAAAATAATGTGCGCGCTATCGATGTAATGAAAAGACAAATACATAATAATAGATACTTTAACATAATTTTAATAAGATACAAAGCAGATTTTTCTTAAATCCTTATTGCAAAAGTAATGCTTAGTTTCGTTTTCTTTCAACATGACTACCATTCCTATCGATACAAATCTGGAGTTGAGCTCTCATCTTCCCCATCACTCTTTTGATAAGATCTGGATTGTCTTTTAACAAGTTGATTTCAGCTGTGATGCGAGTCCTCAAATCATCTAAATTGATAGGTTGTGATGCAAATACTCTATTTTTCAAATGACCCCATAAAAAGTAATCACACAGGGTCAAGTCAGGGCTTCTGGGAGGCCATTCAATGTCATGGCCTGTAGCAATTACTCTTTGGTGGAAGACTTCCTGCAAGCGTTCCTTCACAATAACTCTCCTGTGAGCAGGAGCTCCGTCTTGCACCCACCAAATACGATTAAATCGGTTTCCATAAGTAATACGTATTTGTGGAAGGATTTCTCAGTCTATCATTTCTAGGTAAGCTTCACCATTTAGATTACCATCGTAAAAGACCAGGCCAATTAACGCTCCATTACTACACAGTCCTACACAGAGAGAGAGTTTTTGTCTAGAGTTATTCTTTTTGTAGATATGATTGTCAGGTGGATGATTTTTTGGTGCATACTGATGGCAGATTTGTCGGTTCACTAGACCATTCATAAAAAAGGCCGCCTCATCTCCAACCACTAATTGTTCCGTGAATCTTTCTGGTTTTTCAAGAAACCACTGGGCAAATCTTAGGCAGTGAGGTAGATCTCCTTCAATGAGTTGATGTCGAATTTCCATTCTGTATGGGTACAAATTCAAATCCTCACGAACTATTCGATGAAATGACATGCGTGAGAGTTCTGTACCATTTCGCCTGGTGGACACTTTTGGATCTCTCTCTAATAAATGGCAAACATGCTGAATGTTCTCGTCTGTTCTTGCCATCTTCGGATGGCCTGAATGTCCTTTGTTCAAATTGAGGACCATTCCTTCTTCTTTGTATTTCCAAACATTCTTCAAAATTGTATGTTTAGTTGGAGAAGCTCTATCGGGAAATTGCAGTTCGAAGGTATTCTGAACTTGTTTTAAGCTTTTAGTTTGCAGATAAGTTGTGACCATGAGAATGCGCTGCCTTCGTGTAAACTGCATGATAAGGGTTTCAAAGTTATTTATAAATTTAGTAATTCAGATTCTTCATTTATATGTATGACTCGTATCTTAGATACAAAAGTTCGAATTATTTAAAAAAAATATTTGCAATATCCTTCGACGTAAAAAGTAGCACATTGGTTAAAGCAAGAGGAGCTATCTGGCTGGGAGAAATGATCATTCCGCGCAACCCATTTTGCAGTACCCTTCAGTTAAAAGCAGATGCTTAAACACAATCGTTTAAACAATGAATAATTTGACGTTAACAAAGAATAATTTGCTATATTAAATCAAACAAACAGATCCAAAATATCTCAATTCTTGAGGAGTTAGTACAATCTAAAGTTGGGTGTACTTTTTTGTGGGACATATGGTATATATACACACACACACACACACACACATATATATAATTTAATATATATATATATATATATATATATATATATATATATATATATATACACACACACACACACACACACATATATATATATATATATCTACACACATATATATATATACACCACACATATATACACACACACACACACACATATATATATATATATATGATACACACAGACTGTGCATGGAACAAGGAACTCTTCTGGGATAATTAAATCCACTATAGTCCAATAAGTAATGGTAAATGACAAATACCATAGTTTTTTCTTTTTCATGATGCTAGTAGTGATGTAAAAAAACCGTTTTTTTGTTTTTGTTGTTTTTTTTGTCGTTTTTTTGTCGTTTTTTTGTCGTTTTTTTTTTTGTTTTTTTAATAATTAATATACATATTGCCAATTTAATTATAAGGTATACTTTTGCAATGATATATATTATAAAAATAAATAAATAAATAATAAAATAGGCCATATGGTACCAGTATAGAATGTCCTTTTCAGCCTATTTACAGAAAAAAACTGGCCTCTTTCTTGCACTGAAGTCTTGTATCTTGAGATCCATTAAACTTGCGAGAACACTGGCTGGGAGCTGACTGCCCATTGTCCAACCTTCCCAGGACTCTCCCATCCATGCCTTGGATTTTGAATCTCCCACTTAACTATCCTTTAGACCCGCGATGACATATTCCCCCCCCCCCCGAGACCATCCATATTATATATATATATATATACATACACATACACCCATATACATATATACCAATATATACATAAATACTTATATACACATTTATATCTATTGTATACCCCTACACATGCATACATCCAGAATTCCAGATACATACGCATGCATACTCACATATATACCTACACAAACTCATACACCTCTATTTCACCCTTTCATTACCTCCGAGATCATTTAGCACATACAGTAATATCCATACAGCCAAAAGGAAACCAATTAAGCACAGACAGAGCAGCAAAGCTAGTATTTATATCCCAAAATGCAAAATTCCAAGAAAGTGAAGTAAAACATGGTGCTACATTGCTTCGTCAACATCCAAATCTGCAATAAATACCAGTACCTGTGATATTGAAACTATTTGCTTTAATCAATCTAGTGATAATGATTCTTCAATGGAAATAGAATCAGATAATGAAAGTTAAACAGCATTAGGTTAACACAAAGGTTAAAGAAAGAGATGAATATTTATATTTTTTTTATTTTTCTATTTGGAATATATATATATATATATATATATATATATATATTTTTTTTTTTTTTTTTTTAGTTCAGGAAGAACCGATTCGCCTCTATTTAAAGGGCACATCTCAGCGGAAAAACAAAGAAAAAGTGAGAGGAAAGACAGAGGAAAAAGAAAGGGTGGAGGGGACAGTCGAAGTGGAAAAAGACCAAGGATGACAAGGACTGCAGGGTCGAGCCCCATCATCCTTGGGTGCTAGGGCCGGGAGGGCGCACGTGAAACCTCCAGGAACAAGCACGTACAAACGAGCACAAAGAGCACTCAAGAGCACGAGCTTAGAACCCCCTTGCGGGGGTATATATATATATATATATATATATATATATATATATATATATATAATATACATATATATATACACTGGTATTCTTGCCAATCACAATTATATCTATTGTTTTATACCAGTATTATGGATATTATACCAGTACCTGTGATATTGAAACTAGCATATATGCTCTACCCAATCTAGTGATGATTCTTCCATGGAAATGAAGGTTAACCAACATTAGGTTAACAAAAAGGTTCAAAAAAAGGTGAATATTTTTTTTTCGATCTGGAATATATATACTGGTACTCTTGCCAATCACAATTATGTATATTGTTTGAAATGAGGAAGAATGTTTTATTTCTAGTTAAAAAATATAGGTATATACATATAAAAAATGAGGGTTTGTTTTTCCTTTCTATTATATACTTTTTGTGTGATTCAGTTTTTCTAAAGATGACTATATACATATACTAGGTATAACCGTATAAGCATGGTAGTATAGTAAATTATAGATAATACTAATATACTTATTAGATTAAAGGAAGAAAAATATGGAATAAGTTTAAAACAATAAAAAAAAAAAAAAAAAAAAAAAACAGACTATCTTCGTTTTAAACAAAAAAAACGACAAAAAAAAAAAAAAAAATGACCCAATAAAAAACGACTCATCACTAGATGCTAGCCTAACGTGGGCAATGGGTCACTCGCAAAGAGGTCCCATGAACATAGCTTCCCTCACCAGCTATCTGCAAAGCAGACAGGATCCAGCTTTGGGACATGGATGTAAGGTTTAAAGCAGCCTAGCCCTGCTACATTTTGAACCTCAATATAAGCAAAAGACTCACTGCCTTCACGTCAGATTGAATACATCAAAGAAAAAGGGGTAACTATTATATTTTTAGCCAAAAACCAAAATTTAAACCTCAACTGGCAGAATTGAGCATCCACTTTTCAAGGCACATAACATGTCCATTTCAAGATGGGAATGAACTCAGAATGGTCCCCTGAGTTTTTTATGATACACACAGACCATGCATGGAACAAGTATCTCTTCTGGGATAATTAAATCCACTATAGGGGACCATTCTGAGATCATTCCCATCTTGAAATGGACATGTTATGTGCCTTGAAAAGTGGACGCTCAATTCTGCCAGTTGAGGTTTAAGTTTTGGTTTTTGGCTAAAAATATAATAGTTACCCCTTTTTCTTTGATGTATTCAATCTGACGTGAAGGCAGCGAGTCTTTTGTTTATATTGAAGTTCTAAATGTAGCAGGGCTAGGCTGCTTTAAACCTTAGATCCATGTCCCAAAGCTGGATCCTGTCTGCTTTGCAGATAGCTGGTGAGGGAAGCTATATTTATGGGACCTCTTTGCGAGTGACCCATTGCCCATGTCGGGCTAGCATCATGAAAAAGAAAAACTATGGTATTTGTCATTTACCATTACTTATTCAGACTATAGTGGATTTAATTATCCCAGAAGAGTTCCTTGTTCCATGCACGGTCTGTGTGTATCATAAAAAACTCAGGGGACCATTCTGAGTTCATTCCCATATACTGTACGTATATATATATATATATATATATATATATACTTGCACACATTTCATTCAACACTGCCTTTGGGATAAACACATTGCTTTCACATACATAGACAAACACTTTACACTGGGATTAGGGAACCACTGGGCGAGGCTTGAGCAACTGCCAGTTTTTTGGCACCGAGGGTTTCGACCCTGGAGGTTACTAACAACAACAACATGACCCATCTTTCCTTGGGTTGATACGGGCATGCCCAGTAAAAAAAAAAAAAAAAAAAAAAAAAAAAAAAAAAAAAAAAAAGCCTACTGTATCTATCTACCATATATAACTTGAATGTGTAACTTACTTTTCTCTGTTGTAATTCTATGAGGGCCTTGGAGGCCTTAGCAGTTTCCTCCTTGGTGAGGTAGTATAGTCTTCCAGTTGCAGTAGATGTCTCTACCTTTGTCAAAAAAACAGAGTATATAATTGTAAGAATATCTGGTTGATGAGGAAAAAAGAATGATGGGTTGGGACCATGAGGATGAAGAAAAGATATTTTTACTTCCCTCTTCTCAGTTGTTTTGTCCAAAATGCATGCTAACCACCAAAGGTTATCATATACAGTAGTGACAAAACCATGTAGTTTCTCATCAGGTATAAGTTCTTCTCCATTGACTTTCTCAATACGTGAATATCCTGATGCTGAGAAATGCTTAACCTCTAGTGAAGTTAATGAAACTGGTTTTAAATGGTGTATTTTCTGAGTACCAGCAATTGTTCTTGCTTTTGAATGTCTAGTTTGGAGGAGAAATTCTTCATTTTCATAATCTTCATTGGTTGAAAAATGTGGTGTAATATTATTAATATTATCTTTGGTAAATATATACAGCTGTTGTGCAGTAAGGATTTGTTTATCATAAGGCCATTGCAGACTAGCTTTAGCAGCTAACCTCTTAACAGTGCCTCCTACATCATCACATGGTCCCTTCATATGGCTTGTTGTAAAAAAATTCCACTCTGCACCAATTCCAAAGTCATCTTTGTGGTGGCAAAGATTCAGAAAGATTTTGCAGTTTTTATATTGTCCAGCACAGCCATCTGAAAAGTATATGATTTTGTTGATGGATGGGATGTTCTCTTTTATGAAGTTTATGAGATGCTTTTGAAACAAATGTGCTGCAACTGTGTTATGAATATTGCACTCAGATATGACAACAAAGCTTAGGTGAGCAATCTCATTTTGCTTGTTATAATACAAAACAAATGGATGTAGAGTTGCCATCTGATTGTTCCAGTGAAAACTCTGCACCTCATCTTGGAGAACAAAAGAGTAATTTTCAGAAAAATTGCACACTACTAGGACTTCACTTGGTTTCAGCGGCATTTTAGTTTCGTTGTAATAATTAGCTTGCATCTTGGTCAGGAAATCATGGATTTGGTATTCTTGAAGTTTGCCACAGAAATGTTCAATATATTCATCTGAACTCATGTGAATTGATTCAAGATTGGACCTGTCTGTATTGGTCCACTTCTTAAACTATACTGAATCAATGCAGTTATCATCAAAAATATTTTGGAGTTTCTCTTTCAATGCTTTTGTGTCTCCACATTGTTTACATTCCCTAAGGCAGCATTGCAATGAGAGTGGATTGCACTCAATAAAAGTAAGACAATGTCATATATGGTTGATAGGATTTTCATTACCTTCAGTTAACTTATCAAATTTAGTTCCTACAAACTAAGTTTAACATTCTGATGAATGGTACATACACATACTGAGTGAGTTCCTGATGCTCCGGCAATAATACATTGCTTTGGATGCACCTCTGCAAATTTGCTGAAGCCCACTTTTACCAAAGGATTTCTTTCTTTAAAAAGCTGATTAGCTTCTTTTAAATTGCATAGCAGTAGATGCTTCTGAAAATGTTTCCTCTCCCCTGAGCTGTCCATAATGCTGACATAATCCTTTTTACCAGACATTATTCTATTGATATCTTCTGAAAGATAAAATGCTTTGATTTTTTCTATAATGTTTTGTTCAGTTTTCTTTCCAGGACGAGGATTTGGAATTGAAAGGATACCCATTTCATTAGTAAGCTTTTTGGCAACTGATGCTTTCTGCTTTGTTGTGTTGAATTCTGTAGCTATTTTTCTCTCACTCCAACTTTTTGGTAATACAGCCAGGATTTGTATTCTTTCACTCCTCTTGGTCTGCAAGTTGCTGAATTTCTCCTTCAGTTGATTTAATATTTCATCATAATCTTTTCCTATCTTAGTTTTTTCTTTTTCCTGTATTAATATCTCTCTTCCAGCAATTTCTTCTAATTTTCTCTTGACTGTTCCTGTAACTTTTGTTATTTTGTGAGATGCATAAGCCTCTGTCTCTCTTAGCTTTCTTGTCTTTATGGGAGTTTCTCCTAATGATTTTAATGAAGTATTTAAAGTTGATAATTGAAATTCAAGTGCTGTGCTTGTTGATGCCTCATTGATTTCAAGTTCATTTTTAGATAAAGATATTTCAGGAATATTACTAGTTTCTTCACAGCAAGAGCTTTTTTCATCTTCAATTAAAGTTTTTTTCAGGCAATGATTCCAGCATTTCCCTACACTGCTTACAAAGCCTGTGATCAACTGTTAATTTGATTTCAGGCCTTTTATCAATTAAATATTGAGGTACAATTCATAGACTTTTGGTTCGATGCTGTCCTTTGTGTGATTGAAAGGGATCAGCACATTTCTGTTTAAGTTTAAGTTTATCCATTTTTAAAAATTAGTGTATTAAAACTAGTAAGTTATATTTAAATGGCATTCCTTAATAGAAATTAATTTAGAATATTAAAACTAGTAAGTTATATTTAAATGGCATTCCATAATTTAGAAATTCACTTCGAATATTAAACAAATATTTTCTGAAAAGATGAAAAAAACATGAATTATTTAAAGGTTAATTTTAATTAAAAATACTTCCTGATCATACTTATCACTGGCCACTTATAACCTTTTAGGAACATGTTCCACATTGGTAAGTGAACATTTGTAAAACAAAAATTGAAAAAATTGGGGATGGTATATCTTTTTTATTTAAGGTCAAAGGTCAAAGATATTTTTTTTAATTTTCATTTTAGAGGCTTATGACAAGAGAGATAATATGACAAGCTGTTTAAGAGCTTCAAAATGACACTAGAATCAGAACTCTAGCTTTATTAGTTATGTGGCTACAGCAATTTGAAATTTGACAGTAAGTAAAAGATCAGGTCAAAGGTCCAAATTTTGTGAACCCGTATCTCAGCAACCAAAGGTCAGCCAACTCTAAAATTTGGGGAATTTCAGTTTCTCACACATACCTACTAATGTACCAAATATCATGAAAATCTGAGCTAGTCATGTTCAAATTCACCTTTTTTTGGCTGAATTGACATGGAATGACCCAATCCAGACTTCATGCAAAGAACTTGCTTTCTCCTGGGACATCATTTTACTGGTACAGAAATTGAGAAAAAGAATTCATCCAATATTTTTCTCAAAAAAATTATCTGGATACATTGCAACAATGTTTCAGAACTAATACTTAAGCTCAGTGATGGATTAAGCCCTAGTAGGCCTGGTAGGCTAATCGTAAAATGGCCTGTCATGTCTAGGCTCACGCTAACATCTGTCGAGACACTCAGGTTTGGTAATTCTACAAAATAACCCATGGTATGTACACTCAGTATTGGCAGCTACAACACTTGTTCACAACATAGTATTGTTCAAGAAAAGACAATGAAACAAACAAATTTACTACTGTAGTCTGTACATGCAAGACAAAACCTTTGGATATACTTTGGTTCAAAATATTACGGTATATAAAACATAAAAGGGGAAGGGATTGCCCATTGTAAATAAAAAATGTCTGAAAAGGTGTTTCAAACACCTTTTCATTTTTTTGCTGGCATGTGCAGGATGTGTTCCAAAAAAGTGGCCTGGTAGGCTATAGCCTACTTCAGCCTATTGGTTGATCTGGCCCTGCTCAAGTTAGGCGCTGCATCTATGACCCAAATGAGTAGAGACTTTTCATTGATTCCTCCAAAAGAAGTCTAAAAGGCATTCTCCTTCACAATGGTAACTTGTATGCATCCATTCCTGTGGCTCATTCAGTTCACTTGAAAGAAACTTACAAAAATCTTGAGCTTCTTCTAGCTAAGGTTAAATACAAAGAACATGGTTGGCTACTTTGTGGAGAATTAAAAGTGATTTGTATGTTATGTTGTTAGGTCAACAACCAGGTTATACGAAGTTTCCATTTTTTTGTGTGAATGAGATAGCCAAGCAAGAACTCAGCACTGGATTAAAAAGGAATGGCCATGCAGAGTCAACCTGACACCTGGTTCTAAAAACATTCAATGTAAAAGTTTGGTTGACACGAAGAAAGTCCTTTTATCTCCACTTCACATAAAATTGGGCTTGATGAAGCAATTTGTTAAGGCCTTGGACAAAGATGGAAGTTGTTTTAAGTATCTGTGTGGTAAATTCCCAACTCTTTCAGAAGCAAAATTGAAAGAAGGAATTTTCGTTGGTCCCCAGATTAGAAAACTGACTTTGGATGAACACTTTGAAAGAACAATAAACAATCTTGAAAAAGAATCATGGATTGCTTTTAAGGATGTTATCAGCAAATTTTGGGGGAACAACAAGGACCTAAATTACCAAAACATTGTGAACATGCTAAATAAGTTCAAAGAGTTGGGTTGCAATATGAGTTTAAAATTACACTTCTTACATTCACACTTGGATTACTTCCCTGAGAAACTCGGAGCACTCAGTGAAGAACAAAGAGAACAGTTTCACCAAGACATCAAAGAAATGGAGGAGATATCAGAGAAGGTAGGACATCAGCATGATGGCTGATTACCAGACATGGGGTCAATTAATGGGTTTCCTATTACTATTGATTCCTTCTATTACTATTACTTTAATTTTCATCTATTACTATTACTTTTGTATGTGGGGTACTTCACTCATTTGAAAAGGACCTTTATGTCTATTTAAATGCAATTAGAAGCAGTGTGTTAAACAAACAAACACTATTTCAGATTCAACATGTACAAACATTATATAAGAGGACAATAGAAGATTAAGAGAGAGTTGTCTGGAGCACTGACTAAGTAGGCCAGCGAATCACTGTATAATGAACATATAAATACAATGATCCAACCATGAGGTGGTGTGGTAACTATCACTAACATAAGTAAAGCTATCACCAGGAAGACTACACATGGATGAAAGGGTCAAGTTATTATCTTCACAGAAGGGTTTTGAGTGGTTGCTAAACAATTATCATTAAGCACATTAGCATTAAAGTCACCAATAATAGCTACACATGTTGTATCCAACTCATCAATAATACTGCTGATCTGTCCCAATTTAATGAGGTAATCATCTTCATTACCAACTGCCTGAAAAGGCATATAGATACACAGAATTAAGTTTTTTATTGTCTTCACAAATTTCTATTCCAGTTAGCCAATTCAAACCAAGTTTTAATTCACTAATATATTTCCCATACCCCAACCTCCATAGAATAGATACCCCACCAGGTGGGTGGCCTGCAAGAAGACCATCTTGTTTATCTCTGGTGGCCTCCCCTATCCCATGAAAGTTACCGTACTGGACAGGCTATTCAGGCCCTCTAAGTCATTTCCATAGCCATGTTTCCTACAGACAGAGAATATCAACATCCTCTAACAGCTTATCAATTATGATCCACCTATGTTTGCCATTATTGCCTAAGCTTAGGCCTCTACAGTTATAAGAGATTACCTTGAATGTTGCACTTAGGAAGATGCAGGAGTTTTGCCAGCCATCTCTACATGTTGAATTCCACTTATACCAGGCACAGCAGTTACAGCATTAGACCCAGCTGGATTTTCCTCCACAGTATGACGCACAATGTCTCCATAATTACCCTCTCCAGCACTTGCGAGAGGGGCTGCAGGTGTTTTTCTTCCCTTCTTCTCATAGAACCACCATACATATACCCATTCCAGTAGCCCTGTTCAAAAATCAACTTTTTCTTATTTTCATAGGTTTCTGTACTTTTTCCCATGCTTTTTGACCTGAAAAGGCCAAAATCACAACCATTTTGACCTAGGTTGTTGGGAAGCATTGCCGCATGGAGCTTTAAGTTTTCTGCCTTGAAATCGGCCAAAAGCACCAGTTCCAGGGTCCTTGAATCATGTTTTGCACTATAACTTTTTATCTAAACAAGATAGAGCAACAAAATAGGCACCAAATTAAAGTGTTTTTAATCCTCTTTCTAACTTATACAATTATGATAGTCTTGGAACAAGAAATGGCACATTGGTACATACAAAGATTTCAGAAATATCACAAAATTCGTTTTCTCACACTCAAGGCAGACAAGGCGCCTTATTCATGACACAAATTTGAGATTAACATTTTGTCAAGTCTAATCGATCAAGAAGTGAAAGCATTACATGATGATTAATTTCATAATGACATTTACACAGTCAGTTGTTGAGAGTTTGTTTCTTGAAGCTGTCAAAGCGGCGTCTGTTGAACTCCACAGTTTGAAGGAGATAGTCCCTTTGCTTGGCATCTGTTGTTATGACATTTGCAAAGTCGCTCATCATCTTGACACCACGTTCAGCAATGTCATTCACCGCTTTCAGATTTTTAACATAGTCCAACGCTTTTCTGTAGTCCTCATTCTGTGGCCAAGACGTGACAGGTTCCAGAAGCCACTCGGATCCAATGTTCAGTGTGTCCAGCAGGAAATGTGATTCTGGGCCAATGAGATCAACCAGGGTGGTCTTAGCTGTGACTCTCTGGAATAGAGGCTTTCCTGTTCTGAAGCTGTCTGGCTTCTCAGTGGTATGTAACTGGGCAGCAATGTCGTGCTTCAATGTGTCACTCAATCTACTGCTGAACAGGGCAAATGGCATGACTTCCTGCGTCAGGTACCATTTGTGGTTTTCCATCTTATTAAGTACTGCATCAGCAAGCTCTGGGTCAGTTTTCTTGTACTTCAACATGTCCTGGATTAGACTTAGATCATTCACGGGAGCATCTGCAGCAGACATTGACATCATCCATACAGGAGTGTAGAACAGCGCAAGGAAGGTGTTGAGTCTTTCCAGCTTTGATACAGTGTCTTCGTCGTACTCAAGTTGATCTGCAAACATCAGCATTTTCATGGAGTACAGGTTTCTGGCCATCCATCTGGCCTGATGAATGGTGCCTGGTCGACTCCAGTGAATACCTCGAGGAGGCGTTCCTCCAAGAACAATGACTGTCAGTTCAGCCATTTCCCTGTAGTCGGCTCTTGGAAGCCTTTCTGCTGTTAGAATGTCTTGGAGTATTTCTTCACTGTTCTTCTTCTTTTCCTTCAGCCATTTGCTGTTGATGGCCAGCATCTTTGGGTTTTCCTTGGACAAGTCCGTCCAAACATCCTTCAGATGCTCAAACCAGGGATTATCTGGCCCCTTCACCTTCCCAAACAGCTTCTCCCAAACTGCTCCTACTAGGATTTCCAGGATGTGATGTCGACAGGCCAGATAAAACACCTTTTTGTTCAGCATTTTCTCTAGCAGTTTGGCAGCTCCTCTGTGAACTCCACTGTTACTGGATGTAGTGTCAAAAACAAGGGCAGTAACATTATCCGTAAGTTCCCATGTCTCCAGTAAATCCATTGAAGCCTCAGCCTGAGCTGTGCCAGAAGAATTGTCGATGACAGGTACTCCCAATAACTTTCCTTCAGTGTATGAAGGTGGACCAGACACTAGCACAGCTAAAGTCTCTGAGGTACTTCCAGGTTCACTGCCCAAGACATCTTTGAGCAACTTTCCATCCCAGTGTAAGGCAGCGTACTGTGGGGGGTTTTCACAAAACTTGGACATGTGACTCTGGCTGATATTATACCTGGACAGCATTCTGTTGCGACATGTTGTTGAGGTTGAGATGACGAAGTTATCCAGATCAGCCCCTCCAGCTTTCAAGGTGGCAGAAACCATGGCAGTAACTTGATTGTCTGATAAACCAAGACGATCAGCTGTATTGCAGATGATGACACATTCCATGACCTTCCTTGGAAACGTCAAAGTCACACTAGTCACAGTGTCTTGATGGTGAGAACATCCAGGACGAGGCTGATGGTAATCCATGTCCTCTGTGTTAGCGTCATTGTCAGTTGAGTCACCCCAGGTAATGTCATCCACATGAACAACTGCCTCTTGTTCTGCTGCAGCTGTAAAATAGTACAACATGTTAAGACAGTAATTGTTAAGTACATGCTAAATATCGCAATGGAGTAAGACTTAAAACTTTTTGTAACGTTCAAAGTAATTAGTTTTACCTTGTTCTTGTCTATGCTGCAGTCTTTCATTCCTCGCTGCTTGCTACAGGGATCTTCTCTCAAAAATCTTGTCATGACCAGACATATGACCTTTCCTCTCAGTCTTTTGGTCTTCGTAGAACCTGATATCCTCATCTTTCTTCTCTCTGGATAACAGTCTGTTGTTCTGTATTTCCTGGATTGCATCTGGAGCTCCTATATCAAACAGGCTGTCTAATTCCAGCACAAATGCTCCTCTTTTTCCTCCAGGGTTACTTGCTCTTCCTTTGCTTTTCACCAGAGCATGATGTTTCTCATGTAGTTTCATGAAGAGCTTCATTGCATTGTACTTGGTCATTGTCTTGATCCTAGCCATCTGCCAGAATGGGATGATAGATTCAACTGTTTCATATGCAAGGTCTTGAACCATGGGCCTCCCTGCATTTTCCGGTAAATTCTGAAGATTAAGGAAATACTGGAACGCCTGTCTGTTGGTGGGAAGCTGGGAACCACTGATAAAAGCTGAAGGGTATCCAACCAGGAAAGTTTCAGTGAGAGATCTGGTAGATGGCCCAGTTGACACCTGCCTGTGGACAGTACGTGGAGGTTCTGAGATATCAACTGTGCGCCCACGGAGCTCCCTCAGCTCCTTGCTTAATGCCATTGTGAAGTTGTAACTTGTAGATGGTTTTCTAGATTCTGATTGAGTTTCTGTTTTTCCTGAAAAATGATAGATAATTATTATTATTATTATTATTATTAATTATTTATTTATTATTATTATTATTATTTATTAATTTTATGCTCTTTCATTTGATACCTAATTTGTTGCTCTATCTTGTTTAGATCAAAAGTTAAAGTGCAAAACATAATTCAAGGGACCCCGGAATTGGTGCTTTGGCCGATTTCAAGGCAGAAAATTTAAAGCTCCATGCAGCAATGCTTCCCAACATCCTAGGTCAAAATAGTTGTGATTTTCGGCTTTTTCAGGTCAAAAAGCATGGGAAAATGTACAGAAACCTATGAAAATAAGAAAAAGTTGATTTTTGAACAGGCCTACCATTCCAGCCATACTGCTGGATCCATAAATACCACTGGATCATCACAGACTGCTGTAACTTGAAAGGAACTGTACATAGTCCATCTGGAGTCAATTTTCCTACATGTAACCTTCAGGTTTACTTATCTTCCACAAATGCCTGCAGCTCCTCTGCCGTAAGATAAGATCAGGTCGACATCTCAAGATGAAAATGTTTGTGGTTTTCATTGGTACAGCCATCATGCATGCAATCTGTTTTGGCAGCCTCCATGATACCTTGCCATTCTCTGCCAACCTTTGCCACAGGCTGACTCCCTCTAGCTGGTGCATAAGTGGGACCAGATCCCCTTGAAGAACCACCACCATTAGCTACTGCAGTGGTTGCAGTTCTTGGAGGGGTTGCTTGCTTCCAGCCCTTCCTTACCACCATTGTCCAAGATGCCTCCTCATCATGACCCCCAACTGCATTCCCAGCATCCCAATTCACCAAGGCCACTTGGGGGGTACCCTATGTGAGAGGGTATTGAGCTGGTGATGTAGCAGTGTCTGGATTCAAGGATCCAGGATAAGACTGAGAACCAGAGGGATCTCATGGATCCAGGATGAGGCAGAGTGGCAGCCAAATAACAAATATTTGTTTCAACTAAATCATTACAATTTCAGAGACTGCAGGTCTTGATAAATTTTACTTTATTGAAAGAAAAATTTGCCAAAATATTAGTTCACATACATGTTTATTTTAGTTTAGAGTAGATTGAGTTCATTTTTCAGTTCTTTGTTTACACAATATGTCCATTGCCACTGTAATAGAAAAGTAACAGACTATTATCTATTACTTTGCCTTCTATTACTATTACAGCCAAAAAATTATGATCTATTACTATTACTTGAAAAATCCTGTAATAGTCTATTACTATTACTATTACCTCATGTCTGCTGATTACTGCTGGATGTTGAAATGGGATACTCCAGAATTATTACATAAAAGAAAAGGAACAGCGCATACATTCAAGACTAAAAGGCATAATCTCACAAGAAAACTCGGGACAAATAAAGATGAATATGTAATTGATGTTAATAGTCTTTTCTTTTTAAAGTTGTTTGCATTTGTAATTAGTATAGCAGAGCAAAATAGGTGCCTAATGTAAATTGAAATGAATATTTATTTATTTATTTTTGTTGTTGTTTTTTTTCCCTTCCAGTTTGCAGAAAAACCTTACATGATAGAAAAGAATGGACACCTTATTCAAAATCAGCGTAGTTGAATTATATAAAATCAGTTATTAGTAAGAAAACAACTCTTACAAAGTTCTCATTCGCAGGCTTGTATAATCAAAGAGATTTAAGAATGGACTGATTTTTTTCATGGTAAAGCCTATTATTATTATTATTATTATCATCATCATCATCTTGCTGTCAACCCAAATTTATACTTCTAATTAGCCCTTAAAATGCTCATGGGAACTTGAGCGCCGATATGACAGAATGCTGATGGTAGCCTGGGCACCGCAAAAAATTATCGTAAATATATTGGTCATTTAAGAGTGTGCATGGCAGAAAATTAATGTAAATATGTATTGTAATATATATTTATATATATCCCTATGTATATGTATCATATACGGTACATATATATATGTATGTGTGTGTGTATATATACACTAATAACTAAACTGAAATATTATTGTATGTTACTCACCATAATAATCCATCCAGATATGAAGAAAATCCTTTAGATATGAACTAAATCCTTTTCTTTATTGAAAAAAATAGTTAATCCTTTTAGTAATGTGAACAAAAATCTTGTAAACTCAAATAAAAAAATCCTTTAGTTACAAAAAAATCTTTTTCTTTAGCACTTAGTATTTTGATAAGGTATGAAAGTCGCGGAAACATGAAATGCATAATGGGACCTTGCATTCGGCACACCAAGTGGTAATTCTTGTTTCTTTTTTAGGTTTCAGTTGAGAGTTCTGACAGACATGACATCTTCTTTGAATCCGTCTTTTTTCACCCTGTCCAATGTAGTCCAAGTAGTGCCGTGCAATGATATTTTTTCCTATAAGTCTATCAGGGATATTGACAACAGATCTGCCTCTTTTCAAATTTATGAGTTGCCCATGATCGGCTAACAATTGTTTTATCACTTCTAAACCAAATTCTCGAACTGTTAGTTGCTTTTGATTAGTGTGCACAAATATATGATGTGCATTCAAGAGTGCCATATCTACCATGTGGAAAAACAACTTTCTATACCACTTCAATGATTTACGTGTAGAGTCAATGAATCCAATTTGCACGTCCGATTTATCAATAAGCCTCATGTTTTTTGTGTAATCCATTACAACATCTGGCTTCTCGATGGTCATGTCATTTCTATCCTTTTTACCAGAATCAACCATTACACCTTTGTGTATGGTTGTCAGTAAGTGTACATCCCTTTTGTCTGTATATTTCACAGCCAAAATTGGACCACTACTTTGGCACTGCACTTTTCTAGATGCATCTTTTGGGAATTTAGGCATATTCTTTCTATTTAGGCGAACTGTACCGCAAGAACCTGTAGAATGCTGATCAAGAAAATGACAGAGAGCAGGGCTTGTGTACCAATCATCACTATAGAATATATGGCCTTTATCTAAATATGGTTCAATCATCTTCTTTACTACTGCACCCGATATACCTAGAGAGTCCTTACGATCAATGTCCGTAGTTGCACCAGTGTATATAATCATATCCATTACAACACCTGTTTTGCATTCGCAAAGCACAAATACTTTTATCCCAAAATGATGCTGCTTTGATGGGATATATTGCTTGAAATGTATGCGACCTTTGAATAGAATGAGTGATTCATCAATCACCAATTTTTGGTATGGTTTTATGCAATTTCTGAATGAGTTTTGGAATAAAGTCAGTATAGGCCTAATTTTATACAAGGAATCATAACTGTCATTTGGCACCTCACTGTCAGCAAAGTGGAGGAAATGCAAAATAAGGAGATAAACATCACGTTGCATATACTTTGAAAATATTGGAGTGTCAATTAGCGAATCTGAAGCCCAGTAATCCACCACCCTGTGTTTTTTTGTATGAGGCATAAGCATGGTAATAGCCAGAAATACATATATATCATCTTTTGTCACATCTTTCCATTTATGTACTCGAGAGAATGGCATTGGTGGACTTTTCTGTATTTTATACTGATGAAATTTATTTGTTTCTCGAACAATTATTTCAATCATATCGTCGTCCACAAAATACTTGAAATAATCAGATTGCTTAGAGCTGGAATTGATACATGATATCCCTGAATTAGTATCATCAAAAACATAATTTTTCGGAGAAAAATTTGAGTTCTCGTGCCATTCAAAGGAAGCATTGCTGTCACTTGTATTCTGTGCACATATCATTTGATTTTCGTCAGAATCGGTATCTGAATATAAAGATACATCAATTACCACTTCACTATCACTGTTACTACTTGATTCACTATCTAATAAACATTTATCAATGTCATCTTCATCCAAACGCTTTCTCTTAGCTCTGACATCACTCACACTGGGGTTATCCATTTTCACTAAATACACTGACTGCAGTATAGCCTATTATTGCCAGGCTAATGCAGATTATATTCCCCATAAATCTCGTACAGTTATGCAATCATACAAAAGATAAACTATACTATCTATCAGTATAATATAATAGTACATACTATATGTTACTAGTATATAATATATATTACTAAGTATAACATACTATATATATAATATAAAATGAATAAAAAATAACATTTTATAAATATTACTTCGATTGGAAATAAACAAAAGTGTCATGAAAATAATAAGGTTCATAAGAAAACACATGGCTTTATATAACTGAAAAACGAAAATAATTATTTGAGTTATCCTTTGATTTTGTTTTCTTTAGAAAAAGAAAGAATGACCCTTGAAAGGGTAACTATAAATTTTTTAAAGAATCTCATAGAACCTCTCAAAATATTGTTCAAAGTACAGGCATTTTCTGGCATTTTAAGGCGCGTGTCGGCGCACCAATCGAGCATTTAAAGGGCTAAAAATCAAACCACCGCCACACAATTAAACAAAGGTGAATAATTTTGGGTAGGCAAATATGACTGTCCTTCTATAGTCATAGTGAGTGAAGATACTACCAGTGGTCTTAAGTATCAAAGACTTTGAAAGACTATATTTGGCAAAGCAAGTTAAGTCATTTAACAGTCTGTGCCCTAAAAACACTTCCAAACTGGTCAGTTTCGCCTTTCAACTCAAATGTGATGAAAAAACACATACAAATGAAGATCAATTTGAGAACATTAATAAAATCTATATTCTTTTATGTTAATAAGAATAAAGAATTTTAGTAAATATTTCAGAATTATAATTACAATAAAAATACCTTAAATTCACACCACTTTAAATATAGCATTTAATATTTAATGTTCTTAAATCAGAGTTGAGGCCAATTTTTCTGTTACATTCTTTATATGAGGATAAAGTTATGCCATTTTAAAGGAGGCTAAACTTGCTTAACCAAACATCATAATAATAATAATAATAATAATAATATAATAATAATAATAATAATAATAATAATAATAATAATAATAATATATATAATAATAATAATAAAGTCCTACCTTCAGTTGATTCTTCCAATTCCTGTTCCTCCTCTTCACCCATGTCATGAATGAATAAATCTTTTATTTTGCTCTTCAACTCTTCATTGAGCGTTTTCAACTCATTTCCTGGATACATTTTGGGAATTTCGCTACAGAGTTCAATATCAATTTCGTTATAAAGTTTAATGTTGGTCTCAACATCTTCGACTTTTGCATCATATTTCTTCTTCAGCTTCTTCACTTCATCATCCAATTCTCTCTCCACCTCCAATTTGTGTTTCTTCAATTTACATAAAATATTGGAGAGAGTCCGGGCGACATGTTTCATGTCTTCAATGGATTTCATGTCCAGAGTGTCTTTACTTAGTTTTTCCTCCTCTGTATTAATGACATGCATTATGGGCAATGAAACTAAAGAGTCATCTTTCTTGACTACTTCTTTTATAACTACTTTTGGAGGTTCTGCTGAAGCCTTGCTTTTGGATGCTGCTGAAATAGTTAGTGTGGGTTCTGTTGAAATCTTTGGTGCAGGTTCTTCTGAAGCCTTTAGCGTGGCTTCTTTCAAAGCCTTTAGTGCGGGTTCTTTCAAAGCCTTTAGTGCGGTTCTTTCAAAGCCTTTAGTGCGGGTTCTGTTGAAACCCTTAGTTCAGGTTCTGTTGAAATCTTTAGTTTGGGTACATTTGGTTGCTTTAATCCTCTAGATAGTTCCAGATTTTTCTTAATTTGAATCTCCTTTCCAAGACCGACATATTCAATGATGGTTGCTGAAGGAACTGAAACCATATTAGGTGGAGGAGCTTTGCGTGCAGGAGATAGTTTTCTCTTCTTCCCTTTTTTATCTTCAGAATGCGAGAAAACTGTTTCATCTTCTGAGCTCTTTCTCTTTTCTGATATTCTTGGCTTAGTGTCTAACATCTCTTTCAAACCATCTTTGGTTTTCAACTCTGAAACATGTTTTTCCTTTGCTTCTGTGGATGATGAATTTCCAAGTTTAGTTCTGGCTGCATCTTTTGAGGTACTTTCAGAAGTAGACACTTTATCACCTGACAAATTATTATTCGACTTTGATGATGTAGTGGAATGTTGGGAAGCTAACTTATTAGCAGATGAGAGGGACCTAGTTTTACTTGCTTTAACAGCATTTTCTTTACTATTGTTACCAGGTGAGCTCTTGTCATTTTTAGGTAATGGTTTCTTCCATACTTCCTTAGCTTGATGCGTAGTAGATGCTGATTTTGAACTAGATGCCCATTTCTCATTTAATTTATTGCTCGATAAGACAGATTCCTTCCTGCTTTCATGTCCTCCTTTCCCAGTTGATATTACCTCTCTGTGGACTCGGTCAAAAGCCTTATCAAAATTAACATTCCTCTTTTGATGAACCCTTTCAGAACTCTTTGAAAAGGAGTTGGTTCCTTCTGCTAAAGCTTTAATAAAAGAATTCACTGGGTTTGGAGAAGATTCATCAGTATTATATAAGAATTCTTTATCCTTTAAATTTGTAACCCTCATTAGAATTTCTTGATCTACCTTATCTGAAGATTTGCTTGTATTCTTTTCATTATTCAATTTAGGTACAGCTTCTTTTCCCACACTCTCTTTTGAAGGACCAAATCTACTCGAAGGATTCTGCAATGCTGCTTCTGCTTCTTCATCATCATCATCAGAAAAGTAAGAAAAATTTGTTGGTTCACCACTATCTGGCAAACTTCCACCATCTGAGTCTGAATCAGAAGTAATGACCGCTTTCCTGAATCTTCTACTCCTTGGTCCTGGTCTTCTGAAATACAATTATTAAAGAACAAATGGTTTAACAGTTCAACACAAGATTCAGCAACATTATGCATGAAGTGACAGCTTGAAATTCATGATCTACTCATTAATGATGCAACTCAAGATCCTGGAACTGGTCTGGACTGGACCACAGAATCCAAATATGCTTATTTTACACAGTCAAAGTTGTATACATATTGTGCAGAAACATGTTATTCGAATATTAGTCATATTATTAAAGCAAGCGAGTAGTTTGGCTAAAACTTGCACTATACAGGGTGTCCTATAAGTCTGGCATCATAGGAGAAATTCATATTTTTCTATTTCTACAAACCATAATTCATATTTTTCTATTTCTACAAACCATAATTCATATTTTTCTATTTCTACAAACCATAATTCATATTTTTCTCTTTCTACAGGCCATAATGTCTGTGAGCAAGGAAGAACAAATCCAGATAATTCTACTCATGGGAAACCAGTCAGAGAGAGGCCGCTGCTGAATTTAACAGACTGCATCCAGACTGCGAGCCAATAACAGAGTTGTGTTAGCAGACTTGTTGCAAAGTTAAATCACGCAGTGGACCTTCAAGGAGGTCCACTGACAATGATACAGCGACTGCTATCCTGGCTCATTTTAACAGAAGTCTCAATAAGTCTCTTTGGCGATTGTTCACCGAGACAGGAGTGTCGAAAAGTAGCATCCATCGCATTCTTCAGGATCACAAATGGCATCCATCGCATTCTTCAGGATCACAAATGGCATCCATATCAACTTCAGATCCTACCTACAGAAATTAAGCAAAGATGATCCCGACTGGCGGATGGAATTTTGTGAATGGGCTACGGAACAATATGCTCGGGATGCCAATTTCCCGTCCACCATTCTGCTCAGTGACAAGGCTGTTTTTTATGGAAATGGTGAGGTAAATCGACAGATCACCCACTACTAGTCTCAAAACAACCCTCACTGGTATACCTCTTCAAAGGAACAAGGTGCATCTCGGGTGATGGTATGGTGTGGCATTTGGAAGGATCACATCATACAGTAGGCCCCCTCTTTTTCGATGAACATGTCACTGGAGGCACCTACCTACGTATGCTCAAGGAAGAAGCATTTCCCAGTGTCTTGAACGAAGAAGGAAATTTCCCAACATGGTTCCAGCAAGATGGCGCTCCTGCACATTACAGCACCCAAGTAAGGGAATACCTGTACCAACAATTCCCTGGTCATTGGATAGGACGTCGAGGGCCTGTGGAATGGCCAGCTAGAAGCCCGGATCTCACACTATTAGATTTTTATCTCTGGGGCCACTTGAAAGCACTGATATACGCAGAGAAAATTAGGAGTGTTGAACATATGTGGCAGCGCATTATTGGGGCATGTAACACCATTACTCCTGACATCATTCACTGTGTGCTTGCTGACTGGGTATCACGTCTGAATTTGTGTATTGAAAACAATGGTGGACTGAGCACATTCTGTAAATAAAAGCTTTTGTTTTGCCTTTTTTTATTATTTTTCCTATGATGCTGGACTTATGGGACACCCTGTATACTTGCAAAGAGTGAAAAATAGTGGTTCAGACTGGTCCAGAATCCAACACTTATTTCATGCAGTTAAGTCCCAAACTTTGCTAGAAACAGTGTTATTCATGCATTACTCCTATTACATATTAAAGCAAGGAAATAGTTTGGTTAAAAGCGTTTTAAACTGGTCTGGACCAGTGTGGACAATTTCTCTTGAAACCCAGTCCAGACTAGTTCAGTTGCATCATTACTGTTTGTCGTGTCTAATAAAGTTATTTTAAAAATCCATGACCATTACAGATTTCCAAGGAGCATTAAATATTTTCTCAGACCACCAAACTAATTTTAAGAAAAACTGCACAATAGTATTATGATTACATAAATAAAAATGTAAAAACTCAACTTCTGAATTCAGTTTTGAGTCTGGCTTTTTACTTCAGTATTGACAATGACTGAATTCTATGTTTGAAATTTTTATTTTCTTTGAATTAGAATTTTTCAATTTGAAATTTAATAATTATTAAATGCATATGGTACATGAAGAAACTGTGGTGGTACAGTACACGTAACCTCTTAGAAGCTGGTTTAGAAAGAGTATATATGATCCTTCCAGGAAAGATCATGAGAAAAGGAAATACTAAGAATGTTAAGAGAAGAGGAAAGACTGAGTTGTGTATTGTTGAAGGTAAGGTGCATTCCTAGTATTGGCAGTGGGGGAGCCAGAAGTGGAGACATTTATGGTCCCCTCCCCAGGGGGACTCTGAGGCTCTTGGAGTTGATGCCTTTTTTTTCTTTTTTATTTTGAAAAGATTATGTAGTGAGGAATAGGAAGAGATGAGGGACAGAAAAAGATTAGCGAAGGAGGACAGTGACAGGAGAAATGAGAGTTCCAGCACTCCCTATTTTCTGTCTAATGTCCCCCCCCTGGAGTACTTCCCTGGTCAATTGGTGTCTACAATCTCCAGGAGAGTGTATATATATATATATATATATATATGGGATGAATTTCACAATTCAATATTGAAAGCTCTATTAATCAAAGAAAATTAAATTTAGTTTGAAGTTTAAAGGAATAAAGGAAGAAAAATTCATAGTAATTCAGCCACATTCACTGGCCTGCAACACTTAAAATTGTAACCATTTTCCAAAATGACTGAACAAAAGCAATGAAAAAGGAAAATTGTGAATTTCTTTCTAATCATGAAAAGTTCAGTTACGATACAGGAAAAGCAAGATAACCATGATTAACCCTTTTTGTATCAGGTTCCATTATAACAGCTATACCATACCTTTTAAATTTAGAGTTACGCATGAAATTTTAACAGTAATAGTTTTGACTAATACTGTATATGGTTGTTTACATTTCCAAACTGTTTGAATTTAAAACACTTCCATATAATGACCATCATTAGGCATTACATTGTGTATTCAATGCTCAAACTTCATTAAATCATAAATTGAAAGATGCTCTCATAAATTAGATCCAATAAACTTTGAGTTCCACCAGATAAACATGTTTGTAATGATACTCAAGTAATTTAACATTAATTCCATAGATAAAAGAACAAAAGAGTTAAATCATGTGATCAAAGTGGCCTATCCAGTACTAAAACACATCAACATGCAATTCACCAAAAGTTAACATTTGGTGTGCTATTCGTGGAACTGCATAATCATTTCATTTTTCTTTGATGATTGTACCATGACTAGAGAAGATTATTTCAATAGACTGTAATGCAGACATTTTTTCTTATCCAACTAATGGCTATTGCAGTTGACATAAGAAGAGTGATCTTTCAACAAGATAGGACAACTTCTCACTATGCTGTCACGCACAACTTTCTAGATGCAACCTTTCCTCAGCACTGGATAGGCTGTGATGGACCAATAGCATGGGTACCTCAATCACCTGACTTACCCCAATAGATAAAAATCCAAGGAGGTTATGTTAAAAAACCTGTGTATTATAACAAGCCCAGTAGTTGGCTAGAACTCCATCAAAGAAACAGAAGCCATTATACAAGAGCATCTTGCTAATGCTCTAATGGAGTTTAAGCATCATATACACACATTGTAGCAACAGATGATAGTCATTTTGTGAGTGTTCTAAGCTTGGACAGTTTGGTCAACCACATATACTATACTATACATATACATATTGATTGAGGATTGATAAGAAAAATGACCAATTATTTTTCCACCATTATTTTATGAATACCCTGTATCTTCAACAGTAATAGTTAATATGATCCTAAGATATGTCAAAAGTAGGTTTTTACATTATCTAATCTCTTAGGTTTATATTTTAAAACTTTTAAGCAACATAAAACAAGACAAAGTAATTTCTTTTACTGACTTATATATATATATATACCGTATATAAGCAAACAACCACAGGGAAAAAGGAAAAAGAAACAGGAAATCCAAGCGCTTTCGTGATATATTCACATCTTCAGGGAGAAGAAAGAAATTTCTTTCTTGTCCCTAAAGATGTGAATATATCACAAAAGCGCTCAGATTTCATGTTTCTTTTTCCTTTTTCCCTGTGGTTGCTTGCTTATTAATAAGACCACATGTTATTCTGTGATTTTACCGCATGTATAATATATATATATATATATATATATATATATATATATATGAAATGTTTTTCTGTAAATAAAACTTGCACTCCTGGCAGACTATACATAGGCTTTACTTCCAAGAAGTTTGCTTCTTTTTATGGATCCTCTATTGCAAATGCCATAACTCATTTTAGGCCTACAAGTTTCTAACTCATAGTTTTATTTTAACTATGACAGGCTAGGCCTAAAACTTTTCACCTGCAAACATAAGTTTTGAGAGATGAAATTAGGCTAGTCTAATATACTCATAGATACTGTACTTTGATACTAACCTTATTCTCACTGTATTACTTAATCTTGCAATCTGATCTTTTGTGAGCTTCCTCAAAATTACTTTTGGGATCACATTAACCCCCTTTATCTTCACTCCCTCTAATTCTTGAGTCATTGAGAATAGAGATGGCCACAGCTGGTCAAATGTTGCTTTCATCTTTGCCCGTGGATACATTGCTGAAAGATTAAAACCTTATGAACAACATAGTATCATACTTAAAGACCCCTGAAAATTTCTTTTTGAGTCAATTGTTAAAAAACACACCAAGAACTAAATAGTGGCTGTTAGACCTATGCTGCTGTTCATGTGCAGTACCTACATTTATTTCACAATTACACTGGTTAATTACTCGGGATGCAGTAATTAATTGGTAATTGGTCTTTTCATTAAATGATTGTTTAGCTAACAAAGTAGATTCATACACAACTCCCCAGGGTTAAAGAACATGTGGTATCAACATCAAATTTTTCATTTACCATTATTTATATATATATATATATATATATTATATACAGGTGTCCCCCGTTATACGATTGGGATGCGTCCCTAAAAACCCCATCGTATATCGAACGATCGTATATCGAACTGAAGGCCTTATGGGAAAAATAGGGATACGTTCCCAAACATTCTGGAAGACCCCCAAAATTTGCAGATTCCACTATTATTTTGCTATATATTTTACTGTTATGTACAAAAAGTGTCTGAAAGTAAGAAATTGTGATTAATAAAAGACAATTTATACATGAACACTCACCTAATCATATTCAAATCCGGTCCAAGTCGTCAACGATGCATCAGTCCGAGGTAACGATGCCTACTCATCGCCACCGGGTGGTGGTGATGGGGGAGGAGGGCCAGCTCCCGCATCGGTCAGTGATGGAGGAGGATCGATGGGCGATGCTGGACGATCGATGGGCATGATGGAGGATGGGGGGATCGATGGGGATGGAGGAGGATCGATGACTTCGGGAGAGTCCCTCGGAGATGGAGGAGTTTCTGAAGTTGCAGGAGAATCCATCCCCGAAGATGATGGAGTTGGAGATCTAGCCTGCTGCCGACGTGCAGGAGTTGTTGCTGCACTTGCTGATGACGCACTTCTCTCCTGCCTCGGCAGCTGTTGCAGGCTTGAAAAATCGGGAGATCGTAGTTTGCTTGGCATTCCTCCTTTTCTGCAGGTAGATCTCCCGATAAACGCTCAGACCCTTTTCAATATGATTGACAGCAGCAGCACTACGTTCGTAGTTAGGGTCCTTGTCCTTCACCAACTCGATGTACGTGTCAAATCCAGTCAGAATCTCTCTCAAGGTTTTGAGATCAAGCATTCTGACTGGGTCCTCATCGTCCTCCTCATTTGGGCTGGACTCAACGTAGCACGGTTTTGTTCCTTTCTGAGACATGCTTTCAAGTTGGAGATCGTTAACGCGAAATAAGGCAATCGTAAATCGAAAGATGGGGGTACTTTTTTAAAATCGTTAACGCGAAAAATCGTAAACCGAACGATCGTATAACGGGGGATGCCTGTATATATATATATATATATATATATATTATATATATATATATGAAGGAAAGGAAACACAGAGTGGTGCTCAAGCGCTTTCGTCTAATGACATCCTCAGGAACACATGGATGTCATTAGACGAAAGTGCTTCAGCACCACTCTGTGTTTCCTTTCCTTCGTGGTTTTATTCATCATAAATATTTTTCACGTTGTAGTGAATACTCTTATTTTAGTTTCAAGTTAAATGTTAATTTTACCGTCTTGAATTTCGGAATAGCTATAAATTCATTTTAAATTAGTTACCCCTCATAATTCAATTGTGAACCACATTAATACTAATTTTATGTATACTATATTTTTTATTGTATGTAAACATAATTAATTATATATCACAATTGTCAGTTAATTATTTATATTCAAATAATTATTTTAATCTAATACCATGTCCATTTTACAAATAAATAATAGAAAACCAATGGTTATATTTTCCACCTTTGGTACTGTCGCAGTTTCGCCTAACGGACTCAATACGGCTAGTGAGATAATCACTGGTTGGCACTTAACTAGCGGCAGTGCTTATGGCTACATCATCCAGGTTAACCTATACCGGATAGATGCGCTACGGTCCCAAGCCGTAGCTTGCCTAGGCCAACGACGACGACGTAAACCAACAATTGGTGACCCCGGAGCTGGATTACCCCTTCTACCCGAACGACTAGGACTAGACTGTAATGTCGTTCGTGCCCATCACCCCCTTCACCCGAACGACTAGGACTAGACTGTAACGTCGTTCGTGCCCACCACCCCCTTCACCCGAGCGACTAGGACCAGACTGTAACGTCGTTCGTGCCCATCACCCCCTTCACCCGAGCGACTAGGACCAGACTGTAATGTCGCTCGTGCCCTCTGCCCCTCACCCCTGCCCGTGCGCTCTGTGCCTGCGCTCGTCTCAACCTCCACTCCTTCGTTGGTAACTTGTCGTCTTGCTTGTACGTCAGCAAGCATAGGAAAGATGCCTGACGACGCTGGTGCCATCTCCCACTTGAGCGTAAAGCTCCCCGTCTTCTGGCCGGGTGATCCATTTATTTGGTTCCACCAAGTGGAATCACAATTCAACTTGGGAAGGATCACCGCTAGCAGGACAAAATACGATCATGTTTTGTCCTCTCTACCAGCGAGCATCATCTCTGAAGTCCGTGACGTCATCGTGTCTACTTCCACGAGTGAGGACCCATACAACGATCTGAAGTCTGCCATCCTGTGCCGCACCACTGTCTCCGAGCGTGAGAAACTACATCAGTTAATCTCAAAAGAAGAACTTGGAGACCGTAAGCCCACTCAAATGCTGAGGGCTATGCAGTGCGCTCTAGGCGAACGCGCACAAACCTTCGATAAGGACATCTTTAGACAGTTGTTCTTGCAGAAACTTCCTCCATCAGCTCAGCGTGTCTTGGCCACTATGGATCCTGCTACTGCAGTTGATAAACTAGCAGAAACTGCCGACAAAGTAGTGGAGATTGACACAGCTCCGGTCAACAACGTGAACAAACAATCGGAACTGGAGTTGAAAGTGAAAGAGTTAAGTCAACAACTCAACCACGTTTGTTTCTCTGCTACAAAATCAACGGCAAAGAAGCCATTCTCGGTCAAGATTTACGAAGAGGCATCGTTCGAGTTCCGGGAAGATCTGCTTCTACCACTCGAAATTTGGAAAGAAGGCTAGGAAGTGCATCTCCCCTTGCAATTTTTCGTCGGAAAACCCCCAGCCGCAGCGAGTCCTAATGGCGTCTAGTACTCGCACTGCCAACCTGTTATTCATAAAGGACAGGAACTCTGGTGTCAATTTCTTGGTCGATACCGGAGCATCAGTCAGTGTATTCCCTCAAAAATCTGGTCATACGCACTCGGAATCTCCGCCTCTATACGCTGCTAACGGTTCACGCATACCCACGTACGGTACTCAGTCGCGTGAACTAAACTTGGGCCTTCACCGATCCTTCAAGTGGATTTTCATCTGTGCTCAAGTGCAGCATCCCATAATCGGCGCTGACTTCCTCCAGCATTTCAAACTCCTGGTGGATCTTGACAAGCGACGCTTATGCGACCAGGCCACACTGCTTTCTGTTCTTGCCAAACAGGTTGCCCTTCCGGACGCCTCGAACTCTGCACTTTCCCTCGTTCCCCCTAATTCCATGTACCAGTGCCTTTTCCAGCGATATCCAGGAATTCTTCAACCGATGCAGATGGGTGATACCATTAAGCACACCATTACCCATCACATTACAACAAAAGGTCCCCCTGTGTTTGCAAAACCCAGACGTCTTGCCCCGGACAAACTGAAAGCTGCCAAATCGGAATTCCAGCTTATGATAGATCTTGGGATAATAAGACCTTCCAAAAGCAGTTGGTCCTCTCCCCTACACCTGGTCCAGAAGAAGTCAGGAGACTGGAGACCATGTGGGGATTACCGGTTTTTGAATTCGACAACCATCCCGGACCGATATCCGGTACCAAATGTCCAAGACTTTACTTCTCTTCTCCACGGCAAATCTATCTTCAGTAAAATAGATCTCGTTAAGGCTTTCCACCACATTCCCGTAGAGCCTTCGGATATTCCCAAGACTGCAGTTTGTACACCATTTGGGTTATTCGAATTTTTGAAGATGCCGTTCGGGCTACGGAATGCTGCGCAAACCTTTCAGAGGTTTATAGATGAGGTCACCAGAGGCTTAGACTTTGTTTATGCCTACATCGATGATTTGCTTGTGGCCAGCTCAACGGAAGAGGAACATAAGGAACATCTTTCACTCCTCTTTCAACGCTTAGAGCAATACGGTGTTACTATTAATGCATCTAAGTGTGTGTTTGCACAGCCAACCTTGGAATTTCTTGGTCACACGATTTCGCAGCACGGAATTACCCCCCTTCAGGACAAGTGTGAAGTGATAAACAATTACCCTATGCCAAATAATCAGCGTGAGTTACGTCGGTTTCTAGGTTTGGTAAATTATTACCACAAGTTCATTAAAAACTGTGCCAGTGTTCTTGCTCCTCTACACGCTATGATCACACACAAACGCAAGGTAACAAAATTGGTATGGTGTAGCGATAGTTTACAGGCGTTCGACAATGCCAAAAATGCTATCAATAGTGCATTGTCTCTGTCATTTCCTATCAGTGATGCCCCCCTAACTCTGACAGTCGATGCATCAGATGTTGCGATCGGTGGAGTGTTGGAACAAACCATTAACGGTCAACAAACACCCATCACGTTTTACTCGAAAAAGCTGCAGCCAGCCCAAACGCGTTATAGTGCTTTCGGACGTGAACTTCTTGCCATTTACTTAAACGTGAAGCATTTTCAACATTTCCTTGAAGGCCGAGAGTTTTGTGTTTTTACCGACCACAAACCTTTGGTCACTGTCTTCAATAAAAACAGCTGTAACCACTCTCCCAGAGTCATCAGGCAACTCGATTATATCTCGCAATTTACCACAGATATCCGCCACATCAAAGGTGTCTTGAACACTCCAGCGGATGCACTTTCAAGAATAGAGATTACTTCTGTTACCCTCAGCTCTACACTGTGGAATGCTATTGCACAGGATCAAGATAAGGATACGGAACTACAAGACCTGCTCAGAGAAGACTCCACTCACTCACTTTCCCTCAAGAAAATGAGTATGCCAGGATTGTCTGTGCCCCTCTATTGCGACGTATCAACAGCTGCTATTCGCCCTTATGTCCCTCCATGTCACAGACAAGCAGTCTTCGCGGATCTTCATAAGCCCTCCCATCCTGGTATCCGTGCTTCGCAACACCTGGTTACCTCTCGCTTTGTTTGGCCCTCGATGCGGAAGGATGTCAAACATTGGACCAAAACGTGCCTTGCCTGCCAGCGTGCCAAAGTCCAAAGGCACACCAGGTCCCCCTTTGACGCATTTCCGCCCCCATCCCAGCGATTTGAGGTAATTCATGTAGACATTGTTGGCCCTCTTCCAGTGATTCAAGGCCAACGTTATCTGCTCACCTGTCTCGACCGCTTTTCCAGATGGCCTGAAGCCATCCCACTTCCTGATATCCAAGCGGACACTGTTGCAAGAGCCTTTCTTCATGGATGGGTATCAAGATTTGGATTGCCGACAAAAGTCATCACTGACCAAGGTCGCCAATTTGAGTCTTCGCTTTGGAAGAAGTTTACCAGCTTGTTGGGTACAGTACATGCGCATACCTGTGCGTATCATCCGCAAGCTAACGGCCTCGTCGAACGCTTCCATCGCCAGCTGAAGTCATCCCTTATGTGTCACGAAGACTCCCATTGGATGGATAAGCTTCCACTCGTGTTGCTTGGTATTCGCTCTGCATTTAAGAGTGATCTGAAGACTACAGCGGCTGAACTAGTCTATGGAACAACACTGCGGCTACCAGGTGGCTACTTCACTGCAGGGGATAAGTCATGTGATCCTACGGAATTCGCTCAAACACTTTCCTCTCACATGCAGTCCCTTCAGCCTGTTCCCCCTCGATTGACTAGCCAACAGAACATCTTTGTTTCCCAGCCCTCCAATCTTGCACCCACGTTTTCGTTCGTGTACCTCTCCCAAAACGGCCTCTCCAATGTCCATATGACGGGCCCTATGAAGTTCTCCGACGTACGCGCAAATCATTTCTCATCCAGCGCGGTTCCAAGGTCGACAAGGTTTCTATCGATCGTCTTAAGCCTGCGTTTTTGGAATCAACCTTAAGTGAGGTACAAGTAGCTACCAAAAAGGTTCAGCGGAAATCTGTGTCGTTCGGAACTCTTTGAACTTCCTCTCTGGTGGGGGTGTGTGTAGTGAATACTCTTATTTTAGTTTCAAGTTAAATGTTAATTTTACCGTCTTGAATTTCGGAATAGCTATAAATTCATTTTAAATTAGTTACCCCTCATAATTCAATTGTGAACCACATTAATACTAATTTTATGTATACTATATTATTTTATTGTATGTAAACATAATTAATTATATATCACAATTGTCAGTTAATTATTTATATTCAAATAATTATTTTAATCTAATACCATGTCCATTTTACAAATAAATAATAGAAAACCAATGGTTATATTTTCCACCTTTGGTACTGTCGCAGTTTCGCCTAACGGACTCAATACGGCTAGTGAGATAATCACTGGTTGGCACTTAACTAGCGGCAGTGCTTATGGCTACATCATCCAGGTTAACCTATACCGGATAGATGCGCTACGGTCCCAAGCCGTAGCTTGCCTAGGCCAACGACGACGACGTAAACCAACACGTGTTACTTTCATGAAATAATTTTCATATATAGTATATATATATATATTAACTAAATTTTTTTTTTATATATATATTTTAATCTTAAAATAAACATTCAAGCCTATAATATTCTAAATGAATTCAAGTCATATGCTTATAATACTCATAGAATCAACTCTATATAATAAATAACTTATAAAATAATATTTAATCCTAATTAGTCCTAATTAGGAGTGTGAATACGTTGACAACAGTAAAACATGGGAGTCAACACACAAATGGGCAGCACAAGTGATGCAGAGTGGTGAAACAGGTTCCAAAAAAGGAGGTAGTTACAAGCAACTGAGTTGGGGGTGAGGAAACTGCAGAGCTGGCACAGCACAGCACACCTAAGCTTTTTGAAGGCATTTTATAAAGAGTATATGTGATCTTTCAAGGAAAGATCATGAGCAAAGGAAGGATTGGGTTGTCTATTATTGAAGGTAGGGAGATAGTTGTGTGGAAGATTGTGACAAGTAGACAGATGAAAGAACTGGGTTCTTGAGGCATTGAAAGCCACAAGGTTTTCTCTGTCCCAATCAGAGATAAAGATCAGAGGTCAGGTGCATGATCCTTTGCATGATAACTGTCTCACATAAATCATGGGAGTGACTGTTGAGAGGGATGTTTTGTGAAGTGGGTAGGGAAGTGAAGGGTGGAATCATCAGCAAAGGAATGGATAGAACAGGAAGTGCTACTTAAAATATCAGTGATAAATTAAAGAAGAAAGTGGGTGACAGGAAAGAGCCCTGAGGAACATCACTATTAATAGCTTTAATAGCTATAAATTAGCCAGAAAGGAAATCAGAGTTGGAAGTAGAGGTAGAAGGCAATTTGGAAATTAAGGATTTTTGCCATACTTGCAAAATCTTTTGATATGTCCAGCACAATAGAAAAAATTTCACCAAAATACCAAAAGCAGGATGACCAAGTCATAGATATATGCAAGATAATCACCAATTGAGTGTCCTTCGTGGAACCCATACTGACAATTTGAAAGAAGATTGTGAATAGAGAAGCATTTAACTCTCTTCCAAATGAGGAAAGTTTCAAGAACTTTACAAATGCAAGAATCAAGGCAATTGGACAATAGTTGGAGGGTTGAATGAAAGTGAGCTTTCAGCAGAAAGGAAAAGTACCAGATGAAAGACAAAGATGAAAATTTGCCTAGGCAACTGTAGGGTGCAGTGAAAAAGTCAAAAGTGCCAGGATCAAAATTGAGGGGTGCTAGATAGTTGTCTTTTGTCCAGGATTACACTTCAAAACCAATTTTGGGTGGTTGCATACAAAACTGACTGCTACTGACCAATTTATACAAATTGTATGTGCGTGCAACCAAAATTTGAACCCAGTGACCTATCTCGGGTTCTGAACATGATAGAAAGATAATTTAAAAACTGTTTATGATATATGTTTTACCTCTGAAGCAGATTAAAACATTTGCAGAGGGCTGCAGGCTCAATAAGGCATCAAAAAACCCATATTTTGTCATTTTTGCTCAAAAAAATGCAAATTTTCAGCCTTTTTTCTCCAAATATTTTGTTTTTTATTTGAAATGACATTTTATATTTTCTTTTCAGATTGAATTTATAGAACTGATAAATACATATACAGTAATCCCTTGTTTTATTTATGCTGTGGGGGTTGTGAAGTTTTTCACAAAACCCCAACCCTAACGAAAATATCATGACTTAACCTAACCAATCATCAAGGTGTACAGTTGACCTACCAGGCATTCAATTAACCTCCTCCTACTTCTACTAGTTAGGTTGATTGAATGCCCAGTTTAGGTCCAATAAAGAAAATTAAATTATGTGCTCAACAAGTGATTCCATTAAGTTCCATTAACACACTCACCACCAGCACTTTTTAAGAAGGTAACCAGCACCACCAGCATTTTTGCACATTTTCAGACAACTACAAGATCTCCCCAAAAATTTAAACAAAAATTAAAACTAAAGGCATCTCTAAACAAAATATACTAAAATAAAGCTTATAATGTATACATTCAAGATGAGATTTCTCATCTTTGGCAGTCAACTGATCTGTGTCAAAAGAAGAGATTTCTTATCTTTGGCAGTGAATGTATTAATGTCAAACTGATTCTACGAGACAGTAAAGTCTCCCATTTACACAAATCTCATTTATGATTTATGCATCACCTTAAATTACATCCATTAATTACCAATTATGTGAGTCAATTCTCATCTACACAGTGCAGCACAAAAATACAGTCAATGTAGTTTTTTCATGCCCCACCAAAGGTCAGATGCTACATGAGGAGTCATCCCTGACTCGGCTCACCCTTATATCCCCCATCTGCATTCTTCTCACACCTGCTTTCACACAAAGAGGACATGCTCTTGCTTGATTGCTTAAGTTTGTGTCTCATTTATTCATCATGCCTAAGCACCCTGCTTCCTCTCCATCTTCTGCTGAGGCCTCCAAAAAGTATTTCACATTGGAGAAATGGAGTAGGTGTTGGTATAACCACACTTGCCTGATGCCATGGTGTGAATGAGAACACAATATGTGCTCATTGTCTTTCGTACAGGAGAGGCAGCAGCAGGCAGTGTGGAGAGAGCCACTGGGAAAGAGAGACAGATGCTGGGGAGCAGCAGCACAGACAACAGTCAACAGACATCCACAGCAAGGGGCATGCTAGTGATTGTTGATAATGATTTATTTTTGATAATACTGTATACTTTAATTAATCAACTTTATTTTTTTTATTTGGAACCTATTCCCCTATTTCACATGTAAACATATCACACTCTCATTTGCACAATTCTCATCTACACACGAGCTCACAGAATGTTTATCACGTAATTGAGAGGCTGTACTGTATTATAATGCATATTTATTACTATTTGACTTTGTTTTTATGGTTAAATTGACTTATTATAATGTTTCCTGGGTGGCTATGTACTGCTCAGGAATGAAACATGCATTTATAACCAGGGCTGTGGAGTCGGTGATAAAATTTGCCGACTCAACTCTGACTCCAAAAATTTTAACACTCCGACTCCAGAAATCTGACTTGCATAATTACGACTCCGACTCTGATGGAATGTTAAGGCCAAATTGATTAGGATTAGTTTTATTAGGCCAATGGAGATTCATAAACAAGGCATTTCATCACCCCCACATGACTCATCAGGGTAGCTACTTAGTGGCTATAACTATGCCTTAATGGCTTTTTTTCTCTTTATTCAAAAATTACAATAAATCCCAAAATACAAACTGATTGAAGCTTAAACAAAATAAGATTATTATTGGTTTAGCAAATTGATAAAATGTTTTTGTATTCTTATAAACATCCGTAACAAAATGTACTAACCTAAACTGAATTTGTTTTTAAAAAAAGGATCGCTTCCATTAAATCTTCTTTCAGTGATGCTTATCAAAATTATCAAATTGAAATCTAAAAATCTGAAAAAGATTTAGGGTTGCTAGTACAAAATTTTTTAATTTCCTTATTAATTATGTTAATTAATTAATTATAATCCTTATTAATTATAAGCAACTATATTTATATATTTCTATATTATATATTATATATTATATATTATTTATATATTATATTATATATTAAAACATTAGGTTAAATCTATTTTATTCATAAAATTGAGCTAGGCCTAGGCCTAGGCTGCTATGGTTATAATTGAAGGATTTGCACCAACTCCATCCAACTATGCACTTCCGACTCCGACTCCACTCAAAATTGACTGACTCCATGACTCCGACTCCACAGCCCTGTTTATAACATGTAGCCTATGGGAAATGAGGATTCATTTTACATAGAATCACACTATACACTATTTTCCAGGAATGTAACCCACATGTAAAATGAGCCCTACCTGTACCATACTGCATGATCTCTGTCAAGTAGATATAATAAATCTAGTGATTTTTTTTTTTTCCTGATCGGAATACTACCCTACCTGAATCTTAACCGTTTATTTAAGATAACTCTTTTTTTCCATAGCAATCTAGCAGTATGGTACCACTAGTAGATCCTATGAATGGAATTTACTAGTGCATGATTTTACTCTTATTTTAAGAAAGTATGTAGGTTTACCTACCTTTATCATCAACAGTTGGAAAATTTATGCCCATTCTGTAGTCTTCAACCTATGAAAAATATATAGAACAGCCAATGTTCTTTGAATGCTTTTTTTTTTAATATAGTGGTCCATATTTTATAAGGAGATTCATAATGACTAAATAAAATATAAGACCTTAAAAATAATAAAAGTGAATAACCTGGATCTGATAAGTCAAACCTGTGTATAAAACCAACCAAAGGAAATGGTTATCATAGCCTTTATAGACAGGTGGCATTTCTATACAGGTCCTGTAGCAGCCATTTTGTTTTCATTTAAACTGAATATATATTGTATCAATATACGAATGCACCATTAAATGTTACTTAAATCTTGTTGAAAAGAGGCATTATCTCCACAAATGTCAATGAATGGAGGAAAAAGCTATAGCCAACTGTATACTTCTGATGAATAAATCTATAACAACTCGGCTCTCTCTCTTGCACTATACATATATATTACACACACCACTGATCCACAAAAGTATTTACGAATTGAGAAATATTATCCAGATATTAATGGTAGCTTTATTTTTTGCAATTTAGTAAAATTTATCTTATGTTAATATATTTTTTATGATAATTTATGTTATGCAGAACACAAATAAATTAGTACCTATAAGACAGTAATTATTATATTAAATACAATATTTTGCCACTTTAAAAGTCATTGTAATTAATTCCCATAGAGTTTCTTCAATATTTTGATAATTTGGTATCACTAAATTAAAAGTCCTCTAATTTTGAAATTAGCAGCACAGACTATGCGCAGTTTTAGTGTGCTGTCAGCCTCGATAGGGGGAGGTTCATTTTAATGCTGTCCAGTGAAATTTTTACTTATATATTTCCAATTTGAGAGGATGGTTGACACACGCAAGTTATCTAGCCAAGACTTAGGAGAATTGAATGCTCGTTAAAATGGGTAATTATTCCAATACAAGTATTGCAAAAATCCTGAAGATAAGTGAAGGTACAGTCAGATACCATAAGAAATGTATTTTAAACCAAGGAAGTACCTGTAAGTTAGTCCAAACTAGAAGAAAGAGGGTTTTGTCAGAGCGTGGTGTAAGGCATTTAAAATTTCTAGTTTTGGAGAATAGATTTATGACAGCAAATGACTTGAGTAAAGAATTAGTGAAAGTGGGAGAAACAAAAGTTAGTGCTGATACAGTAAGGAGGAGGTTAACAGGTAATAAAATATTTGCTAGAGTGAATACGGTAATAAAAAACCTTTATTGTCAAAGAAGAATGTGATAGCTACCATGATTAGAATTTACTATTCAACACAAAGATTGGGATGCTGAGAAATGGTTGAAAATTGTATGGAATGATGAAAGCAGATTCAAAATTTCTGGTAGTGATAAAAGGAGGAAAATTGTTAACAGATGAATTGGTGAAGAATATAAGAATGAATGCCTTATTCCAACAGTAAAAAAGAGGAGTTGGGGAATCAATGCATGGGGCTGCTTCTCAAAGGGAGTTGGAAAATTACACCAGATCACTGGGAATGAAAATGGACACACAGATCAATATGTATTCAAATATCTATTCACTAATATTGCAATCCCAGCTGTTAAAGAACAACTTCTTGGAGATTATGCAAACTTCATATTTCAACAGGATACCAATCCTAAGCATAGTGCTAAATCACTAAAATGGCTCTACAGTAAGCTTGAAGGAGGAGGATTTAAAATGCTAGGATGGCCATCTCAGAGTCCAGATTTAAATCCTATTGAATATCTTTGGGATGAGCTTGATAGAAAAGTAAGAACAAGAGAAGGCAAAAAATAAAGATTTATGGAGAGTTCTTCAAGAAGAGTGGTATAAAATCAGTCCTGAATCATGCACGAAGTTGGTTGACTCAATGCCTCAGTGTCTTGAACTAGTCCAAAAGAACAAGGGTGGCCATACAGGATACCGTATTTGTCAGCTTATAAGATGCACTTTTTTTCCTTATAAATACCTTAAAAAATCACCCTGCGTCTTAGAAGCCGAAAGGAAGGATGAAACATCCATCAATAGCACAAGTGTGTGAATGGGTGCTGAAGTCATGGCATGATGTTAAGACTGAAATTGTGGTCAAGTCCTTTAAAAAATGTGGTATAAGTAATGCAATAGATGGCACTGAAGATCATTTATTGTATGAGAGTGACAGTGATACAAGTGAAGATGATGATGATTATGATGATGGGGATAATGATGATAAGTCAGTAATGAATCTGAAGTTGATTAATAACAAATAATAAGAGTAATAATCATATTATCTTTCTTTATTGGCTTTTCTTTTTATTGAATTTTACATATCCATTGTATTAACAATAAAGTGCATCAAAAACTTTTTTTCTTGAATTTACCTTTCCAAAATTAAGGTGCATCTTTCACGGTGCAGCGTCTTGTAAGCTGTCAAATACGGTACTAATTTTCATAAATTTTTACAAATAAATATGGTATTTTTCTTTTATTAACCTGTTTTATTATCAAATATATCAAATATTATTATATTACAATTAAATATAGTATCTTATTATATGAGGGTAATTCAATAAGTATCCATAAGGTACTTTTTATTTTCATGATTTTATTTTCACATCTGATAGATTATAAACATATCACTTCTCAACATAGTCTCCCTGTTTCTTAATACACTTAGTCCAGTGATCTACAAGCTTCCTAATGCCATCACAAAAGAATGTTTTTGGCTGTGTGCATAGCCAGTCATGCACTGCCGCCTCCATCATCGCCAGTTGACAGAAGAGCACAAGCATAATCATATGGACATCTGCTCTCATCTTTTGGCACAGCATCATAATGAGGGTGAAAACTTTTTGGAGCGCATTATCACTGGAGATGAAACCTGGATCCATCACTATAAACCAGAAAGCAAACAACAGATCATGCACTGGAAGCATCCAACATCTCCCGTTGCAAGGAAGTTCAAAACGCAGCCATCAGCAGGTAAAGTTATGCTAACACTGTTTTGGGATACATAAGGCCCTATCCTTGAACATTATCTAGATAGCATGGAACTACAGTAACAAGTGCATCGTATTCTGACATGTTTCAGAATGAGTTAAAGTCAAGCACAGACTAGAAAATGCCTTCAAGAACTTAAATTTGAAATTCTTGACCATCCAGCTTACAGTCCAGACCTAGCACCTTCAGATTTTTACCTGTTTGGACCACTAAAAGACACTTTGAGAGGTCAGCAATTCCAAGGCAATGATGACCTGATGGAAGTGGTGCACGACTGGCTATGCACACAGCCAAAAACATTCTTTTGTGATGACATTAGGAAGCTTGTAGATCACTGGACTAAGTGTATTGAGAAACAGGGAGACTATGTTGAGAAGTGATGTGTTTATAATCTATCAGATATGTGAAAATAAAATTGTGAAAATAAAAAGTGGATACTTATTGAATTACCCTCATATATACATTCTTATTCCAAATATATTACAACTTATGATTTGTAAATACTTTTGCAGCCCAGTGTGTGTGTGTGTGTGTGTGTGTGTGTGTGTGTGTGTGTGTGTGTGTGTGTATCAGTATATATATTTATTATTTTTTTTTTCCCTGCCAGGAATTGTGCAGTTTGTTCTTTGACTCACCAAAAATTCTTTCATCAGTTTGGATTGATTCATAAAATTACCAGAACAGAGGGGTTAATAACAGGAATGGAGGTCTAAACTACAGTTCATACACCATCAGCAATGATAGCCAAGAAGTGAAATGATCAAAGAAACTTCAGGAACTAGTCATTAAATCAATAAAGTGTATAATAATTCTGTATTAATCTTGTTTCTGTATCCAAAATATGCCCAACATTGGAAGCAATGAAAAAATGGTTAGGTTAGGTTTGGATTTATAGGTGTCATCATCTTAACATTACATTTGAGTCATTTATGTTGTTTTTCAATAAAGTCTTAGAAAAGTTGTTCTTTCATGTTTTAATAATTACTGATGTTTTCCATACCTCAAGAAACTCCATGGCACTGTAACATCAGCCACAGGATGCCTTGGTTACAGGCAAGATCATCATATGGTGACATCACTTATGCACACACACACTGAAGTTATGTTCCAAAATGGCCCCATACTTACATTATATAAATTTTCTGTCTGATTTGGTATTTCAATATGGCTTGAGTAGTTGTTGTTGTTGGTTAGCCAATCAGCCCACCCTGATTGAGCAAGCCAGCAGCACGCAGGTAACCAATTGTCCTCTCCAGAGTGGACCAGAGGTTCAGCACACTAGTGATGATATGTTGTGTTTTATGTTGTACTAGAACAGTACAGTCTGTCATAATGTGTTCAACTGTTTGTGGTGTGTTCTAGCACAGGTGGCAGGTGTCATCTGTGGAGTTGTCTAGTCTGTGTTTATATGTCTGTAAGTTCAGGTGATGTCCACATCGGAATCATGCTAAGTTAACTTGATCCGATCTGCTCAGGCTGGTCTCTGACCTCTCAATGGGTGGTGGCTTCGCACCTAGGACTGCATTCGGACCAAGTCATGTCAGTGCTGTGTGTGTGTGTGTGTTCTGTACTGTGTGATATCTGTGGGGCGTGGTGTGGAATGGAGTATTTGGTTATAATGTCTCTCTGGTGTTAGCTTAATGATGCGAGGTGTCAGTGCATGATTGTACATGTGGCAAGGGTGTTGTGGGTTAGTTGTCGCTGCTGCCATGAATTGTGTTCCCCTCATGTCTAAATGTTCCCTAACTTTCAGTATTTTTGTTTCTGTGTGCAGGTGTTCTATTGGTGTTGTTTGAGTGCATCCTGTAATGATACGAAGTGTGTTGTTTTGTATTGCTGTAAGGTGTTTGTGTGTGTGTGTGTTTGAGATAATGGGGTCATTCTCTGTCAGATCAACCAAAAAAAATTGAAATTAACACCCTCATCTCTCATATTTTGCTGAAATTTGGTTTATAGGGAGTTTGTGAGCCCTGAATCCATTTCTGAAATTATAAGGTCAATCCGACCAATGGTTCAAGAGATATGACCTCGGGCAATTTGAGGTCACTCGCGAGGTTACTAACATTTGGCGAGCCATAACTTGGGTAATAATTGTCATAATTATATAAAAGTATGTATATTTAGAATCAGAAAACAACAAGGAATCCATATATGCAAGTTTAGAACTCTAGGTTGAAAAATAAAAAGTTACACTGTAACCAAAATTTGAGGTCACGATTTGACCTCTGGGTATCAAATGAGAATTTTTTTTTTAAATGTAAAAAATGAAGGCATAGGCATTGGCTATTAGAATCAGCAAAAAAAAGTTTGTTTATGTTAGTATTTTTCATGTAACTAACATATAAGTGAACACCATATTCATAAGTTGTGCGTCAATTCTACCTATTTTTTCACCTTAAGCTCATAATTTGACCTATAGAAATTAAAATTACATTTTTTATAGATATAAAAAACAAAGTCAGAGTTCTTGACTAATAGAAACAATCATAAAAAGTGTGTTTATATTGGTACTTTTCATGTAACTAACTTATAAGTGAACACCCATATTATAAATTGCTTGTCATTTCAAGGAATTTTTATATCTTAGCTATCAATTTGACCTCAAGCTCCAAGAATTTAATAAAAATTGTATTTCACTGCTAATCTACACTGGCAATAATAGTTATAATAGTGAAAGGGAAGACTAAGCTCACATGTAGCCTAAACAAACCTGTTGAAACATGTTGCTACTTGTCTAAGTGCAGAATCAACACAGATAGTTGCAAAATTCCTTGTCTACAGGTTAGTACAGTTCCAGCCAGCACTGTGGGTGGCTGGTGGGTATGGTGTTTTAATGAGCCTCAGAGACTATCAAGGCCTAAAATATTAAGTGTGTATAGCTATATATTTTCTAAAAAATATATATTACCTAATGAAATCCTATATCTTTACAGATCAAAATACAATGGTTCGGCACTTGAAATACTGCCAGGACCCTATTCAAAAACACAAGAAACGCATAACAATCAATCTTAGAAAAGTGACTGATGTACTTGTTGAAAAATGTGCTGGAAGAGTGAAAAAAGACTCATTGTTGTGTGTGAACTGCTGGACACTGATAATGAAAAACCCCACTATACTTAGTACCACTGAAAACAACGAGTCTGAGCAGGGTCAAATGAATCATCTACTATCAGTGGCTTGAGTAACATCTCTTCAATTCAAGATCTGGACAATGACAGTGATTGCTTGATAAAGGAAATCCTTCAACTTCAGTTGAACCAGTTCTAGCATTTCTGGACCAAACACCAGTTAAAAAAAGTAAGTAATAAATTAATATAATAACTTATACTTTACTACAAGGTCTGTTTGATCTACTATATAGCCAATTATATAGCATTTAAGGTACTATAATTAATATTTAATTACTAATATTCAGGTGTGTGAAACCTTTTTTTCTGTTCTTTTCAGAAGGGCTGTCATTAAGCCAGAAAAAGTGCAAGGCTCGTGGTAAGCTATCATCTGCTCAGAAACACCTGAAGGAGAGGCTAGAACTCAGTTATGGTGTTCAAATTACGAGGAGGTAAGTGATACTTCAAAACCTGAAACTAAATCTGAAAAAACATCTAGACAAATTAATGAATGAATTGAAACAGTCATTCCTGGAGAGCAAATGTCACCATCACAAACTACAAATATTGACACTCTCACCATACACAATTGAAAAAACAGCTAGTTTCTTTCAAACTACAACATACATGGTGAAAAAAGCCGTTCACTTAAATCAGAACATGGAATCCTTCCGAAGATTCCACTAATGAGCAAAGGAAAAGTGATATCTGAAGAACACAAAGATATAGTTAGAAGATTCTATGAGTCAGAAGAGGTTAGTCGTATGTGTCCTGGCCAAAAGGATTGCGTGAAAGTTATCAGTGCTGAAGGTGCAATGAAGGTGCAAAAATGATTGGTCCTCGGGAATTTAAGAGAGATGTTGAACTATATAAAAATGATGAAAAGAATCCCAAAATAGGATTTTCCACATTTGCAAAATTACGGCCATCATATTGTGTGCTTGCCGGTAGTGGTGGGACTCATTCTGTCTGTGTCTGCACATACCATCAAAATCCAAAATTGCAGCTGGCTGCATTGGGAGAAAGAGGTCTTTCATACAAGGATCTTATGGATTACAGTGTCTGCAGTACAGAAAGAGAGACTTGCATGATGCAACTTTGCAATGATTGCCCAAGAGAAGAGGGTGTCCTGGATTTTCTTGAGTTACTTGACAGTGTGAAATCAGCTCCAAATGAAATATCTTACAAGCAATGGGTGACTGTTGACCGTTTGTACAATGGTTGATAAGGTGGAGTCACTTCATGAATACTTATCATCCCTAAGCATGAAAAATATCCCGCATGGTTCGTCATCACTTTGTTGCTCAGCAACAATCACAGTACTTCAAGCAGTTGAAAGAAACACTACCACCTCAGAGCGAGGTAGTTATAGTAGGTGATTTCTCTGAGAATTATTCTTTCATTGTCCAGGATGCTGCCCAAGGGTTTCACTGGGACAATTCACAGTGTACAGTTCACCCTTTTGTCATCTATTATATATCATCTGCAGACCAGGAACTTAGCCATTTTAGTGTCTGTTTCTTATCTGCATCACTAAAACACAACACTATAATGGTTTACTCATTCATATTGAAGCTTATGACATATGTTAAATTCAGATGCCCACAATTGAAGAAGGTGCACTATTTCTCAGATGGATGTGCTGGCCAATATAAGAACAGATACAACTTCACAATCTCTGTTACCATGAAGAGGATTTTGGTCTGTCTTGTGAATGGCACTTCTTTGCTACATCCCATGGCAAAAATGCATGTGATGGATTGGAGGAACAGTGAAAAGAGCTACTGCTCGTGCCAGTTTGCAGAGAACTACAGAGAGGCAAATTCTTACACCAGAACACATGTTTCAGTTTGTGAAGAAAACTTGAGCAAGAAGATAAATTTTTTCTTTGTAACTACAGCTGATTTGAAAGATGCAGAAGAACGGTTGGAACATTGATTCAAGGATAGTAGGGCTATTCCTGGAACTCAGAAATATCATAGATTTGTTCCCCTAAACAAGGAAGAACTGATGGAGTGATGATGTATCCCATTTCAAGTGGCATTGGAGAAAAGAAAAGAATAAGGAAAAGTCATTTTACTAATGAACCTGCAATGCTTGGTAACCTAAAATGTGTCAAAACCAGGAGTATGTTGGCTGCATTTATGACATGCAAGTTTGGTATGGAATTGTGGAGGAATATTGTGAAGAGTTTGATGATTTCACTGTGAACTTTCTACATCCCTCTGGGTCATCAGATCAAGTGCATATTATTATCCATCAAACAAGGATTCATGTGCAGTGCCAGGACATCATATATTAACTGTAATGAGTTGTCCTACCCTAAGAGGAGGCAGCAGAATTCAATACATTTTTCCACAAAAAGAAATTGATGAGAGCATCGAGCATGCAAAAATTGTATTAGGCTAGCACATGAATCCTCTAAGTAGGTCTTCCCCTTTCACTATTATAACTATTATTGCCAGTGTAGATTAGCAGTGAAATACAATTTTACATTTTTTGCCTTTGTTTTTATATCTATAAAAAAATGTAATTTTAATTTCTATAGGTCAAATTATGAGCTTAAGTGTGAAAAAATAGGTAGAATTGACGCACAACTTATGAATATGGTGTTCACTTATATGTTAGTTACATGAAAAATACTAACATAAACAAACTTTTTTTGCTGATTCTAATAGCCAATGCCTATGCCTTCATTTTTTACATTTAAAAAAAAAATTCTCATTTGATACCCGAGAGGTCAAATCGTGACCTCAAATTTTGGTTAGTGTACTTTTTTATTTTTCAACCTAGAGTTCTAAAACTTGCATATTTGGATTCCTTGTTGTTTTCTGATTCTAAATATATATACTTTTATATAATTGTGACCATTATTACCCAAGTTATGGGTCGCCAAATGTTAGTGACCTCGCAAGTGACCTCAATTTCCCGAGGTCATATCTCTTGAACCGTTGGTCAGATTGACCTTATAATTTCAGAAATGGATTCAGGGCCCACAAACTCCCTATAAACCAAATTTCAGCAAAATCTGAGAGATGAGGGTGTTAGGTACTGGTTGATCTGACAGAGAATGACCCAATGGGTGCCCAGCATGGGCTAGCATAGTCCATAACTGAGCAAATATATTGTTTGTTGGCAGAATAGCAGATACAATATATTTCTTTCAATATATATGCTCCATTTCAGTAAATAGCCTCTGTAATTTTTTATATACCCCTCTCTGGACAGTAAAGTTTTACCAACTTTAGATCTCCAGGCCAACTAACTTAGGACCACTAAACTCTGAGCTAGCAGTGTTTTTAAACCTTCCCTTAAGCATGACCTTAACTTCATTAAACACTTACTGGAAAACTACAAAATATTTGGCAACTTCATACCTCTGTACAATTGTTCAGTAATTTTGATGCAGGCTCAGTGATACCAATCATCACAAGTCTCACATGCCACAGCCTTATCCCTAAACCTAACTTCCTTCTTGCACACCTTATAGTCAGTCTAAAGTCATCTTAAATATTATTCTTTAACTCAGTTAAAAGCTCTATGGACCAAGTTAGGCTATTGCTTGGATGGAATGACCTAAATAGGACCTCAGCTAACTAGGCCAAAAACCTAGGGTTGCACTAAATGAACCCCTGGATCTCTATAATACTAAGTTAGATTAAGTTTAAACCTGAGGAATAGAGTATTTATACTTCAACCCTGAAACATTACATTACATTTCATTTTGAAAACATGAAGCTACTGGGGCTATGGAAAAACTATACATGCCTGTCATACACTTTACATTACAGTCCACAACAAAGCCTAATTCAAACCCAGGCTTAAACACACCTACAATATGGTATCATATATGGTAACTTTATTTCATAATAATTAATACAAATTATTAGTGTTAAATAACTACAAAATTGCTTCAGGATTGGCAACAAAGCCTATTGGAAATTATGGGAAAAATTGCCATACATAAACCAAATATGTAGCCACTGGGCAGGCCTGCAACTACAGGGGGGGTGGGGGCTTTGCCACCCCATGTAACCCAGACTGCCAGCCAAGTTTAGCTAGAGGGGTGATGAGTGATCGGAAAGCAGAACTTGCTATGCTTGCCTTTGAAGCCAAATGCATATGGTGGTATGAAATCAGGGACAAAAAGGTCCAAATCAAAACACCTGAATGAGTTTATGGAAAAACTACTACTAGTACATGTTCACTGCCCAACTAGAAAAAATAATATCCTAGATTTAGTGCTGACAAATAATGCAACTACAATTGACCACATTGTTATAACACCAACTATACACTCCAACCACAATGTCATGCACATATTCACAAATGTAAGCAAGACCCATGCCAAATGGACTTGCCATACTCTGACCTAAACCTGCAGAAGTCAGACTGGACATCAATAAATAACTGTCTGGGAGAAATAAACTGGGAAGATGAATTAGAAAACCTAGAACCAGAAGAATGCTGGAGTAGAATACAATACCTATCATCATCAGCATTATACAAGCACACACCAAAGAAAAACGATAGTGCAAAGAAGCACCTGACAAAAGAACGCAGATACAGAAGGACACTTATGAGAAAGAGAACAAAGCTATCTAAACAACTGACAAAGCAATTAAGTGATACAAGACATAGTAACATCCAGAATCAGATACTGATGTTAGAACTTAAAATAAAGGAGTCAACCATAAGAGAGAATATTGGTAATGAACACAAAGCTATTGGCACTATAAAGGAAAATGGCAAATTCTTCTTTAGCTGTGCTAAATGCAAAGCAGTTATCAAAACGAGCATTGACCCATTGCTTGCTGAAGATGGACTAACTCTCACATCTAATCCACAGGAAATGGCAAACATCCTACAATCTCAATATGCTTTAAGCTGGAGTACCCCTGTAGTAGCAAAGAAAATAAAAACTACAGCATTTTTTGATAAAGAAGAAAATGACCAAGACAGACCATTATTGGAAGATATACAAATAACCACTAGAGATATACAACAGGCAATAACAGAGCTACCAGGGAGTTCAGCCACTGGTCCAGATGGAATTGGAGCCAAGATTCTTAAGGAATGCAAACATACTTTATCTCTGCCTTTGAAAATCCTGTGGAGATCCTCACTAGACACCAGTAGAATACCACCAATCATGAAACAAGCAAATATTACCCCAATCTACAAAGGAGGCAAAAGAAAGGAAGCCAAGAACTATAGACCCATATCCTTGACTTCCCACATATTATCAAAATATTTGAGAAAGTCCTGAAAAGGCACATTGTCAGTTTTATAGAAAATGAACATCTCTTAGAAGACTTTCAACATGGCCTCAGACAAAAGAGATCCTGCCTTACTGAACTTATAGACCATTGCAATACAATCCTACAATATTTGGGAGAAAATCACAATGTTGATGTCATCTATCTAGACTTTGCAAAAGCTTTTGACAAGGTTGACCATGGTATATTATTCCATAAACTAAAAGAACTTGCTATTTATGGAAAAATAAGAAAATGGATCCATGCCTTTCTCTCTGATAGAAAACAAATAACAATTGTAAATGGAGCAAGATCTATAGAAAAAGAAGTGATTAGTGGAGTGCCACAAGGTACAGTACTGGGACCAATTCTATTCATTATTCATTATAATGCTAAACAATAAGGTATAAACTGTAACCTAGGAAGCTCTCTCCTGTCATTCGCATATGATACCAGAATACTAAGACCAATTACAGAAAAAGAAGACTGTGTAGAGCTACAAAAAGATCTACAAACTATATATGCATGGGCAGATGCAAACAATATGGCCTTCAATGAAGACAAATTTGAACTAATTAAGTATGGACCAAATAAATACCTGAAAGAACAATTCAACTACACTGGACCCACAGGAAAAGATATTGTACAAACTGATCATGTAAGGGATCTAGGGATTATATTATCTGAAGATGCAACATTCAACAGGCACATTGACAAAGTAACCGCATCATTATCATCATCTGCAGCTTAAATCCCATCTCTATATGGGGTCGCTGTTCTTGATGAGCCTCCTCCATTCTCTTCTGTCACGCACCATGTCCTCATCCAAATTTTTCTCCCGGATGACTGCCACCACGCAATCCCTCCACCTCATCTTCAGTCTACCTCTTCTTCTCCATCCCTGCACCTCCATTTCCAGCACCCTACATCCCATGTAATCCTCCTCTTCTCATCATGTGCCCATACCATCTCAGTCTGGCTTCTTGGACTTTTCTTGATACCTCTACTACTTTCACCATTCCTCTAATGCATTCATTTCTGATTTGATTCCTTCTAGTTACACCACACATCCATCGCAACATTTTCATTTCAGCCACATCCATCTTTCTGTCACTAGTCTTCTTCATTGGCACCATCTCCATTCCGTACAACATGGCTGGCCTAACCACTGTTTTGAAGACCTTCCTTTTCAGCTTCACCAGCATCCTACGATCACAGAGAACTCCTGACACCTCTCTCCTGAGTCTCCAGCTCCTCCATCCTACGATTCACCTCTCCCTCTGCCTTGATTGTTGATCCCAAGTATTTAAAATAATCTACCCATTTGATCAGTTCACTGTTTAACATCACTTGCCCTCAGTGGGAGTGCTAAATAAAGAAGTGAGGGAACGCATTTCGAAAGTGTTACTCAGATGCGGGGGGAACAATGGCGAGCACGGCGAGCCTATACAGCTGGGGGTCCGGGGGCACTGTAAGCCCCCCGGGAAATCTTTTGAAATCTGACCAATTTCAGGGATATTTTGAGGTCATATGCACTGGATATTAGGATATATTCCAAGGTTGAAGATGCAGTATTTCCAGTGTCATTAGATATATGATATCCAGTACAATCAATAAAAATAGCTAACAACTGGAATGATTAACTAAAAAAAAGTTAACAACTGGTACGCCGTGGTGATTGTTTCACCAGATCTTTATAGGCTAGCATTGCCTCAGTCGAAGCTAAAAGAAATGAAACAGTTAATGATTCTCTCTCATATTTCTTCTAGGGGTGGGAATTTCATGACGTTAGAGAAAATGGATGCCAAATTCGAATGAATCGCATCAAAAAACATAGAAAAACATAAGTTTCATGTTCAAAACAAATTGGGGCCGAAACTGCAAATTTACCAGGTTCAGTTCCTAGGTTTTCCGTTGGTTTCTGATGTGATTCATCTGAAAATGACATTCATTTCCATCACAAATCACTCATTTTTTATTCCCCCCCCCCAAAAAACCCTGATTTCCCACGCATTCCCCCATATTGTGTGTGTGTGTGTGTGGGGGGGGGGGGGTCACAAAAACGAGTAATTTGCGACGGAAATTGATTGGTATAGGGTTTTATATTTAAACCTAGTTACTTTTTATTTGCTATTAATACTTTTGGATTACTACATTTTTAGACTCAGAAAAATGTGAGCTTTCAAATGGTATATGTTTTATGAGTATATGTTTAATATTGAAAAATGGAGCGCTCCTAGAGATTTACCCCCAACTGCAATAATGAAGTTTGTTTCATTTGTCCTTTAAACTTTTTGAGTTATTATTCGTTTTTTGACCCAGTCACACCCAGCTATAACAGCAATATATATTGAATAACCAATCAAAACTGAATAAGAAAATATATATATTATCTTGTGCAAATTTGTATAAAATGTACGATACTTTTTTAGAAAAAAAATATTTTCTATTTTCTATATGATGTATATAAATTTCGGTTAGTGTTTATTTTGGCTACCTTTTTTGGAGATTTTCACTCAACTATAGGTTACTTTGTTTATTTTTGGCTACTTTTTCTTGATTTTGCCTACTTCTTTCTGTGACTCATTAGTTTGGTGATTTTCATTCTAGAACCATGACGTGTCAATCTTGTGAACTTGATTTTGAAGACCTAATCCGCCTTGTTGGCCTCGATGAAGATAAAAGTTTAGATGTTTTTTCCAATCACGGCATAATTCCAACATCCGTGATTTGCCCTAAATGTAATACTGCCTGTATTTTAAGACAAGACTCGAAGATGTTTAGGTGTCGTAAAAAAAATCTAAAATATAAGCATGTGTGGGGATTTACTGTTTCTATCTTTAAGGGCATGTGGCTGGAACATCCTGACAATTCTACAGTTCTGCATCACTTCCTTACTGCAATTGTAGAACTATATCCTCCAAAATAAGGTGACTAGTTAGGTTAGGTTCAATGTTCCCTCTAATTTTTTTTAGCCTGTGCACGCAAGAAATTTTCGTTGTGCATACATTTAGATTCATGGTGAAAAATTGTGCAAACTTTTCTGAGCGCTATTATCTTCAAAATGAAATATATATAAATATTAAATACTTAATAAATATTATTTCCATAAGGTGATAGCTTGATCATTACGGTACTATTAAATGGATATTAAAAAAACTGTTTACAGTATTATATATTCTTGAAAAAGAAAATATTTTATCCATTCTAAAAATATGAATAAAATAAAAAGTAGTAAAATAAAATTCAACAAAATAAAGAAATAAAATAAAAATAACATTAATTGAAAATGACTATTTCAGTTAGCATTTCTCAAAACAATTTTTAGCATTTAGCAATTTAAAATAGACTATCAAGATTAATACATGATTTTATCCATTCACAAATTAGGAATAAAATAAAAAATAATTTTATTTTTTATGAATTATGAGATAATTACTATTCGTTTTTATACAAAAATAAGAGAGGTTTATATTCAATGCGTTAATGTATAAAAGAAAAAAAATGCAAATACATAGAGTAAAAAAAATCTGTATTGCGTAATTGTGCGGATGTCGGCAAAGTCGGGTGGAAGGGGTTAATACTTAAAAGAGCGACTACAGAGTATGTTGATGCAAATGGTCAGACCTTGTGTGACGGTATATTTTTAAAATTACTTCATTTACTGTCGTGACTCATGATACGCTTGAGCCCGTGCGCATTTTATTTTGCTGTGTGCGCGGGTTTCACAACGCGTGTGCGTGCGCACACGCGCACACCTTAGAGGGAATATTGGTTAGATTGTTAGGTTAGGTTAAGTTAAGTTAGGTTGTGTTTAGCATGAATGCAAACTTTTCTGGTCGATTTTGAGGTGTTTTGCATGAATCTGCCATCCATTTCCTGTGCAAATGCGTAGTTTTCATGACAATATCTCGAAAACTACGCATTTGCACAGGAAATGGATGGCAGATTCGTGCAGAATACCTCAAAATTGACCAGAAAAGTTTGCTCTCATTATAAAAAGAGACTGGGTCAAAAAATGAATAATTACCACTTTTTGTTTGGTATTATTATAGTATTACACCCATCTAACATCCAGCTATTATTATATGTTCATTAAGTAGATTTTTAATTCTAAGACACTTTTCTTCTATAGCATTTCCATCGCAAATACTTTGTTTTCGAAATACAGTATAAAATTTTTTTGGTGTGTATGTATCTAGTGTGTGTTCGTACGTTCATTTGGTATGCATGCGCGGCTGACCGTTACATGTCTGCCCAATCACTGCGCTCCATCCATTTCAAATTTGAATTACTTTGCTACCAGAATGGCTTCGTGTGACACATGCTCATTCGATTATTACAGTTGTATTGTCACTTTCTACGAAAACTTAGAAAAAAGCGTTGAGTTTCTGCATGCTCACGGTGTTCTACTGACAGTAGTGAAGTGTCCACATTGTAAAACGGAGTGTACATATTATCAAGACCAGAAACTGTGGCATTGTAGAGGATCAAGCAAAGATAAGCACCCCCAGCCTTCTTTAATTAGCCTTATAAGGCTAACTAACAAAAATATCATAACCTAACCTAACCAATCATTAAGTCAACTATACACCCTTGATGATTTTACTTTAACCTTAAATTTACCTTAAAGCGCTTCTGCCTCAAGGGTGCGCTGCTCCCACGAAGTCCACTCAGCGCCTCCTGAGGCGGGGCCACGACGGGGTCGCCACCCTTCTTTTCTCTTGCTCCTGCCATATGATTTGGTCCCCTATTGAATTTGTGGGGGCTGGTCTGGCAGAGGAATATCCTGACACTGTGGGTTGGTTGGTCGGGTATGTTGGCTAAAAACATGTCCAAGTATTTTTTAAAAGTATCTACTGGGACTGCACTTATATCTCTAAGGTACTGAGGCAAGGAGTTAAACAGGCGAGAACCTTGCCTAGAGATACTATTATATTGAAGGGTTTGAATCCTTCTCAGACTGTTTGGTGGGAGGTGATATTTTTTACACATTCTGCCAGTTCTTGTTAAGGTGGGCACAATTGGTTCAGTATTGGGGCAACTAAAAGCCCTTCTAGAATTTTCCAGGTATAGATTAGGATGTATCTCTCAAACCTTCTCTCTATGGAATAAAGGTTGAGGCCTCTAAGCCTATCCCAGTAGTTTAATTTGTTTTTACTCACCTGTTGCCCATCAGGTTGTTTAATATACGAGGTAAAGGTTCTTTGTAGGCCCTCAATTTTTTGCAATTCATTCTGTTTGGGGAAACCATAATTGAGAGCAGTAGTCAATGCGTGGAAGGACAAGTGATTTCCACAGGGTAAGCATGGTCATACTGTCCCTAGTTCTGAATGTCCTCAGTATATATCCTATTAGTTGTTTGCATGATGAGGTTACTTTGTCAATGTGCCTGTTGAATGTTGCATCTTCAGATAATATAATCCCTAGATCCCTGACATGATCAGTTTGTGCAATATCTTTTCCTGTGGATCCAGTGTACAGTGCCCGCGAAAAGTATCCGATCACTCAAGAAAATACAATATTTTCCCTTGATATTCAGAGACACGTAATTCACTTTCTATTTGTTCTAGCGACATCTGGTAACTTTGAGGTTGCTCGCTGATATGAGAGCTATCCAACGCATTCTCAAATTAGTGTTCTGGTAGCCTTCGTTGCGGGTGGCTGTGTCTCAAATTTCAGATTTCACTGTTTGTGTAAATTTCTTGATATATTTTTTTTTTTTACAGAAAGTGGTGTAAATAAATTTATATATAATGTGTGCTAAAAAAACAACTTAAGAGTGATTGTCGAGGTGCTATTGTTGCTTTGCATGCATGTGGGAAATCACAGAGACAGATAGCTAAGGAATTAAACATATCCCAAAGTACCGTTAATTTATGGTTTCACGGGCTAAGAACAATGGTGGCCTAACCACGCCAGTCCCTAAAAAACGATCTGGCAGACCGAGAAAAACAATTCGCGAACAGACAAACTTATGAAACGTTTAGTATTGAAAAACCCAACAATAACTGCGAAAGAAATAAAATTTAATATGAATTTTTATCTGGTGTTTCTGAACGAACTATCCAGGACGGGCTCCAAAAAGAACTCGGATTACCATCTCGCCATGCTGCTAAGAAACCGTTCATTAATGAAAAATGCGTAAAAAACGTGTCGCATTTGTAAAAAATACATTCATTGGACTGTTGATGACTGGAAGAAGGTTTTATTTAGCGATGAGTCGACATTTTTGACATTCAGAAGTTGTCCAAAAAAGGTTCGCCGGCCTATTGGCTCAAATAGGATGGACCCTAAATACCCCTAAAGACAATGAAACACCCTCCAAGTGTGATGGTTTGGGGTTGTTTCGGTTACTATGGGCGTGGAAACTTATATTTTCTTCCGAAGAACACAACTATGAATGGTGCACGGTATTTAGCAATGCTACAGGATAAACTTCCAATGGCAATGGCAATCCAAAGGACAAAAACATACATGCATGATGTGCACCATGTCACAGGGCCAAAATAGTGACAAAATGGATTACTGACAATAAATTTGATATTTTGGATTGGCCTGGTAATAGTCAGATCTCAATCCGATAGAAAATCTGTGGCTAATAATAAAAAATAAGGTTGAATGCCACGACACTGGCTCAGTCGAAAAATTACAAGAGGCCATCAAAAAGGTATGGTGCAAGGAATATCAGTGGAAGTTTGTCAAAACTTGATTAAATCCATGCCAAAACGTCTAGAACAAGTCATCCAAACCAAAGGACAGATGACAAAATACTAATATAAGGTTAGTATACATTTAAACATTGTTTTTTATGTAAAAAATACAAATTTCAAGGGTGATCGGATACTTTTCGCGGGCACTGTAGTTGAATTGTTCTTTCAGGTATTTATTTGGTCCATACTTAATTAGTTCAAATTTGTCTTCATTGAAGGCCATATTGTTTGCATCTGCCCATGCATATATAGTTTGTAGATCTTTTTGTAGCTCTACACAGTCTTCTTTTTCTGTAATTGGTCTTAGTATTCTGGTATCATCTGCGAATGACAGGAGAGAGCTTCCTAGGTTACAGTTTATATTGTTTAGCATTATAATGAATAGAATTGGTCCTAGTACTGTGCCTTGCGACACTCCGCTAATCACTTCTTTTTCTATAGATCTTGCTCCATTTACAGTTGTTATTTGGTTAGGTTGTCATGATATTTTTGTTAGTTAGCCTTATAAGGCTAATTAAAGAAGGCTGGGGGTGCTTATCTTTACTTGATCTGTTGTAGATATGTTAGGTTAAGATAGGTTAGGTTGGTTAGGTCAATTTTGAAGGTGAAATTTGTTTTTCCTATGGTTTTTGATGTATTTTGAACAAATCTGACCTTCAGAACCGTCGGAAATGACTCATTTTCTATGATTTTCCCCACCCGAGAACTCAGTTCCCACCAGGGTTCCCCCAGATTGCCAGCTAGGGGGGAGGGGGGGTATCTAAAAAACTGAGTCATTTCTGATGGTTTTGAAGGTCAGATTCGTTCAAAACACATCAAAAACCATAGGAAAAACATAAATTTCACCTCCAAAGGGAGACGGGTATAATACTATAAATTTACCTTTTGTTTTAATGTAACTAAGTTTATTGTGACTTGGTCTGCAATTGATATGGACCATGACTTATTTTTGGTTGGCAAGGTACTGGTATTGATGGGTACCATAATGAAATTGACTGGATTCTTTGTATCTGATATATTTGCATGTCAGTTATAAATAGATAGAGTGTAACATATTTGTGGATAGTAGCCTATTATGACTTTGATCCTCTGGATCCAGAGATTCTATCTTTAGTTTTAAATTGATAATTAATTAGTTTTGTAAAAATTGGTTGTTGCCAATGTACAGGCAGTTTTTACATAATGGAGCCACCTCGATGGGCTGGTGGCTCCTAGTGTGCCCACTATAAAAATTTCTTATGTTCTTATGATACCCAATTGCAATAGTCCCAGAAACTTTACTACCTACTCCCTTCTCTAAATCACTTAGATATAAAATAAATAGTAATGGACCTAAAACTGAGCCTTGTGGTACCCGACTTTTCACTTTCTGCCGCCCAGATTCCCTTTAATTAATAATACCTAGCATTTTATGTGCCTTATTTCTACCCTACCAGAGTACCCCAGGTATTGCTAGCGGAACTTTTATAATGGTAGGGATTAGGGGTTAATAATATCAATAAAGTAGAAAATTAAAAAACAAAATTAGAAGCTTAGAAAGCTTTCACATCTTCATCTTCTTCTTCTGAGTTAGAATTCCTATTCGCACTTCTCTACCAGAAAAATACGACTGGACGGTTGATTGGCTGGATTCAAATGAAGTACTATGATTGGCTAGAAAAAACACATTGGGTAAGTATTGTCACACATTTGGGACAGTGTTTCCATGGAAACCATGGCGACTCATTAAAAACTTTCCAGCATGTTTTAAACAATCTCGCTTTCTTTTATTAAGTTCGCCCAAGAAATGAAGGGCTGATTCGAACAAAGCACGCTAAATTACAAGAGAAAAGTATAAGGTAATCCTTTACAATACGGTTCAAAATTATTTAAAAAACACAAACAACAAACACTTTATTTCAGACTCAACAAGTACAAATATTATACAAGAGTCCATAGAAAATTAAGAGATAGTCGTCTGGAGCACTGACTAAGTAGGCCAGTGAATCACTGCATAATGAACATACAATTGCCTACGACTCTACGCCAATGCTTCCAGATTTGAAATTTATAAAATGTATCGGAGACAAGTCCACTAACTATGGCTTCTATTATCTTACTGACTGACTCACCAAGCCTAGTGATAAATCTAAATAGAAAATTACGAATGACACTGGCACAGTTAGGCACCTTATTGACTACAAACAGCATACTGACACTAGAAGGATCACCATTTATAAATCTTGGCGTCCTTAATAAACTCCTAAAAATATTATTATTTGCAACATATAATTTTCTCAAACTATACATCCTGTAGTTCCATTACAAATGAGCTGTATACATTGGAGTACAAAAAGTTTTCAACAAAATCAACTTAACATCTAATGTACACATATGAAATTTTCTAACCAAAGTATTTCCCTGAGCATATAATTGTCTACATCGCCTTAGAATATCACAGTCATCTGAAAGACTATCACTTAGTACGTGGCCAAGATATTTAGTCTGGGTTACTTCTTACAGCACCATACCAACACACCATTCAATTGAAATTCAGGAAATTTATATATTTGTAGGCTTTGGTCCTCATAATCATAACATGCAGGGGCGTCCACAGGATCAATTAAGTAAGGGGGCACTTCCAAATACAGGGGGGGGGCACAAATATTTGCTACCGCCAGAGGCGCGACCTCTAGGGGAGTCCGGGGGCATGCTCCTCCGGGAAATTTTTTAAATTTACGTTGTCTGGGACAGCATTTCCTGCCTTCTGGAGGCAGTTAAGAGGGCAAATTATAGGGCTTCAAATACTGAAAAATAAGGATTTTTTTTAGACATCCTTTGTATGTCCATGATATTAGAGTGAAACCAGATACACAATAACTTGGTAGATATACAAGTTTATTATTCTTACATAATATACATATAAATAATTGTCATGGGACTGAGAAGGTTATTGAAGACAGTATTCAGTTCTTTAAGTAATGTTCAAGATATCCTTCCTAACGATCTCGTAGTCGCGTTCTCCACAACAAATTTTACATGTTTTAATTTTAATCATAGGATTTTCACTTCATATCAACAATATGGGAAATTATACAGTATTAATAATATCTATAGTAAATATCAACAATATGGGAAATTATACAATATTAATAATATATAGTATAGTAACCAATTACTATTTTCAAATACTATGGCTGGATTTTGGGTTTATGATAAAATCTATCTGTAAGCAGTTGACGAAAAAACGAGGGGGTTTGGCCCCCTGGTGCCCCCTCGTGTGGACGCCCCTGATAACATGACTTTTAACAGGATTATATTTTATGTCGTTATCCTTTCCATACCCAGAGGCGGATTAAGACACCTCGGGACCCCGGGGCAATGAAGAATATGGGGGCCCTTTTTTATAGCTTTTTATTAACAATACATGTACATGTACAGTACACAGTACATTTACACGAATTATATGTATGGTGCTCAGGCTAATTGAGAAACAAACTTAAAAGAACCTTAACACAGTGTATTTTGCATCTAGAGTTTGGTATTTACAGATCATTTCCTTCAAGGCATACACCAGGGCCGCCGCTTCCATTAGGCGAGGTTAGTAAATGCTAAGGGCACCAAAGATCTGGGGGGCGCCAGCGCCTCCCGCCCTGTGCACGTCTGATAGTATTATGTAAGAACAACATGAAAAAAATAATGAAGGAATGAGAAGCATAGACAAATGATGAAAGGTTGTACGACGTATGTACACCAGTTTAGCTTGACTGATATTTACATAATTAACTTATCTTATTCTCTTATTGGGTCATTATAGAACTTTCACTATCACGACCTTTAACCCTTTAGGGACGGGAGTCGTAAATAAGCGATTTAAAAATGTTGCGCGCACAGACGGGAGTCGTCAATAAGCGACTCGGCTTATTTACGGCTTAATATGAGTTCCGGGAGTCGTCAATAAGCGAATAACTGTTTTTATGTGACATATGCCCTTCTTGCTTGGAAAAAACAGTAGATATGTCCTTTTTGCACGCATATTTTAGCACTTTTGAGCGTTCTGATTTGTTACTACATATGTCTCGCTTTACTCGCTGTTTTGATTGGTCATGACACTTTCTTGAACTGTGAAATGATTTTATAATTTTATAATAAATGTATGTATTAGCAAATTAAAATAGATCAGTGTAAGGCAAATAGTTTCTTCAATATGGTACCTTGATTACTTTGTGGGCAAACCCAATCGTGAAGTGGGAGGCGGGTGGGGGCGCCAGCTGCAGTCCTGCTAAGGGCGCCAAATAGCTGGCGCCGGACCTGGCATACACACATATATCAGTACTGTGTTTCTTTTTGAAACGAAATTGGTTATCACTAGCATATAGCAGACATGTCAACTCTCACGGATTTTAAGTCTCAAACTCTCTTATGTGGGATATTTTTCCATTTATCAAAATCATGCACGGGCAAAATCAGACAAAATCTCACAGGTTTTCATACTTCAAGGTTGACGTCTCTGATGCAGGTAACATTCAAGTCAATTAATGAGTATATATTCAAACACTTTAGACATAATACTGGCCAAGCCTATTTGCCTATAGTTATCTTTACTGTTGATTTTACCCTTTTTATTTTTTAGTACTGGCACCAAAACAACGGATAACATTGTATCCGGCAAAACACCACGTATGAGTAAACCTGTAAAGCACAAAGCTAACAGAGGCACTAATCTGTCACTACTAAATTTCAGATGCTCAGCAGAAATACCATCAATACCACATGATTTGTTACAATCTAAACATTTTATGGCCTGTTTAGTCTCAAATAGCCTAACTCTTATATCTGAACTATAGGCAGGGGCGGATTAACTGTACTTGGGGCCTGAGGCTAATTTGATTTGGGGACCCTTTTCTATAGATTTTTATTATCAATACTTGCAGTGGTGTAGTGCTAAATAAAGAAGTGAGGGAACGCATTTTGAAAATGTTACTCAGATGCGGGGGGGACAATGGTGAGCGCGGCGAGCCCATACAGCTGGGGGTCCGGGGGCACTGTAAGCCCCCCGGAAATCTTTTGAAATCTGACCAATTTCAGGGATATTTTGAGGTCATATGCATGGATATTAGGATATATTCCAAGGTTGAAGATGCAGTATTTCCAGTGTCATTAGATATATGACATCCAGTACGATCAATAGAAATAGCTAACAACTGGAATGATTAACTAAAAAAAAGTTAACAACTGGTACGCCGTGGTGACTGTTTCATCAGATCTTTATAGGCTAGCATTGCCTCAGTCAAGCTAAAAGAAATGAAACAGTTAATGATTCTTTCTCATATTTCTTCTAGGGGTGGGAATTAAAATTTCATGACGTTAGAGATTTGTAAGTTCGGATTTATTTGAAATAGTGAGGGAACGCCGTTCCGTCTACCAAAAAAAGTAAGGGAACGCCGTTCCCACGCGTTCCCACAGCACTGCACCATGAATACTTGTACATGCAGGGGCGTACACAGCATTTCTTAAAGGGGGGGGGGCGCACACACACAGACACACTATATATACATATATATCTATATATATATAGACAGAGATGGGCACCGTTACTCAAAATTGGCGAGCGTTACCGCTACTCGTTACTCTCTTAAAATGACCCCGGCGATACCGATACATCGTTACTTTGAAAATATCTTAAGACGATACCGATACTCGTTACAGTAACGTCGTTACTTTCGTTACTCGTTACATTGGTAAATTCATATATCATAATTGTATATCGTAATTAGAATATTAAAGCAAGTATAAAAAGTATGTAAAAACAAACGCAACTGTTTTTAGATAAATGGAGGTTTATTTCTGACAGACAATGATAACAGGACATTTTTGACAAAAAATATTATTTGAATAACAGAAAATTAAACATAGAAGTAAACAGAAACATTTCAATAGCAGCTGATGTAAAATAATGAAAAACATTTCCAAAAATATATTCTAGCTGAGAGGTATAGAATTAAATTTTAAATGTAGCTAGGAGCCTAGGGTTTCCTTTTAGCATTACTAATTTTTCGAACAAGACGGATGCAACGTGACAAGGACTGAACATGAACAAGTTCTAACAAGTATGAACTGTACGATACGCCGCCGAAAGATGTATTTGTACTTTTCACACATAAAAAACAGTATGTAACGAGTAACGAGTAACGGAAATTCTCGTTACTTTTGCTAAAATTATTACGGGCGTTACCGTTACATCGTTACATTAGAAATCTTGCTAAGGCGATACCGATACTCGTTACAAAAGTAACGCCCGTTACTTAAGCCGTTACATGTACTGCGGTACTGCCCATCTCTGTATATAGATATATAACCTTACAACCTTACAAAGGTTTCGCGTGATGATCTCTCATTTCGCGAAGGTCAAGCTTGTCGCCGTTCCTCTCGAATTGGCCTGGTGAAGTAGTGAGTTTGATTCTTGCGCTCTCCACCTCACATAGCCAGGTACGCCCGGCTCATCGGGGATTGTTCTGATCCAGGCGTCTAGTCTTCTTTTGAAGATTTCCACTGCAACTCCCTTTGTGTTTCTTAGGTCTTTGAGCAACTGATTAAACAGTTTTGGTCCTCTCACTACAAAACTATTTTCTTTCAGGGTTAAGGATGTGCCCTGTCTCGCCTTCAATTTGGGAACACGGCACAGTCTGCCGTTTCTACTGTCCACCGTTGTTTGGGGAGTTATAGGGTTCAGAGTAAGATTAGGGACTAGTTTCTCCATTATTTCCCAAGTGTAAATAATGGTGTGTGTGTGTCTCTTTTCCTTTCCAGTGAGTATAGGCAGTGGCGTATCAAGGGAGGGGCGGCAAATTACTGTCAGGCGGGCGCAGTATGCGCAGAAGTTGAAAAACGCACAGTTTGTCTTAAAAACATGAATGATCGCTTTGAATTTCTGTCTCCTTCGTACCTTTTGAATCAGTCCAAAGATGAAGAAATTAATACCAAGGTCAATAATTTTTCTTCCATCTACAATGACATTAATCCAGGAAGTCTACTGGAAGAAATAAAGCGTTTGCGCAGACATTTGCTCAGTTTCGAAAGCATAAGCGTCGACGATGATCCAAAGAACTGGGATATGTTAAAACTACTTCAGTGGATCGTTAAATGGGATCTAGTGGAATCTTTGCCTCATATAACAATTGCCCTCCGGATCTGTCTAACTACATGCATGTCCGTGGCAAGTTGCGAACGAAGTATCTCGAAACTGAAACTTATAAAAACTTACCTCAGGTCAACTATAAATCAATCTGGACTCAGCAATTTGGCGATTATTTCAATTGAACGCGAAGTTGCAGAGACAATGGACATAGAAAAAATCATTCATGAATTTTCTGTTATGAAAGTCCGAAAATTTAACTAGGCATTATACATTATATAGTTATTGTTAAAATTATGTAGTATATTATGTACGGTACATTATGTAGTATTGTTAAAATTGAAGTTGCTTTATTTAAGTTTTTCTTCCAATAAAAGTTTTGTTTAGAAGTATATTTTTGTAAAGGAATTGTTTTTAAAATTGAAAATTGTTGCGGGGGGGGGGGGGTTGGCATTTTCGCCCCGAGCGGCAAAAAGTATTGGTACGCCTCTGAGTATAGGCCTAGTTCACGTAACCTTTCTCAGTAATTTAGTTCTTTGCACCCATTGATCTTGGCTGTGAAGCTTCTCTGGATCCCTTCCAGCTGTCTAATGTCTTCTTTTTTATATGGGGATGTTAGGACCGAGCAGTATTCCAATTTGGGTATTATTAGGGTTTTCAGTAGAGGAATCATTACATTCCTATCCCTTCGTTTAAAGGTTCTCAATATCTGTCCCGTTATTCTCTTTGCTCTGTTTACTGCTATCTTATTTTGTGTCTCAAATTTCGCATCATCCGTCATTACAACTCCTAAATCTTTTGCTCTGGGATTTTCTGAATTTCCTGTCCATTTGGGGTATAATATTCCATGGATTTTAGGTCTTCTCTTTTTCCGTATCGTAATAGCTGAAATTTCTCGGTGTTAAACTTCATAGTGTTGTCTTCCGTCCACTTGTAGATTCTGTTTATGTCGGTTTGTAGGGATCTTATGTCTTCTGGGTTTCTTATTTTTCTATTGATCTTTGTGTCATCCGCAAAGGATGTTACTGTGCTGTCTCTGGTAACTTCCTCATCTATGTCAGTTAGCATGATTATGAAGAGTAGTGGAGCTAATACTGTTCCTTGTGCTACTGAGCTGAGGACCTCTGTTTCTGATGAAGATACTCCTTGTACTGTAACGACTTGCCGCCGCTCAGTAAGGAAATTATATATCCATTTCCCTACTTTTCCTATTATTCCCATATATTTCAGTTTATGTATTATGATTCCGTGGTCACACTTGTCAAACGCTTTAGCAAAGTCTGTGTATAGTACATCGTAGTTTTCATTACTTTCCAGTGAATCAATAATGTTGTTGTTGTGTTCCATTAGTTGTGATAGGCATGATCTGCTTGACCGAAACCCGTGTTGGTTATTATTGAATTTTTTCTGCGTTTCTAAAAAGTCATAGATTTTCTGTCTAACTATTCTTTCAAATATTTTAGTGAGATGGGATGTAAGCGATACTGGCCTATAGTTTTTGCCCTCGGATCAATCTCCTCCTTTATATATTGGAACTATGTTCGCGCTCTTCAGGATGCCCGGTATTTCTCCCGTGTCTAGTGATCGTCTCCGTATCCAGTATAGGGGCTCAGCAATTGCATTCTTGCAGTTTTTGATCAGTGTGGCATTCCATTTATCCGGTCCTGCCGCTGAGTGTTTTTAGTTTCCCTATGGCTTGTGTAATATCGTCCGTCGTAAAGTCGAAATCCGTTATACTTTCCCCTTGTGGTTCTTCTTCAAAGAACGTGTTTCTATCGCATATCAATTTGTCAGTTTTTGGGACACTGAAAGATGATTCGTACTGAGCTCTTAATATTTCAGATATTTCTGTTAGATCATCCGATAAAGCACTGTTCTCATTTTTTAAAGGTCCGATAGTCGCATGGTTTTTCGACTTTATTTTTGCAAAATTATAGAAGTACTTTGAGTTAGCCTTTATCGCTTCTATAGCGTCGTCTTCTTCTTTTTCTGTATGCTTCTCGATTAGTTCCTGTATGACGACATCGATACTTTGCAGTTTATCATTTAATATTTTTCTGATGTTGTTATCTTTACAATTACTTAGTTTTGCAGTCACTCTTTTTCTCTTTCGAAACAGTGCTCTCTTTTGTCTTTCGAACCTGCTTCTCTTTCCTCTTTGTTGTATCTTTGGAACATGTTTTTCCGTTGTCTTGGCCTCGAAAATGGTTTTCCAATCTATTCCTTCCATGCTGGCTGTCACATCTTCCCAGTTTATAGTTTTGGAGTGAAAATTAAAAATTTCGAATTTGCTTTTCTGTTGTGCGTGTTCTTTCCTTTCCTGTTGTCTTTATATTAGTTGCTATTTCAATGATGTTGTGGTCCGATATCATAGTTGGGGATATTTCTACCTTCTCAATTAGATTACTGTTGTTTGTGAATACCAAATCTAGGCAGTTGTTTTTTCTGTTATTTCTTGCGTTAACATAAATTCATCAGCTAGAGCTAGTAGCATTTTCACCTGCTCCTGGTCTTCTCGTGTGCCCCCCTTGTCCTGGTGTATACATATATTTTTTCCTATCCTTTTATATTTCATGAATGGGAAATTAAAATCTCCACAGAGAAAAATATTTGGGGTTGGAGAGTGTAGATCTTTTACTAAATTTCTTACCTCTGTAATGGAATCTGAAAATTTTGAGGTTGGCGTGTTTGGGGGTCTGTACATTACAATTAGTACCATATTTAATTTTTCAATTTTTGCTGCTACACATTCTACGTAGTTGTTTGAGGTACTTATAACCATTTCTGCTATGTGCCTTTCGCGTGTGTAAATAGCACATCCTCCTTTACGTCTCACTGTTTTGTCGGCTCGGAGGATGTTATAGTTGTCAATTTGTACTTTTTTTTTGTCAATACAGGACTCACAGTTTTCACAGTTCGCCTGGCAGTCTTTTAGATGAGTTTCCGTGAGGCATGCAAAGTCTGCTTCGGCTTCTTGCATGAGTCCTTTCAGGTATACAACTTTGTTCGTGGAATGGTTTGATTTAAGGCCCTGTATGTTGGCTAGGATTATTTTTATTTTTTCTCTTTCTTTTTCGCATACAGGTGGTTCCAATTTGTTTTCCAATGGCAATGGGGGTGCCGGCTTCGTTGCCTTGTGGTCCTCCGAGAATTTACCTCTTTTTATCTTTGTCGGTACCTGTTGTCCCGATAGCGCATGAAGTGCCTTTGTTCGTACCTTCTGTCCGGCTCTCGGATTCCTATATTTATATTTGTCAGCTGGTTTTTTAATTGCTGGATAGTATTTAGCAGCTGAAATGTGTTGGATGCGTCTAAAAAATTGGCACTCTTCTTTGATGTTTGTTTTTTCTGTTCGCTCGTTGCGTTCCTTTGAAGGTGGTGGTATCTGCATTTTTTTCCGTATTTGCAACTCCCATATCTTGCATAAGTGTTGCAGACCGTAAGATGGTGGAACATGCACTTCTTATCAGATTTGCAGTATCCACTTGTGTACTGCGTTTTGCATAATGTGGGATGTGCATATATGCATTGCCCATCCCTATATCTGCAGTTTCCTTTCGCATATTTACATACGATATTTTCTACGCTTCTGCTTCTTTTCTTATTATCTTCAAAGTCCTTAATTTTGGTATTATTATTATTTTTCTTTGATTGTTTATTTTCTACGTTTTTAGTTATCTTTTTATCATTTCGCTCGTTGGGCCGTTTGATTATTTCGCAGCTTTTACTTATTTCTTTAAATACATCTATGTCTTCCTTTCGTATTATATTGTTTATATCGTTATTTGTTATTAAACTATTGTTCGTTATTATGCTGTTACTCGTTATTTCGTCTTCTCTCTCATCCACCCGGTTTTCCGTTGGGACCATGTCGGACCCATGTGTGCAGTGGCGTATCAAGGGAGGGGCGAGAGGGGCGACCGCCCCGAGCGGCACTTCCCGAGGGGCGGCAAATTACTGTCAGGCGGGCGCAGTATGCGCAGAAATTGAAAAACGCACAGTTTGTCTTAAAAACATGAATGATCGCTTTGAATTTCTGTCTCCTTCGTACCTTTTGAATCAGTCCAAAGATGAAGAAATTAATACCAAGGTCAATAATGTTTCTTCCATCTACAATGACATTAATCCAGGAAGTCTACTGGAAGAAATAAAGCGTTTGCGCAGACATTTGCTCAGTTTCGAAAGCATAAGCGTCGACGATGATCCAAAGAACTGGGATATGTTAAAACTACTTCAGTGGATCGTTAAATGGGATCTAGTGGAATCTTTGCCTCATATAACAATTGCCCTCCGGATCTGTCTAACTACATGCATGTCCGTGGCAAGTTGCGAACGAAGTTTCTTGAAACTGAAACTTATAAAAACTTACCTCAGGTCAACTATAAGTCAATCTAGACTGAGCAATTTGGCGATTTCAATTGAATGGACATAGAAAAAATCATTCATGAATTTTCTGTTATGAAAGTCCGAAAATTTAACTAGGCATTATACATTATATAGTTATTGTTAAAATTATGTAGTATATTATGTACGGTACATTATGTAGTATTGTTAAAACTGAAGCTGCTTTATTTAAGTTTTTCTTCCACTAAAAGTTTTGTTTAGAAGTGTATTTTTGTAAAGGAATTGTTTTTAAAATTGAAAATTGTTGCAGGGGGGGGGGCGGCGTTGGCATTTTCGCCCCGAGCGGCAAAACGTATTGGTACGCCTCTGCATGTGTCCCCATTCTTTCGTTCTTTTCTGCTATCTCCATTTCTTTAAAGACCGCGAACGAGTTTACGGTCTTTGTACAGGCGCCACATAGAAATTTGATCCCCACGACGTGTTTCGCGTTCGAGACAAGCGTTATTTCCTTATCATTCCAATTCATGCAGATAAAGTCATTTAATCGTTGGCAAAAATCACATCTAATCGCTAGGTCTTCCGTTGTTACTAGATTGCACAAATTACAGATTAAGTGAGAATTTGGACCCATATCCATGTTATTCCTTAATTAGCGTAAAAAGAAATACCCACACAAATTCTTTATTTATTTATTTTTATTTTTGTTTCTTTTTCCTTTCTTTTGATGTTCGGGTGTATTTCGAGAGGTTTCTGACCTTTGCGTTTTATGACCATTTTCCTGTCTTGTTTCAAGCTTTCACGAATGCCCCACCGTATTTCGTTTTGAATATATACGTTAAAACTGGTGATAGATTATGTAAACTGTATTGCACTTTCTTTATTTTAATGAATTTCACTTTATAATTTATATGCACGGATTCACTGATACTTTATGCACTTTCGGGTGCAAACAGAATAACCGCCGAGTAGATTTTCCCTTCTAATTTGGGTGTTTAATTGAGAGAGTAAAACAGCACGTCCATTCACCACAGGGTACAAGCAACTATATCATATATATATATATATATATATATGTTAAACACAGACCGTGCATGGAACAAGGAACTCTTCTGGGAAAATTAAATCCACTATAGTCCGAATAAGTAATGGTAAATGACAAATACCATAGTTTTTTTCCTTTTTCATGATTTTAGCCCGACGTGGGCAACGGGTCTCTCGCAAAGAGATCCCATAAATATAACTTCCCTCACCAGCTATTTGCAGATAGCTGGTGAGGGAAGCTATATTTATGGGATCTCTTTGCGAGAGACCCGTTGCACACGTCGGGCTAAAATCATGAAAAAGGAAAAAAACTATGGTATTTGTCATTTACCATTACTTATTCGGACTATAGTGAATTTAATTTTCCCAGAAGAGTTCCTTGTTCCATGCACGGTCTGTGTTTAACATATAATGTTCTCAGGGAACCATTCTGAGTTTGTGTATATATATATATATATATATATATATATATATATATATATATATAGTGTGTGTGTGTGTGTGTGTGTGTGTGTGTGTGAGCTCAAAATTAATGATGACTGATTTGGAATCAAAATGAATTGCATCTTGGAAGGCTTCAGTTGTATTTTATTTCCAATTTATGGGGAAAGAATTAAATTTGCACAAATTAATCGTACGTATAAAGACATATATAAACGTTCCTAAGCCAGCCAAAATTGATTTTGAGTTTTGAGTTAATAACATGTCCTGGTAACTATGAAATAATTGAAATTCCTTGACATCAAGATTTTTTTGTGGTGAATGTTGCAAAGTTATCAATTTTTTAAAATTTCTTTTTCAAATATCTTTAATGAGAGTAGTAATAATTTTTACAATGGGGGGCCTATGCCCCCTATCCCCCCCCCTTATGTACGCCACTGTGTACATGTACAGTACATAATATATTTACACGAATTATATGTACGGTGCTTAGGCTAACTGAGAAACAAACTTAAAAGAACCTTAACACAGTGTATTTTGCCGTTTGCTAAACCAAAACAGTATTAAACAAACTTTACTTTAGGGGCTATAAAACATAAAATAAAACAGGGAATTTGTCAGTTTGTGTACTCTGTCATATTTAATCAAAGAAGTTTGCGAAATCTCGAATTATATCATCGAAACTCAGTTCATTGGGGCTTCAGCCACAATTGCCTCAATGATAACCCGCCACTGATTATTATAGGTAGCATCACAATTAACATTATTGTTCTTATGTACAGAGTTGAATAACTCACTGTGGTGTTCCTTCCATAATTTGACTATATTCTCAGTCCCAGTTACATTTTCAGTATTAGCAGGGAAAGACAATGCACTATTATTCATTGTTTTTAATTCTTCCCAAAAGTTTCTTGGATTCTTACTGGCAAGCTTTCTAGCCAGAGCATCCCTGCTAAACTCATCCTCATGATTTTTTATATCCCTTAATGCATACTTGAACCTGGCATTAGCCCTCTGTTTTTGTTGTAATACGAGTAATAGCGTTTAACATTTATTAAATGTGTTAAATTTGTTTATTCGTGATATTTTTGTTAGTTTTAACGAAAATATCACGACTTAAGTCAAGGGCGTACAGTTGACCTAACCGGGCATTCAATAATTTTCATGTAGGTTTCGATTAATTTTAAGCAACTTTTACCAAATATGTGTGTTAGTTATAGCTACTGCATATATATATATATATATATATATATATATATATATATATATATATATATATATATATATATATATATATATATAAAACTTTGATTTACCCAACCAATCATGCCCAGTTAGGTCAACTGTACGCCCTTGACGATTGGTTAGGTTAAGTCGTGATATTTTCGTTAAAACTAACGAAAATATCACGCCTTAACAAATTTAAAACACATTTAATAAATGTTAAACTCATTAAGTTTTTAAAAATAGTTTTGAACAGTATTGTAAAGGATTACCAAGTATAGATTTGACTAGTGTCTTGGGTCATGTATTTTACCGCATATTAACCTTAAACAGAAGTTAAACTGAAATATCAGCTGGACCTAGTAACGGATCTAGGATTTTCGAAAGGGGGGGGGGGGGCGGACCTTTACATATGTAAAAATTGCGCCAAAAGCCAAAATAATGTTTAATTACATATAAATATAATTACATACACTGGAATTAAAAATACATATGTTAACCCTTTAAGCACCAGCAGGCAAATTTTTAGCGTTTACAAAAATGTAGTTAAAGCCCAGGTTTCTGGTAGTAAATATTGAAACTAATTCGATTGACGTTATCTAATCCATCCGTTCAAAGTATTACCTGAATCAGTCATTTAGAGAGAGGAAGATCGTGAATGTGAATACTACGCAAAGGGTTTACAAGCACATTAACCTTGTGTCTACAAATGCTTACAACCATTAATAAATGAATATGTAAATCTGGAAAGCATAATTTAATTGAGTATACGAAGTGAAATATTATTTTTATAAAGAGTTTCTAAAAATAAAATTGAAAGGTAAGTTGCCAGGTATTAAAAGGATGGTGTTGATATTTTTATAATTTAAAAAAGTATGTACTTTTTGCTTTTAGTGTGATAAAATCTAGAAGAGGAATGCCATTGTTGTCCCAAGGCGATATGATGACTAAGCTGATTGATGCAGCATTGCTTGGAAAATTAAGTTAAGGTATATATATATATATATATATATATATATATATATATATATATATACACTATATGATCAAAAGTATTCGGACACCGCATGGTTTTGGGAAAAATGGTTTTATTATGGCATTTAGTAACCAGTAGGTCCACCCTTTGCTTTTATTACAGCGTCAACACGTCGAGGCATACTTTCCACCAGTTTTCGGTAAGTCTGTGCAGGAATGGCTCGCCATTCCTCTTGCAGAGCTGATGCAAGAGATGCAAGTGAAGCCGGGCGTGGTGTGCGGTTTCGTATCCGTCGCTCCAGTTCGTCCCACATGTGCTCGATTGGGTTGAGATCGGGGCTCTGAGCATGCCAGTCTAACAAATTCACCTTATTTTCACGAAACCAGTCCTGCACACGCCTTGCAGTATGGCAGGGAGCTCGATCCTGTTGAAACAAACAATGGCCATCTCCGTAGTATTGCCACAGTGTAGGGAGGGCCGAATTGTCCAGAACGTCGAGATAAACGTCAGCGTTCATGGTAGTGGGTATAACAACCAACGGGCCGAGCCCTAGCCAGGAAAAACACCCCATACCATGATGGACCCTCCACCGAACTTCACCGTTGGACGTACACAGTCAGGAAGAAGCCGTTCTCCGGGCTGTCGCCACACCCAAACACGCCCATCAGACTGGAAGAGTGAATACCGCGACTCGTCGCTCCAAAGAACAGTTTTCCAGTCCTCCACGGTCCAGGAACGACGGGAGACACACCAGGCCAAACGACGCGTGGCATTAACTTTTGTAATCAGTGGCTTGTGCACAGCTGCTCTACCATAATAACCGAGTCTGTGCATCTCTCTGCGGATAGTTACAGTACTAACGGAGGTACCGGATGCTCTTCCTACCTCCTCAGCGATGGAAGCGGCAGAGGACGTGCGGGACTTCTTGACATGTCGTACCAGACTTCTTCTATCACGTTCCGTCAGTTTGCGTGGTCGTCCGGAACGTTTTTTCGCGTTAGTTGCACCGTCGTGCTTCCATCTCATGATAACATCCGCTACAGTCGACTTTGGTATATCCTGTTTGGCTGCAATGTTTCGTATAGAAACGTTACTTAAATAACATCCGATGACGAGTCCACGTTGGAACTCGGAGAGTTCACGTCCGCGCGGCATGGCTTCACAACAGTTACTGATAACTTAACAGAACACCTCAGCATTATAGTTTCGCCACGCTTTTTCCCAGCATACCTTTCGGCGAAGGTGATATTTGCAGAAATGCGGATTTTCCGGGGTGTCCGAATACTTTTGATCATATAGTATATATATATATATATATATAAATTATATATATATATATATATATATATATATATATATATATATATATATATATATATATATCATAATTGTAAGGTTAGCGAAAAATTCACTTAATTTAAAGCTAGCATTTTTGGGCTCTTGTGACATCATTGTTTGGGCACTCTTGTGGCATCATTTTTTTGGGGCACTGGCGCGTCCTTTCTACTCGTTTGTTGAATACGGCACTTACAGGGCGTGGTCTTATAAAGAGCTCTCTTGCAATACAGTTTGGTTGTTTAGATACAAGATTGTTGCATCGTGCAATGGTGCAGGTTGTGTTGTTGTTGCAAGGTTTAGAAAGAAGACCATAAATAGTGCCCTGTTAATAAAAACCCACTCTAATAGACAGAGTTTATTTCCACAACAGTTTCGATGCCCACTGACATCCTCTTCGGGTGGATACAGAAAAACGAATGAACCAAAAACAAGAGGGAAAACAGTCCAGGGACCATTAAGAAATTCGCACCTAGGTTAGATCCCGTTCTCCCCACACTGGAAGGGAATTTTTTTAATTATTTTTTTTAAATCAAAGGGACCCGCTTATAAGTACATTCGCACAAATTTAAAACTATCTTCTTGTTCTATACATACAGATTCTATTATTCTTTTTTACATAATTATTACATTTATTATTAAATTTATTACATTTAATATTGCAGTATTATTTATTACAGAAATTATAAATTTATTATTACATTGATTATTACATTGTTGTTTATTATACAGAAATTATAAACCGAAAAACGAATGAAAAAGGCGAGAGGAAACAATCCAGAGACCATTAAGAAATTTGCACCTAGGCTAGATCCCGTTCCCCCAACCCCAGAAGGGCATTTTTTTATTAAAGGGTGTCGCTTATAAGTACATTCGCACAAATTAAAACTAACGTATCTTCTTGTTCTATACATACAGATTCTATTATTTTGACATACTTACTGCATTTATTATTGCATTTACTTTTTTTAACATTTATTATTATTACCTTTACACTAATTATTACATTCATCTCATTACATTTATTGCATTTATATTATTTCCACAATTATTACTTCCATTATTACATTTACATTTACGTTTATTATTCCATTTACATTTTACCGGGAAAAAAAAAACCCGAATGAACCAAAAGCGAGTAAGGAAACAATCCAGAGACATTTAAGAAATTCACACTTAGGTTAGAACCCGTTCACCCGATGCCGTAAGGGATTTTTTTACCATGAATCTCATTAAAGGGTCCAACTTATAAGTACCTTCGCACAAATTAAAATTATCTTCTTTTTCTCTACATACAGATTCTATTATTTTTCTTTTGATATAATTATTACATTTATAAAGTACCTTACTTGATTCCCAATCTATAGCATGATTATTTTGGCTGGCGTGATAAAAAATGGCATTATTAGTATTACAACTTCTGAAGGCATATTTGTATTCTTTAATACGGGTTTCAATATTTCTTCCAGTTTCTCCTACGTATACTAAATCACAACTTTTACAGGGAATGCTGTAGACCAGGGGTCACCAACCTGGGCGGTAGCGCCCACTAGTGAGCTCACATTAAAGGTAATTAAACATTTATTTCATTATTTATTTTAGCGATTATGTTAATTTATTCTTTTTGATCTAAGGTGGGCGATAAGCTTTTTTTAATTTTCAAAAAATCGTAAAAGTGGGCGGTGAACAAAAAAAAAAAAGGTTGGTGACCCCTTCTGTAGACACAGGCTCGTTCCTGTTTTGAAACGTTATTCCTAACCAATTTACTTTTCACGGGAGACGAATATTTGAACGCCAAAGCAAACTTAAAATCTTTCGTCAACGGTTTTACTCTTTCTAAGCCGGCAATGTAAGACAAACTCACATATTGTTTTTGGTTAACTGAAAGTTCCCGAGGGGTATAAAAAGATTTTCTGGCTTTAAAATACGCCTTTCTGATAAACTACTCAGGATATTTTAAATCCTTAAAAATGTTCCAAATCTTTGAATTATCCGGGTCCAGCAAATGTGGAATACTGAGTGCTCTTGGAAACATGGAAGAAATAATTGAGCTTTTAACCCCTTCATCATGATATGAAAAATAATGAATGTACGAATTACAAGGAGTAGGTTTTCTATAGACCGTGAAATTGGGCTTTCCGTTTTCGTTAATAACCAAAACATCTAGAAAAGGTAATTGTTTGTCGTTCTCCCATTCATATTTAAATTTAATTGAGGGAACAAGATTATTTAATGACTGAAAGAAAGTGTCAAAGTTGTTCCAGTGGTCAGGCCAAAATGAGAAAATATCATCTACATAACGAAACCAAATTGGATTCCTGGGACATACTGTATTGTTTGCAACAATTCCGATTCATAATATTCCATGTATAATGTACTCAGTATTGGGGATAAAGGGGACCCCATTCCCATACCAAAACGTTGCAAATAAAATTATTCACCGAAGGAGAAGGCATTATTGGTGACACAGAGTTTTATCAGTTCTAAAAATACAGATGTGGGCATGCCTAGTTCTACGTTACATGTTGGCAATTTTCTATCTAAAAAACTAAGTACATCATCAATGGGAATTTTCGTGAACAAGGACTCAACGTCAAAACTGATCATTCTTCCCCGCTTTAAATCTAAGGACATAACTTTGTTAATAAAGTCACAGGAATTAGTGATGTGCGAGCCTGAAAATTTACCAACTAATGGGGACAATTTATCTGCAAGAAATTTAGATAACCTGTAACTAAAGGAACCCCTGTGTGAAGTAATGGGACGGAGTGGTATATTAATCTTATGGGTTTTGGGTAAGCCGTAAATATGGGGGAGTTTGGGGTTAATCTGTAGAATCTTTTAGGGTCAATCGCCGGGACATCTTTTAATAAGTTCCTGATAGTTTTGTTGAATTCAGCAGAAAGACGCTTTAGGGGGACGATCTCACTTTGGTGTAGGTGAATTCATCACTAAGTAACGCTTCCATTTTTTGTTTATAATCACACTTGTCCAAAATAACCACAGTGTTACTTTGGACAAGTGTTAGTGCTTACCAAGCCTTGGGCTGTAACATGGCTTTGAAAATGCATTTCCTGCACTCCCACCTGGAGTTAAGTCAAGGGCGTACAGTTGACCTAACCGGGCATTCAATAATTTTCATGTAGGTTTCGATTAATTTTAAGCAACTTTTACCAAATATGTGTGTTAGTTATAGCTACTGCATATATATATTATATATATAAACTTTGATTTACCCAACCAATCATGCCCAGTTAGGTCAACTGTACGCCCTTGACGATTGGTTAGGTTAAGTCGTGATATTTTCGTTAAAACTAACGAAAATATCACGCCTTAACAAATTTAAAACACATTTAATAAATGTTAAACTCATTAAGTTTTTAAAAATAGTTTTGAACAGTATTGTAAAGGATTACCAAGTATAGATTTGACTAGTGTCTTGGGTCATATATTTTACCGCATATTAACCTTAAACAGAAGTTAAACTGAAATATCAGCTGGACCTAGTAACGGATCTAGGATTTTCGAAAGGGGGGGGGGGGGGGCGGACCTTTACATATGTAAAATTGCGCCAAAAGCCAAAATAATGTTTAATTACATATAAATATAATTACATACACTGGAATTAAAAATACATATGTTAACCCTTTAAGCACCAGCAGGCAAATTTTTAGCGTTTACAAAAATGTAGTTAAAGCCCAGGTTTCTGGTAGTAAATATTGAAACTAATTCGATTGACGTTATCTAATCCATCCGTTCAAAGTATTACCTGAATCAGTCATTTAGAGAGAGGAAGATCGTGAATGTGAATACTACGCAAAGGGTTTACAAGCACATTAACCTTGTGTCTACAAATGCTTACAACCATTAATAAATGAATATGTAAATCTGGAAAGCATAATTTAATTGAGTATACGAAGTGAAATATTATTTTTATAAAGAGTTTCTAAAAATAAAATTGAAAGGTAAGTTGCCAGGTATTAAAAGGATGGTGTTGATATTTTTATAATTTAAAAAAGTATGTACTTTTTTGCTTTTAGTGTGATAAAATCTAGAAGAGGAATGCCATTGTTGTCCCAAGGCGATATGATGACTAAGCTGATTGATGCAGCATTGCTTGGAAAATTAAGTTAAGGTGTGTATTATATATATATATATATATATATATATATATATATATATATATATATATATATATATATATATATATATATATATACACTATATGATCAAAAGTATTCGGACACCGCATGGTTTTGGGAAAAATGGTTTTAGTATGGCATTTAGTAACCAGTAGGTCCACCCTTTGCTTTTATTACAGCGTCAACACGTCGAGGCATACTTTCCACCAGTTTTCGGTAAGTCTGTGCAGGAATGGCTCGCCATTCCTCTTGCAGAGCTGATGCAAGAGATGCAAGTGAAGCCGGGCGTGGTGTGCGGTTTCGTATCCGTCGCTCCAGTTCGTCCCACATGTGCTCGATTGGGTTGAGATCGGGGCTCTGAGCAGGCCAGTCTAACAAATTCACCTTATTTTCACGAAACCAGTCCTGCACACGCCTTGCAGTATGACAGGGAGCTCGATCCTGTTGAAACAAACAATGGCCATCTCCGTAGTATTGCCACAGTGTAGGGAGGGCCGAATTGTCCAGAACGTCGAGATAAACGTCAGCGTTCATGGTAGTGGGTAAACAACCAACGGGCCGAGCCCTAGCCAGGAAAAACAACCCCATACCATGATGGACCCTCCACCGAACTTCACCGTTGGACGTACACAGTCAGGAAGAAGCCGTTCTCCGGGCTGTCGCCACACCCAAACACGCCCATCAGACTGGAAGAGTGAATACCGCGACTCGTCGCTCCAAAGAACAGTTTTCCAGTCCTCCACGGTCCAGGAACGACGGGAGACACACCAGGCCAAACGACGCGTGGCATTAACTTTTGTAATCAGTGGCTTGTGTACAGCTGCTCTCCCATAATAACCGAGTCTGTGCATCTCTCTGCGGATAGTTACAGTACTAACGGAGGTACCGGATTCTCTTCCTACCTCCTCAGCGATGGAAGCGGCAGAGGACGTGCGGGACTTCTTGACATGTCGTACCAGACTTCTTCTATCACGTTCCGTCAGTTTGCGTGGTCGTCCGGAACGTTTTTTCGCGTTAGTTGCACCGTCGTGCTTCCATCTCATGATAACATCCGCTACAGTCGACTTTGGTATATCCTGTTTGGCTGCAATGTTTCGTATAGAAACGTTACTTAAATAACATCCGATGACGAGTCCACGTTGGAACTCGGAGAGTTCACGTCCGCGCGGCATGGCTTCACAACAGTTACTGATAACTTAACAGAACACCTCAGCATTATAGTTTCGCCACGCTTTTTCCCAGCATACCTTTCGGCGAAGGTGATATTTGCAGAAATGCGGATTTTCCGGGGTGTCCGAATACTTTTGATCATATAGTATATATATATATATCATAATTGTAAGGTTAGCGAAAAATTCACTTAATTTAAAGCTAGCATTTTTGGGCTCTTGTGACATCATTGTTTGGGCACTCTTGTGGCATCATTTTTTTGGGGCACTGGCGCGTCCTTTCTACTCGTTTGTTGAATACGGCACTTACAGGGCGTGGTCTTATAAAGAGCTCTCTTGCAATACAGTTTGGGTTTAGATACAAGATTGTTGCATCGTGCAATGGTGCAGGTTGTGTTGTTGTTGCAAGGTTTAGAAAGAAGACCATAAATAGTGCCCTGTTAATAAAAACCCACTCTAATAGACAGAGTTTATTTCCACAACAGTTTCGATGCCCACTGACATCCTCTTCGGGTGGATACAGAAAAACGAATGAACCAAAAACAAGAGGGAAAACAGTCCAGGGACCATTAAGAAATTCGCACCTAGGTTAGATCCCGTTCTCCCCACACTGGAAGGGAATTTTTTTTATTATTTTTTTTAAATCAAAGGGACCCGCTTATAAGTACATTCGCACAAATTTAAAACTATCTTCTTGTTCTATACATACAGATTCTATTATTCTTTTTTACATAATTATTACATTTATTATTAAATTTATTACATTTAATATTGCAGTATTATTTATTACAGAAATTATAAATTTATTATTACATTGATTATTACATTGTTGTTTATTATACAGAAATTATAAACCGAAAAACGAATAAGGCGAGAGGAAACAATCCAGAGACCATTAAGAAATTTGCACCTAGGCTAGATCCCGTTCCCCCAACCCCAGAAGGGCATTTTTTTATTAAAGGGTCCCGCTTATAAGTACATTCGCACAAATTAAAACTACCGTATCTTCTTGTTCTATACATACAGATTCTATTATTTTGACATAATTACTGCATTTATTATTGCATTTACTTTTTTTAACATTTATTATTATTACCTTTACACTAATTATTACATTCATCTCATTACATTTATTGCATTTATATTTATTTCCACAATTATTACTTCCATTATTACATTTACATTTACGTTTATTATTCCATTTACATTTTACCGGGGAAAAAAAAAACCCGAATGAACCAAAAGCGAGTAAGGAAACAATCCAGAGACATTTAAGAAATTCACACTTAGGTTAGAACCCGTTCACCCGATGCCGTAAGGGATTTTTTTACCATGAATCTCATTAAAGGGTCCAACTTATAAGTATCTTCGCACAAATTAAAATTATCTTCTTTTTCTCTACATACAGATTCTATTATTTTTCTTTTGATATAATTATTACATTTATAAAGTACCTTACTTGATTCCCAATCTATAGCATGATTATTTTGGCTGGCGTGATAAAAAATGGCATTATTAGTAATACAACTTCTGAAGGCATATTTGTATTCTTTAATACGGGTTTCAATATTTCTTCCAGTTTCTCCTACGTATACTAAATCACAACTTTTACAGGGAATGCTGTAGACCAGGGGTCACCAACCTGGGCGGTAGCGCCCACTAGTGAGCTCACATTAAAGGTAATTAAACATTTATTTCATTATTTATTTTAGCGATTATGTTCATTTATTCTTTTTGATCTAAGGTGGGCGATAAGCTTTTTTTAATTTTCAAAAAATCGTAAAAGTGGGCGGTGAACAAAAAAAAAAAAAGGTTGGTGACCCCTTCTGTAGACACAGGCTCGTTCCTGTTTTGAAACGTTATTCCTAACCAATTTACTTTTCACGGGAGACGAATATTTGAACGCCAAAGCAAACTTAAAATCTTTCGTCAACGGTTTTACTCTTTCTAAGCCGGCAATGTAAGGCAAACTCACATATTGTTTTTGGTTAACTGAAAGTTCCCGAGGGGTATAAAAAGATTTTCTGGCTTTAAAATACGCCTTTCTGATAAACTACTCAGGATATTTTAAATCCTTAAAAATGTTCCAAATCTTTGAATTATCCGGGTCCAGCAAATGTGGAATACTGGGTGCTCTTGGAAACATGGAAGAAATAATTGAGCTTTTAACCCCTTCATCATGATATGAAAAATAATGAATGTACGAATTACAATGAGTAGGTTTTCTATAGACCGTGAAATTGGGCTTTCCGTTTTCGTTAATAACCAAAACATCTAGAAAAGGTAATTGTTTGTCGTTCTCCCATTCATATTTAAATTTAATTGAGGGAACAAGATTATTTAATGACTGAAAGAAAGTGTCAAAGTTGTTCCAGTGGTCAGGCCAAAATGAGAAAATATCATCTACATAACGAAACCAAATTGGATTCCTGGGACATACTGTATTGTTTGCAACAATTCCGATTGATAATATTCCATGTATAATGTACTCAGTATTGGGGATAAAGGGGACCCCATTCCCATACCAAAACGTTGCAAATAAAATTCTTCACCGAAGGAGAAGGCATTATTGGTGACACAGAGTTTTATCAGTTCTAAAAATACAGATGTGGGCATGCCTAGTTCTACGTTACATGTTGGCAATTTTCTATCTAAAAAACTAAGTACATCATCAATGGGAATTTTCGTGAACAAGGACTCAACGTCAAAACTGATCATTCTTCCCCGCTTTAAATCTAAGGACATAACTTTGTTAATAAAGTCACAGGAATTAGTGATGTGCGAGCCTGAAAATTTACCAACTAATGGGGACAATTTATCTGCAAGAAATTTAGATAACCTGTAACTAAAGGAACCCCTGTGTGAAGTAATGGGACGGAGTGGTATATTAATCTTATGGGTTTTGGGTAAGCCGTAAATATGGGGGAGTTTGGGGTTAATCTGTAGAATCTTTTAGGGTCAATCGCCGGGACATCTTTTAATAAGTTCCTGATAGTTTTGTTGAATTCAGCAGAAAGACGCTTTAGGGGGACGATCTCACTTTGGTGTAGGTGAATTCATCACTAAGTAACGCTTCCATTTTTTGTTTATAATCACACTTGTCCAAAATAACTACAGTGTTACTTTGGACAAGTGTTAGGGCTTACCAAGCCTTGGGCTGTAACATGGCTTTGAAAATGCATTTCCTGCACTCCCACCTGGATTTATTCCCATCAAATCTGGGCGCTGTCAGCGATGAGCATGGTAAAAGATTTTATCAGGATATATCAACCATGGAAAATATAGCCGCAGTAATTTAGGGCGGTCCTTATCTATGAGATGAAAAAATTTTCTTTGAATAGTTTTGGTCTGACCCTATCAAAATGTTTCATTTGGTGCAAAAATACAGCGTACGAATTTTTTTGTAAAAATTGTAATATCTAAAGGCCGCGCAAGGCCCTCAATGTTTCACTATATGGAGCTGTGCAAGTTCTATTACGTGTCAGGAGGTTGTATGAGGTTTTAAACTAATTTCTACCAACCCAGAAAAGGTATTAGCCGTTTAATATGAATAATTATTTATACACTGTGTATAGTATACTGTGTAATGTATAAATATACTTATTACTTCAACTCAGAGGTAAAAAAATGTGCCAACGTATCAACGCACGTTGTCAATAATTTGGTGACATTTTGAATATATTGTCATAGTTTTTAATGATTATAAAATCAAATTTTTCAAATACCAATAAAATTAATTTGCCATTATAAATTTTATTTTAATGTTAAATTTAGCAAGTCTTTGGCTGTCTACTGTGACACGGTGACACGTTGGCAAAAATTGGCAGGCGTTGGCAATTATCAGTGGTAACAAATAGTGACATGCGTTGCCAAACAGTATTTTTGTTGTGCGTCATATTTGCTTATAAATTTTTACTGTCTTTAGCATTAGTGATAGTGTGCCTGCTGCCAGTATTGTTTACACATACTACTTTGGTTTATTTTTGGTTATTTAACTTGTTTTCCACTCTTTTCAGGTGTTAATTTTCAGTTTTTAATACTGCTAAAAACTGTTTAATAAAATGTGCTTATGATGGCGACTCGGTCAAAGACAGACCGGTACGAGCAAGATATCAAGGGGTTCAAGTTGCTGTCCAATCGACAGGCACTGGCGCACTTCCTCCACTTACATATGGAGCAGAAGGAGACAACACGCGAGGCGGCTTCATCGACGATCGAGAAGATCCAGGAGTTTTGGAATCGTGCGTGAATCCCAGTCCAGCACAACCAAGATGCGGTAAAAGAACTGGAGAAGCTCTTCGCTCGGTGGCAGGTGTTAAAGAAAAGTGCCTACCGTAAGACGGCGACGTAGGCCAAGAATGAGAGCGACTTTAAGGATTGCTTTGAAGATCTCTCCGACACCGCCCACGCCAAGCCAATGCTCTCAACACCATTAAACTCGACGAGGACAAGCAATTCCTCCTTGCCCAACGTGAGAAGGGCTGTCGTGGAACGATGTCCTCTGTTGACAAGGTACTCGAACGGAAGGAGAAAAAGAAGCAAAAGCAAATGGCCAATGAACAGAAACGAAGGCGGATGGAAGAAGCAAGCATAGATCGACTGCAATCGACCGTCACGCTTGAGAGCTGCAGCGACTCCACTTCTGCTCCTGAGGATTGTGACACCGATCCAGTTCCTGGACCTAGCTTCCAGACTCCTCCTCCCAAGCGCGGTCGAAAGGAAATCCTTACATCGGCTCTCTCAGCAACGCTGGACAGAAGCAAAGTGTCCGATCGAGCAGCAATGATGATTCTCGCGGAGACAGCTAAGAGTCTCGGTCACGACATCACTGCCCTCGCATTGAATCGGGGCAGCATCCGGAGGCAACGGCGGAAGAAACGGGAGGAATCCACCACCAGCATACTAGAGACTTTCAAGCCGGACGTCCCCCTAACTGTCCAGTGGGATAGCAAGCTCCTGACCAACCTCATCGGAATGAAGATGGTTGATCCCGTTATCGTGTCTGGAGATGGAGTCTCACGGCTTCTCGCTATTCCCAAACTCCCCTCAGGCACTGGACGGGCGCAAGCTCAGGCTGTCCTCGAAGCTTTGAAACAATAGGGTGTTGAAGACAAGGTGCGAGCAATCAGAGCTGGGCAATAAATACATTGAATGTATTTAAATACTAAATACATGGGAGAAATGTATTTAAATACTAAATACTAAATACATTTTACGAATGTATTTAGATACTAAATACAAAATACATCAATTGTATTTAAATACATTTGTAAATACATTTTAAATACATACAAATTTTAACATATGCATTCACTAATTCACTAAGCCATGACACGCACACGATAAAGAAATCAACCGCTTTCGACTAAGAGTGGCACACAACTGATTGAACTGACACGTTGAAACATGAACCATGCTGTACTACACTGTCGACGCGTCGTACTGCGCTAGTACAGAACGTGTATTAAACCAGTAAAAGTATTTACATTTTTATATTTTGAGTATTTAAATACATTGTATTTAAATACTCACTAAAGTATTTAAATACATGAAAAACAATGTATTTATAAATACAGTTCTAAATACACAAATGTATTTAAATACAAATGTATTTAAATACTGCCCAGCTCTGCGAGCACTGTCTTTCGACACCACTAGCTCCAACACTGGTCGCACCACAGGAGCGTGCGTCATCCTGCAGCAATTGTTCGGGCGCGATATTCTCCACCTTGCCTGTCGACACCACATTCTGGAATTGGTGGCAGCGGCAACTTTCAAAGAGTGCATGGTATGGAAAACTGATGAGTGGGTAGTTGGGAGGTAACGAAAATGGTTCACTGAGTAGGTAGGTAGTTAATCTAACAATTATTAAATTCCTTTTATGTCAATAACTGGGTGGATGAAACCAATTGGTTGCTCACCAGAGTTATTCTCCACACTAGTATTTATATACTGTGTGAGAAGAGCGTGCTCGGTAATAGAGATACATTACCGCTCAACCAACCGAGGAAAAAACCAAGACAACGCTGGTGGAAAAAGCCCCTCGAAGAGGAGAACAAAGGAGAACGAAAACGAAACGGGCGAGAGGTCGGAACTGGAGAAGGGACGAGAACAGACAACGAAAAAGATCCCCACCAGCAAGTACGCTCTCGACAATTACAACAGGAAGGAGAAAGAGACTCTCTAATAACTAACAGTAAGTGACTAATTGTGTTTTTAACCCAGCAATTAATCACATTAAATTAAGCTGGGTCAGACAAGTTAGGCCTACATTGTGGCCTAAGACCCAGCATCAACTCATAGCTTAACAAAGGTGAAGGTAGAGGTAGATTGCCCTAACCTAATTTGGTGAGGAATCCTACTGTGGACCTCAATTTATCTGCCCGCTCTGGACATTTCCGGAATCTCTAGGCTGACCCCTCTAGGCTAGACTTGATCTACTCTATAGTTAGACTGGAGATATAAGGGGTGGGTTAATTGTGGACCAATTCATACAGAGCATTTTTCGCATTGGTGGTCCGTGTGTGGGGAATTTACAAACCTTAACCTTACTTAACAAAAATTGCAGAATTAGGCTAAATGGTCTAGCCTAAGCCTAAGCAAGCCTAACCTAATCAAGCCTAATTAGGTCTACAACCTAGGGCCTAACTAGGAAACATTTACATTTAAGGAGTCTCATTCTCTTATAAGCTTAGACCTGAGTGACACAAGTACTTGGGGGGATTAAACCAAATTTAAACTTGACTGTTTTGTCTGTGATCTCTCTTCTCTGGTAATTTCTTCTTGTCCTATTTCATTACGATCCCCAGTTAAACAACATTAGTGAACAAGCATTTAAAATGCATACAACTCCAAGCATCCAATTCTTCTTTTAAGGAAGAATCACTCAACAGATTTTTTCAACAGGCACATGCATTCCTTGCAATCTGTGTGTATATATATATGTATATATACACTGTACTCTTTACATGTGCCACAAATACACTCAACCTATCTGAACATAAGCAAGGATTGCATGGGTTACTCAAAAGGGTCTTATGGCCTACTTTGGCCATAGCCCAAACACTGAACCTTGGTCTTATGGCCTACTGTGGCCATGAGCCAAACAATAAAGGTCTTATGGCCTACCTTGGCCATGGGCCAAACAATAAGGTCTTATGGCCTACCTTGGCCATGGGCCAAACAACTAACCTTGGTCTTATGGCTACTGTGGCCATGGCCAAACAATAAAGGTCTTATGGCCTACCTTGGCCATGGGCCAAACAATAAAGGTCTTATGGCCTACCTTGGCCATGGGCCAAACAATAAAGGTCTTATGGCCTACCTTGGCCATGGGCCAAACAATAAAGGTCTTATGGCCTACCTTGGCCATGGGCCAAACAATAAAGGTCTTATGGCCTACCTTGGCCATGGGCCAAACAATAAAGGTCTTATGGCCTACCTTGGCCATGGGCCAAACAATAAGGGTCTTATGGCCTACCTTGGCCATGGGCCAAACAATAAGGGTCTTATGGCCTACCTCAGCCATGGGCCAAAACAATTGAACCTTGGTCTTGTGGCTTACTGTGGCCATAGCCCAAACAATGAGCCTTGGTCTTTTGGCCTACCTTGGCCATGGGCCAAACATTAAATGTCTTATGGCCTACCTTGGCCATGGGCTAAACATTGTCTTATGGCCTACCTTGGCCATAGGGAAAACTATTACAAGGGTCTTATGGCCTACCTTGGCCATAGGGAAAACTATTACAAGGGTCTTATGGCCTCCCTTGGCCAGAGACCAAACAATACAAAATAAGACCCAGACTGGATAAACCAAAGACTGTTCCCAGAGACCAACTAGCTACAGCCAAACAGACAAAATTGATACTGTAGAATCAAATGTGACCAACTGTAATACATGAACACCTATATTACAGAACTTTAATATAACTGTAGCCTCAAAGACAGTGATAAACACAGGTTGAATGATTGCCTGATTGAGGGTCCTAATCTCATTTCTGACCTTGTGAAGATCTTACTGAGGTTCAGGTTAGATAAAAAAGAACCTGTACCATCAGTAGTTGTGGATCTAAACTTGTTCAGAGATGAGGAAGGCCTTCTAAGGTGTAAAGGGAGATTAGACAAATCAAAACTGTCATACAAAAGCAAACATCCAATCCTTTTACCTAGATTTAGCTATTTGACAACATTAATCATCAGAAAACACACAATGATGTATATCATATGGGGGTACCACAGACACTAACTACATTAAGAAAAACTTATTGGATACCCAAGGGAAGGATCACTGTTAAAACAGTCCTGAGTGAGTGTGTCACATGTAGGCGTATTCATGCTAGGCCCTATAGGAAACCAAATCCTCCTGCTTTGCCAGAGGAGAGAGTTACTCTCAACAGACCCTTTGAGACTGTAGGCATTGACTATACAGGAGCATTGACTGTAGGGGTGGGTGACACTGAACAAAAAATGTACATTGTACTGTTTACATGTGCTGCCTCACGAGCTGTTTATTGGATGTTGTGGAGGACCTTACAGCAGAATCTTTTGTTGCTGTCTAAGAGATTCTGTGCACGACATTCAGTACCCAAGACAGTTTGGACTGACAATGCTACATATTTCAAGGCTGGTGAACAAGTCATCCACGACTTGTTAAGCGATGAAATCACACAATTATATATACAAAATTCAAACATAAAGTGGAAGTATATTCCGGTTGCCTCTCCTTGGTATGGTTCTATCTGGGAGAGGAATATACAAACAGTAAAGAATTGCTTGAAGAAAGCAATTGGCAAAAAACAGATACACTTATTTGGGTTGCTCACTCTCCTGGCTGAGATTGAGAACATCATTAACAATAGACCACTCACTTATGTGAGTGACAACATTAATGACCCGGAACCATTAACTCCAAATCATTTGATTCGGGGAGAACAAGTTAGTCTCCTGCCGGACTACAATATAGACTCTTCAGAAGACCCAAACTGGACTCAACGACATGATGAGCTCCAGACTAAGTTACAACATTTAACTAGAGTTAAAGCTCATTTCATTAAACAGTGGAAAACTGAGTACTTGATGGGTCTAAGGGAGAGACATAAACAAATGACTAAGAAGGATTGGTCTGACACAATTAAGGTAGGGGACCTTGTTCTCATACATGACAGTACTCCAAGACAATACTGGCCTCTGGCTAGAGTTTCAGAACTCAGACCAGGGGCAGACGGGGTAACAAGAGTGGTCAAATTAAGGACTTCAACGGGTGACACAACAAGAGACATTTCTCTTTTGTACCCTTTAGAGTCTGGACCCAAAACAATGGACTTTGGAGAACCTTCTCCACTGACAGTAACAACTGGAGACACTGAACTTCCAGTAACTATTCCTTTGACAGTAGGAGTGGTAACGCATCCTACTACAACATTGACAGACACAAGACCTCAGCGACAAACAGCATTAAAGGCGCGACTATTTTTACAACAAAAAATAGATGCTGGGGAATTGTAATTTATCTTCTAACTTTCATTTTTTCTTTTCTTATGGTAAAGACCATAGACAGTTTCATCCTATGGATGTATATTTTCTCTTCTAATTAAATGCTACACCTTCTCCATGAGAAGGTGAGGATAGGCACTGTTAATCACATTAACAGGCATTTACAGTCAAATAGTTAGCTAGTCTACACTCAGACATAAAAATTGGTGACAATGACACCAAAATTTTTATCTCCCGGGGCCCCCAGTATATGGAAAACTGATGAGTGGGTAGTTGGGAGGTAACGAAAATGGTTCACTGAGTAGGTAGGTAGTTAATCTAACAATTATTAAATTCCTTTTATGTCAATAACTGGGTGGATGAAACCAATTGGTTGCTCACCAAGTTATTCTCCACACTAGTATTTATATACTGTGTGAGAAGAGCGTGCTCGGTAATAGAGATACATTACCGCTCAACCAACCGAGGAAAAAACAAGACAACGCTGGTGGAAAAAGCCCCGCGAAGAGGAGAACAAAGGAGAACGAAAACGAACAACGGGCGAGAGGACGAACGGAGAAGGGACGAGAACAGACAACGAAAAAGATCCCCACCAGCAAGTACGCTCTCGACAATTAACAAAGGAGAAAGAGACTCTCAATAACTAACAGTAAGTGACTAATTGTGTTTTTAACCCAGCAATTTAATCACATTAAATTAAGCTGGGTCAGACAAGTTAGGCCTACATTGTGGCCTAAGACCCAGCATCAACTCATAGCTTAACAAAGGTGAAGGTAGATTGCCCTAACCTAATTTGGTGAGGAATCCTACTGTGGACCTCAATTTATCTGCCCGCTCTGGACCATTTCCGGAATCTCTAGGCTGACGAGGCTAGATCTACTCTATAGTTAGACTGGAGATATAAGGGGTGGGTTAATTGTGGACCAATTCATACAGAGCATTTTTCGCACATGAGTTCCTCCTCAACTCCGGAAGTACTCTCTTCAGGCGCTTCCAAACACACTGGGAGCAAATCCATCAGGAGTGGAGGAGACTCCAACACAGACGAGGTTGTCGCCGCTACCATTGCTGACGATAAGGAAGAGCTCCTATCTTTCTTCAGGGCCGCGTTGTTGGAGCAACAGCCTCGAGAAGACTACAGGGAACTTCTCGAGCTGGTCTCGCTGTTCCTTGGCACTCCACCTCCTCGTGGCACACGTTTCTTAGCTCCTGGAGCTCTGAGTCAAGCCCGGTGGATTTCAAAGGCTATCTATGCTATTAAGGTTTGGATGTTTCGTTCACAGTTCATCCTAACGAAGCGAGAAGAAAGGGGTCTTCGTGATTTTTGCATATTCGTGGTGCGAGTTTATGTGAAGGCCTGGATCACTTCCCCTCTTGCCGTCAGCACCCCACAGAATGACCTACGTTTCCTCCAATCCTTAGTCAAATACGCACACGCTAACCCAGGCATTGCCAAGGCGACTTCCCAGAAGATGGGTGCTCACCTCTGGTACTTGTCTGAGAAATTCGTGGGTCTTTTCCTGTTCGAAGATGATGTCACTCCTGACATCAAGGACAACATGGTCGAGGCTATGTCAAGTGTCGACGAGAACGAGTATCCTCCTAAACGAGCCCCGGTAGACCTGGACGCCATGAAGGGAAAAATGTCGCCGACTTTGTCACCAAGAAGAAGTCACTCTTCGTAACTCTCAGCACCCCGGATGGATTTCTGAAGATTTCTGCGGCGAGATGGACCAGTGACAGCGACTACTAGGCTGCGAGGGCGGTGATGAAGACTCTTGCAGTCACAAATGATAACGCCGAGCGTGAAGTTGCTCTCATCCAGGACTTCTTCGGGCGTCTTACTGAGGATGAGGAACAACTCCAGTTTATCCTCCAGGTGGTTGCGGAACATCGCAAGCGTGTGCCGTGGGCCATCAAGCAGACCTTAACAGGGCGACAGTGAGTGGCTGGTCACCGTGAGACCCCTGTTTTAAACGGATAATACCCATTTTTAATGGGGGGACCCTGGCTGAGGGCCCACGGCTTTGTCAATACAGTTGAAGGTAATAGTTCGTTAAACTCCATATAGTAAAACTTTGAGGACCTTGCGCGACTTCTAAATATTAAAATTTTCTCCCCAAAATTTCTATACTGTGTTTCTCCACCGAATGGAACATTTTGATGATGTGAGACCGAAAAAATCGAAAGTTGGAAAATAAGGATCACCCTACCCAGTATGTTGGCCGACAATTTTTGGACACTTATAAGAGAAGCTTCTAAATACTAGTTATAAGTGAAAATCAGATCCAAAAACATTTTAGGTAAGGTACTCTTCTTTTTTGTACAATTAAATATACCAAAAAAGTAAGAAAATCTGTCAATTTTCATTTGTATTTCCTTCGAAATTGGTGGGTGATAGAAAAATTATTTTTTTCAACGTTGTAATCAGCGTAAAAAAGTACATTGGAATCATATACATTCATTCGAAAGTTTTATTTTGTTATTCAGTGTAACCAACATGGATTCCGATCAGGAAGATCATGCCAATAATAACATTATTGATGAACTCGAGAACAATGAACACTATGATGTGATATACACAGACTTTGGCAAGATTCACAAGCTTGACCATGGAATTATTATGGTAGACCTTGATAATTAAGACTGGAAATGCCTGCTTTTATTACATGAATCAGATTCCTAACAAGTTACAGAAATAAGGCACAAAGTTTTTGACGTCATATTTCCAACCAGGGCCGTAGCTTGGGGGCCGCCAGGGGTGGCTGAGATTCCCCTGCAAAATTTTGAGCCTCCCCAAAGCCCTAAATATAAATTAATTAAAATAAATACTTTACACTCTTTACTAATATCAGTATTTTTACTAATCGTAATAATTACTAATAATTCACTGGCCAACAAGTATTTTTCATCAGATATAATTATGGGTGGGCTAGATAGCTGTTGGGACGCTGATTCCAAATCTGTTTTCAGTTTTCCTCTAGCACGTCTAGTTTTCGGGATGAGACTGATCATAATAAATATAATATACATATATATAATATAATACTATAGATAATATATATAATATGCATATAACTATATACAGGGTGTTCGGAAAGTCACTGTGCACTTATATTTATTTAATAGCATACAATAGTATAACATTGCATATATGATAGAGGTTATGGATGGGACCATCAGAACTTATAAAAGGTGTTGAAAGTGATGTCCTTTAACAGCAATACAGGCCTGGACCCGTCTTATTTTATTTTGAAACACCTTTGTCAGTTCTTCTTTTGAAATGGACCTTATGTACGCAGTTATTGCAGTTTTCAGGTCATCAAGCGTGAGTGGACGATCTCGATTATATAAGTGCACAGTAACTTTCCGAACACCCTGTATATAATATAATATATAATACTATATATATATAATATGCGTCCTTTATACATGTAGCGGAGTATTTTGTCGTTGCAGCTTAGGTGTAGGTTTTTGCTTTACCGTTTCTGTATCCTCATGTATGGCATTTTGTCATTTCAACTTAGGCTTTCCGCAGGTTGTCTTGTGATATTTTAGGTGAGAGAGTTGCTGGTCACAAATTTGCAAATGTTGCACATGTACACCCTTTTATTCTTTGGCGTAACAGTCACATGTCTAGTTGTGTGTTGTTTTGTTTTGTCACCCACTTACACATTTTATTTTTTTAGGTGACTTACATCAACTTACTCATCGATCATCATGCCTCGAAAGTGTAAAAATCACCCCGACAATTTCTGTTACGTGTGCGGCTCGTTCGCGACTAAATCACAACGGCGTACAATCCCGATGGGTCTTCGGAAAACTTATCGGTTATACTTCGGCTGTCCACTAGGCGACCAAGATAAGGCGTGGGCGCCACATGTTATCTGTACCGCTTGTTCGAATGGATTACGTGACTGGTTGAACGAAAGGAAAAAGTCGATGCCATTCGCTATACCCATGATATGGAGGGAGCCGAGAGACCATCATGGCGATTGTTACTTTTGCAATGTTAACATAACTGGATCCTCCGTGAAGAACAAGCATAACATCGTTTATCCGAATGTAGACTCCGCGATCAGACCGATCCCTCACGATGATACGATGCTAATTCCGGTACCTCCACAGCATGAACTCGATTCTTTAGAAGACGAAAGGGAATCCAAGGCCGTAGCCAGAGCTTGAAAACAGACGAGGCGAAAATAGCCCTACTAGGGGGTCCGGGGCCATGCTCCTTCAGAAGATTTTTTTAATCCTAGCACAAAATCATGCACTTTGAGCATATGGTAACTGAGAGTGAATTGGACAATAATAACCACTTAAATGTTGCTACTCTATGTTTTTATTCATGTTATTTGTGGTTTGAGTGCATTACATTGATATGACCAGAAACCAGTTCTTATCATTGGCTACTTGACTGATGTCTGAAGTCCAGTGCCAGACGAGGCGGCCGCCTCGTCTGCCTCAACGTCGCTACGGGTATGGAATCCGACGAAGGTGCGATTGGCAGAGATGCGGGACCTTCGGCCGATCTTGACTACACACCTGACGAAGAGCAATCGGAGCCGGAGAGGCTTACCCAAAACGAGTTGAATGACCTCATTAGAGACCTAACCCTCTCCAACGAGAACTCAGAACTTCTCTCCTCAAGACTCAAGCAGAAACACTTACTTGAGAAGAACGTCCGAGTGTGTCACTATCGCAAACGAAACCATGATTTGGCGACAATCTTTACAGTAGACGGTCCGCTCTGCTATTTAAATGATATTGCCACTGTGAATGGCGCCCCTTCATTGATTCCTCACAGCGAAGCTTGAAAGCGGTTCTCCTGCATAACGGGAACTTAAAACCGTCCATTCCGATCGCCCACTCCGTTCATCTAAAGGAGACGTACGATAACATGAATATACTACTCGAAGCAATCCAATACTCTGTACTGGGTCAGCCAGACTCTGTACTTAGGTCAGCCAGACTCTGTACTGAACGCACGCATTCCTGAGCTCTCTGATATTGCATCTACTTTTGTATATTGCTGAGAATTTTACTTTTGGATAATTTTGAATTTTATATACTTGCACTTAAATTCACGTTGTTATAGTTAAGTAATTGAATATTAGTGGTTTTTAGCGATTTAGAAGTTTTCACAGCGTGCCGGCTTAATTTAACTTATACCTGTGACGGTTTAAACTAGTTTTTAACTGCGCGATGCCGTCGCAGAAAGTGTCGTGCGTTAGGTGTAGGGTAAACCGGTGGTATTCGGAATTTAAGGATTATAACGGCGGTCCTATGGCGATTACCGATAGATCAGTTTGTTTCTTTTGCGGGTTCATGGAGGAATTAGTTGACATAAAACGCAGTGTACGTGAGGTAACGGAAAGACTTGCAACGCTTGATGAGGGCAGGGGTAGGGGTACGGTTGACGGAAGCCGAACCAATACTAACGTTGAAGACGTCAGTAATTTGAAGAGTGAGGTGCGTAACCTAGTTTCTAGTTTAGGTAGCTTGTCGGGAAGGTTGGATAGAGTTGAGGAAGGGTTAAGGTTAGTCCGAGAGTAGTAGATAGCGAGGGATATAGAGAGGTTAAGGGTGGAGCTAGGCCGCGTACGTTAGGTGATAGGAATCCCCCCGTATCGAGGTTTCGAACCCTTTCGCCCATTTGGAAAGGGACGTGAATGAGGGGGAAACTATTTTAATTGGGGACTCTTTAGTGCGCCACATGGACAAAGAGTTCGTTGAACGGCGTCCAACCAAGAGGAGGAGGGTCTGTCTCCCAGGGGCCAGGGTTGACAGAGTTAGAGACGAAGTGGATAGGATTGACGTTGCCTCCCGTCACTCAATTTTGGTGACGATGGTAGGAGGCAACGACTCGTATAGGCCCGATACGAGAGTGCCTGACCTTTTGGAGAGATATAGGGGGTTAATTAGGTCCCTGAAGGCGAGGTCAGATAGGTCTTTAGTTCTAGGTATTACTATTACCCCTAGGCACGGGTTGGGTCTTAGGATTACGTCAAAAACAATATTTTTTAATAATAAATTAGAAGAGATTTGTGCTGAGGAAAATGTACCCTTCGTAAAGCTGTGGTCCGAATTCAGTGATCCTAGCCTTTTTATAAAAGATGGGGGTGCATTTTAATGAAATAGGTAATGCTGGGCTAGGTAGGTTAATAGACGAAAACGTGCGAAAGCTGTATAGGTCGAAGCCTTCTTTAAACGTTGTGGGTCCGGGTAACGCGTGCCCGACGTGATAAATAGTTTAAAACGCGGGCCCGTGGTAAAAAATGACTTAAACGTCTTTTATTGTAACGCGCGTAGTATTAGAAATAAATTAAATGAATTTAAGGCGATAATTTATTCCGGCAACTATGATATAGTTGCTATCACTGAAACTTGGTTAAATACCGTGACTCGGGACTTGTTGGAGGAACTTGATATACCGGGTTTTAAACTCTTTACTAATGATAGGTTACATAGGTTTGGTGGAGGCGTTTTGCTGTACATTCGTAATTCCCTTAGGGCTATCGAGGTTAAGTTAGATTTTCCGGCAGCAATTAATGCGATATGTTTGAAGTTAGGGCGCGTAGTAGTAGTTTTAATTTTGTTGTTGTTTATAGACCTCCCGTTCAACCCCTCGATACAGATACTAGATTTTACTCACTTCTTGGTAATTTTATTGACAATCGGAATAGTATAATTGTCGGAGACTTTAACTGCCCTAATATTAATTACGAGAATTTTACTGGTAATGAGGAGGGTTTGAGATTGGTTGAGTTTATGGACGATAATTTTTTACGACAGATAGTTACCGAACCAACGCGCGGTGATAATATTTTAGATTTGGTGATGACGAACGGCGAGAATATAGTCGAAGGTTTAGAAGTAGGCGAGAGTTTAGGATGTAGTGATCATCAAATTCTTAGGTTTAAGTTAGCGATAAAAAACACCCAGGATAGTAACGTAATAGAAGTCCCTGATTTTCGTAGGGCTAATTTTGATAGTTTTGCGGATAGGATGAGAGTAGTGGACTGAGATAACTTATTTATGGGTAATGACCAATGTTCCCTCTAAGGTGTGCGCGTGTGCGCGCGCACACGCGTTGTGAAACCCGCGCACACAGCAAAATAAAATGCGCACAGGCTCAAGCGTATCATGAGTCACGACAGTAAATGAAGTAATTTCAAAAATATACCGTTACACAAGGTCTGACAATTTGCAGCAACATACTCTATAGTCGCTCTTTTAAGTATTAACCCCTTCCGCCCGACTTCGCCGACGTCCGCGCAATTACGCAATACGGATTTTTTTACTCTATGTATTTGCATTTTTTCTTTATACATTAACGCATTGAATATAAACCTTCTTTCTTATTTTGCATAAAAACGAATAGTAATTATCTCATAATTCATAAAAAATAAAATTATTTTTATTTTATTCCTATTTTGCGAATGGATAAAATCATGTATTAATCTTGATAGTCTATTTTACAGTAAATTGCTAAATGCTAAAAATTGTTTTGAGAAATGATAACTAAAATAGTCATTTTCAATTAATGTTTTTATTTTATTTCTTTATTTTGTCGAATTTTATTTTACTATTTTTTATTTTAGTCATATTTTTAGAATGGATAAAATGTTTTCTTTTTTAAGAATATATAATACTGTAAACAGTTTTTTAATATCCATTTAATAGTACCATAATGTTCAAGCTATCACCTTATGGAAATAATATTAAGTATTTAATATTTATATATATTTAATTTTGAAGATAATAGCGCTCAGAAAAGTTTGCACAATTTTTCACCATGAATCTAAATGTATGCACAACGAAAATTTCTTGCGCACACGGACTAAAAAAAATTAGAGGGAACATTGGTAACGAGTAACGGAAATTCTCGTTACTTTTGCTAAAATTATTACGGGCGTTACTGTTACATCGTTACATTAGAAATCTTGCTAAGGCGATACCGATACTCGTTACAAAAGTAACGCCCGTTACTTAAGCCGTTACATGTACTGCGGTACTGCCCATCTCTGTATATTGATATATAACCTTACAACCTTACAAAGGTTTCGCGTGATGATCTCTCATTTCGCGAAGGTCAAGCTTGTCGCCCCTCCTCTCGAATTGGCCTGGTGAAGTAGTGAGTTTGATTCTTGCGCTCTCCACCTCACATAGCCAGGTACGCCCGGCTCATCGGCAATGTTCCCTCTAATTTTTTTTAGTCCGTGTGCGCAAGAAATTTTCGTTGTGCATACATTTAGATTCATGGTGAAAAATTGTGCAAACTTTTCTGAGCGCTATTATCTTCAAAATTAAATATATATAAATATTAAATACTTAATATTATTTCCATAAGGTGATAGCTTGAACATTATGGTACTATTAAATGGATATTAAAAAACTGTTTACAGTATTATATATTCTTAAAAAAGAAAACATTTTATCCATTCTAAAAATATGACTAAAATAAAAAATAGTAAAATAAAATTCGACAAAATAAAGAAATAAAATAAAAACATTAATTGAAAATGACTATTTTAGTTATCATTTCTCAAAACAATTTTTAGCATTTAGCAATTTACTGTAAAATAGACTATCAAGATTAATACATGATTTTATCCATTCGCAAAATAGGAATAAAATAAAAAATAATTTTATTTTTTATGAATTATGAGATAATTACTATTCGTTTTTATGCAAAAATAAGAAAGAAGGTTTATATTCAATGCGTTAATGTATAAAAGAAAAAATGCAAATACATAGAGTAAAAAAATCCGTATTGCGTAATTGCGCGGACGTCGGCGAAGTCGGGCGGAAGGGGTTAATACTTAAAAGAGCGACTATAGAGTATGTTGCTGCAAATTGTCAGACCTTGTGTAACGGTATATTTTTGAAATTACTTCATTTACTGTCGTGACTCATGATACGCTTGAGCCTGTGCGCATTTTATTTTGCTGTGTGCGCGGGTTTCACAACGCGTGTGCGCACCTTAGAGGGAACATTGCTTACCCAATGTGTTTTTTCTAGCCAATCATAGTACTTCATTTGAATCCAGCCAATCAACCGTCCAGTCGTATTTTTCTGGTAGAGAAGTGCGAATAGGAATTCTAACTCAGAAGAAGAAGATGAAGATGTGAAAGCTTTCTAAGCTTCTAATTTTGCTTTTTAATTTTCTACTTTATTGATATTATTAACCCCTAATCCCTACCATTATAAAAGTTCCGCTAGCAATACCTGGGGTACCCTGGTAGGGTAGAAATAAGGCAAATAAAATGCTAGGTATTATTAATTAAAGGGAATCTGGGCGGCAGAAAGTGAAAAGTGGGGTACCACAAGGCTCAGTTTTAGGTCCATTACTATTTATTTTATATCTAAGTGATTTAGAGAAGGGAGTAGGTAGTAAAGTTTCTGGGACTATTGCAATTGGGTATCATAAGAACATAAGAAATTTTTATAGTGGGCACACTAGGAGCCACCAGCCCATCGAGGTGGCTCCATTATGTAAAAACTGCCTGTACATTGGCAACAACCAATTTTTACAAAACTAATTATCAATTTAAAACTAAAGATAGAATCTCTGGATCCAGAGGATCAAAGTCATAATAGGCTACTATCCACAAATATGTTACACTCTCTATCTATTTATAACTGACATGCAAATATATCAGATACAAAGAATCCAGTCAATTTCATTATGGTACCCATCAATACCAGTACCTTGCCAACCAAAAATAAGTCATGGTCCATATCAATTGCAGACCAAGTCACAATAAATTTAGTTACATTAAAACAAAAGGTAAATTTATAGTATTACACCCGTCTCCCTTTGGAGGTGAAATTTATGTTTTTCCTATGGTTTTTGATGTTTTGAACGAATCTGACCAAAACCATCAGAAATGACTCGTTTTTGAGATAACCCCCCTCCCCCGTAGCTGGCAATCTGGGGGGACCCTGGTGGGAACTGAGAGTTCTCGGGTGGGGAAAATCACAGAAAGTGAGTCATTTCCGACGGTTCTGAAGGTCAGATTTGTTCAAAATACCGTACATCAAAAACCATAGGAAAAACATAAATTTCACCTTCAAAATTGACCTAACCTTCCTAACCAACCTAACCTAACCTATCTTAACCTAATATATCTACAACGGATCAAGTAAAGATAAGCACCCCCAGCCTTCTTTAATTAGCCTTATAAGGCTAACTAACGAAAATATCATGACAACCTAACCAATCATCAAGGGTGTATAGTTGACTTAATGATTGGTTAGGTTAGGTCGTGATATTTTTGTTAGTTAGCCTTATAAGGCTAATTAAAGAAGGCTGGGGGTGCTTATCTTTGCTTGATCCTCTACAATGCCACAGTTTCTGGTCTTGATAATATGTACACTCCGTTTTACAATGCGGACACTTCACTACTGTCGGTAGAACACTGTGAACACGCAGAAACTCACCGCTTTTTTCTAAGTTTTCGTAGAAAGCGACAATACAACTGTAATAATCGAATGAGCACGTGTCACACGAAGCCATTCCGGTAGCAAAGTAATTCAAATTTGAAATGGATGGAGCGCAGTGATTGGGCAGACATGTAACGGTCAGCCGCGCACGCATACCAAACGAACGTACGAACACACACTAGATACATACACACCAAAAAAATTTTATACTGTATTTCGAAAACAAAGTATTTGCGATGGAAACGCTATAGAAGAAAAGTGTCTTAGAATTAAAAATCTACTTAATGAACATATAATAATAGCTGGATGTTAGATGGGTGTAATACTATAATAATACCAAACAAAAAGTGGTAATTATTCATTTTTTGACCCAGTCTCTTTTTATAATGAGAGCAAACTTTTCTGGTCAATTTTGAGGTATTCTGCACGAATCTGCCATCCATTTCCTGTGCAAATGCGTAATTTTCGAGATATTGTCATGAAAACTACGCATTTGCACAGGAAACGGATGGCAGATTCGTGCAAAACACCTCAAAATCAACCAGAAAAGTTTGCATTCATGCTAAACACAACCTAACTTAACCTAACCTAACAACCTAACCAATGTTCCCTCTAAGGTGTGCGCGTGTGCGCACGCACACGCGTTGTGAAACCCGCGCACACAGCAAAATAAAATGCGCACGGGCTCAAGCGTATCATGAGTCACGACAGTAAATGAAGTAATTTCAAAAATATACCGTCACACAAGGTCTGACCATTTGCATCAACATACTCTGTAGTCGCTCTTTTAAGTATTAACCCCTTCCGCCCGACTTCGCTGACGTCCGCACAATTACGCAATACAGATTTTTTTTACTCTATGTATTTGCATTTTTTTTCTTTTATACATTAACGCATTGAATATAAACCTTCTCTTTCTTATTTTTGTATAAAAACGAATAGTAATTATCTCATAATTCATAAAAAATAAAATTATTTTTTATTTTATTCCTATTTTGTGAATGGATAAAATCATGTACTAATCTTGATAGTCTATTTTAAATTGCTAAATGCTAAAAATTGTTTTGAGAAATGCTAACTAAAATAGTCATTTTCAATTAATGTTATTTTTATTTTATTTCTTTATTTTGTTGAATTTTATTTTACTACTTTTTATTTTATTCATATTTTTAGAATGGATAAAATGTTTTCTTTTTCAAGAATATATAATACTGTAAACAGTTTTTTAATATCCATTTAATAGTACCGTAATGATCAAGCTATCATCTTATGGAAATAATATTTATTAAGTATTTAATATTTATATATATTTCATTTTGAAGATAATAGCACTCAGAAAAGTTTGCACAATTTTTCACCATGAATCTAAATGTATGCACAACGAAAATTTCTTGCGCACACAGGCTAAAAAAAATTAGAGGGAACATTGGTAATGACACAAATTTGCGTTGGGTGGCGTTTAAAGAAAGTTTTAGGAAATTGAAAGGGAGTTTATTCCTCGTAGGCCCAAGCGCGCTAGAAATCATGGTAGGCCGAAGTGGTGGAATAGGGAAATAGGCGAGTTCATAAACGAGCGTAATAGAGCGTATAGACTTAATAAGCGCAATGGCACGGCAGCTAACTTTAATAGATATATCGAGCTTAGACGTCAGGTTAAAAGATCAGTTAGGAATGCCAAGTGTAATTTAGAGATACTTATAGCTGCGGATAGTAAACATAATCCAAAAAAGCTTTTTGAATACGTTAATAATCGTAAGCCGGTAAAAGATAACAGGCCCTCTAGTGGATGTTAATGGCGCTTTGGCTTCTGACGTTCAGGCGATGGCTGGTATTTTCAATAATTTTTTTGCGACAGTTTTTACCGTAGAAGACGTAAATAATGTCCCCGACGTGGACGACATCGTTCCATTTAGTAGCGAGACTATTTTGGATGAAATAACTGTTTACGAGGGTGAGATTGCGCATTATATCGATAGGCTAAAAGTTAGCAAGGCTCCAGGCCCTGACGCTTTTTATCCCAGACATTTGAAAGATATGAAAGACGTTATCGTAGGCCCCTTAACGAAAATTTTTAATCAGTCACTCGAAACGGGGATTATTCCTGAAGACTTCAAATTAGCTAACGTCACGCCTATTTTAAAAAAACGCGACCGCGCAGTAGCTAGCAATTATAGGCCCATTAGCTTAACGTCAATTGTCGGTAAACTTTTGGAATCCGTAGTTAGGGATCGTATCATCGATCACTTAGAAAGTAGAGATTTGATTAATAGTACTCAGCATGGGTTTCGACGCCATAGGTCTTGTTTAACTAATTTGTTAGAATTTTATAACGAAATAGTGCGCGAATACGATAGGCATAGAGCGGCTGACGTTATTTATTTAGATTTTAAAAAGGCGTTCGATACAGTTCCGCATAGGAGACTAATTGCGAAGGTCAAAGCGCACGGTATACGCGGTCAGGTAGCTAACTGGTTAGAAGAATGGCTTCGTGCTAGGAGGCAGAGGGTGGTAGTTAATGGTTGTGAATCGGGGTGGTTGGATGTAGGTAACGGTGTCCCACAGGGTTCAGTGTTAGGCCCGTTGCTATTCGTAATTTACATTAACGACATAGATGTAGGATTGATTAGTAACGTGTCAAAATTCGCGGACGATACTAAAATAGGCGGTAAGGTTGTTAATGAGGACGATAGTAATAGGCTCCAAGACGATGTAAATAGGATTATGGAGTGGACAGATAAGTGACAGATGCAATTTAACGTAGACAAATGTAAAGTTTTGCATATAGGTTCTCGCAACAATAATTACACGTACACGATGGATGATAGGGAGTTAGCGAGCGTTGACGAGGAAGTAGATTTAGGCGTACGCGTATCTAAGGATTTAAAGGTTAGGAACCAGTGCCTGGAGTCTTGCGCAAAAGCTAATAGGATGTTAGGCTTCATAGCGCGTAATTTCGAATTTAAATCGAAGGATATTATATTGCCCCTTTACAAGTCCCTAGTCAGGCCTCATTTAGAATATGCAGTTCAGTTTTGGTGCCCGTACTTGCGTGAGGATATTGATAGGTTAGAAAGGGTTCAACGTCGTGCCACGAAACTAATTCCGTCATTGCGCAACAAGCCTTATGAAGATAGGATTAAAGAGTTAGACCTGTATTCACTCGAAACTAGGAGATTAAGGGGGGGAGCTTATTGAAGTTTTCAAAATCGTTAATAACATCGATAACGTAAATTTTGACAAATTGTTCACTTTCGATAATAGTAATACTCGTAATAACGGATTTAAGTTGCGTGGCAGACGTTTCATTACTAATATTGCTAAAAACTTCTTTACGTTTAAAGTAATTGATAAATGGAATAATCTTCCCTCGTCAGTCGTTCATTCTACCAGCGTTAATATGTTTAAGAACCGTCTTGACAGACATTTTAAAAATATTGACGTTGTTTAAAATAAAAAACAAAGTTAGCAACTGGAGCTCTGGTGGTGGTGCTCGAGGATGAGTCTGTTGACGATAAATGCCAGCTTGTGACATGCCAGCGTGTGATGCCAGCAATAAAATTATTTAAAAAAAAAAAATTAGACTAACACGAACGTAGATGTAGCTCGTAGCGTAAACTAACCCACTTTTCGCTTAACTTTACCTACTTCCTTTTTTTTTTTTTCTTATCCTCTCCTTACTTTGCATGTCTGTAACTCTCTTGCATGTTTGTAGTTTGCATGGTATGACAGTGAGTTAAGACTGTGTTTGCATCGTTTGTAAGCGTTCTTATTTTACTTTTTTTCATCTTTCACCCCTCTGCTATTCTCTCCGACTATTTTTCTGACTTGTCGGCAGTGGCCGGCGGATGATGATGGCAAGTCTTTTTTCTCTTTTTCTGAATGAATGTTAACCCACGAGTGATAGGTGTTCCTCCTTACTTAACCCCTTATTCTCTTCTCTTCTCTTAACCCCCTACTCTTTCCTTTCTCTCGGGCTAACCTTAGAGTGGATCTTAGGGTCTTTGTTAGCCTTAGTTTCTGTAGATCTCAAATTCATTGGTATGTTAATGGGCATGCAAGGAGGGTTCACGAAATACTGTTGTTTCCTATGCCTATGGGACAGCAGTGCTACCGCAGATCATTACATCAGACGTGACTGGCATTAAAGAAGCACATATGAGCCAGGAACGGGCAGTGTCCAGTGTGTTCCTTGAGTTGATCCAAAGAAGATTTTCCTGCCACCTCTGCACATTAAGCTTGGCTTAACGAAAAATTTTGTGAAAGCGATGGGTAAGGCGAATTCGAGAGGGTTTCGATACCTTGTTGAGGAATTTGAAAACATCAGTGCCACGAAATTGAAGCAGGGAATCTTTGTGGGGCTCCAAATCAGGTAGGTTCTGCAGGATGAAGGCTTTGAAGAAAGCCTCAATGCCTTAGAACTAAAAGCATGGCAGGTTTTCAAGGTGCACGGACAGAATGCCGAAAGTCAAAATGCCGACAGTCAAAATGCCGACAGTCAAAATGCCGACAGTCAAAATGCCGACAAGACAAAATGCCGACAGGACAAAATGCCGACAGTCAAAATGCCGACAGTCAAAATGCCGACAGTCAAATTTTCGAATAATATAAAAAAAATTCATCTTTACAAGATCGGCTTTATTAGTATTAGGCAACTCTGCGATATTAGTATTTGGCAACTCTACGGTAGATGACTTCACAATTGTGAAGTTTGCTTAGACTTTAGTTTAGACTGGAGCACTGTTAAATATATTATTCGACCCCTTCCGCTTATTAAAATGGAATTTGTAACTGGTAACAAAGGCGGCAGAAAACTTTTGTTTGAAGGATACGCTTATGTTGTCGACAGAAAACGAGAAACCCGTGTTTATTGGAGATGTGAGATACGCTCTGAGTGCAAAGCTAGGATTGTGACTTGTGCCGATGTTATTCAAAAGATTACTCATAACCATTCGCATCCGCCAAATCCGAGCTGTATTTGTGCTTTAAAAGCAGTTGAAAACGTAAAGCAACGCGCAGCGCACTCAGATGAAGTGACATCTTCGGTAATTAACAATTGTTTGAGCGATCTTCCTTTAAATGCATGTGGTGCATTGCCGCATAAAGACTCATTATCGCGCAGTGTACGGCGAATAAGAAGGCGTAATGATAATACAAATGATTTAACACTAACGACAAGAGGTGATAAATTTTTATTATTAGAAAATGAGGATGTTTATATTTATTCAACAATGAAAAATTTAGAAGTTTTAGCATCGAAAAAGAATTGGCTTAGTGATGGAACGTTTTCTTGTGCGCCTCTCGGAATGCAGCTTTATACTCTTCATGCCGTTGTTTCTGAAACTAAAACGTTACCCTTAGTTTTCTCCATTATCAAGAATAAAGCCGAAAAGACTTACGACATTATTTTCAATTTCCTTAAAGAGAGAAATATTTGTCCAGATTCACTTACAGTGGACTTTGAAATAGCTGCAATAAACAGCGTGAAAAAGTGTTTTCCCACGGTAACTCTATTCGGTTGCTATTTTCACTTTAGCCAGTGTTTATGGCGCAAAATTCAGCATTTGGGATTAACAAGTTGGTATTCCAATCAAGAAAATGCTTTCTTCATCAAGCAGCTGGGAGCTTTAGCGTTTGTTCCCGAACAAGATGTGTGCATCGTATATAATGAACTTGTTGCCTCGCTAGACGAAGAAACAGATACAGTGCTAAGCGAGTTTTTGGAATATTTTGAAAAAACATGGCTCGGCGTTGTTACGCGCGGCGGTCGTCGAAGGCGCCCAGCCTTTGAAATCGAGTTATGGTTGGTTTGCAGCCGAATTGAATCGGATCTACCCAGAACAACCAATTCTCTGGAGGGATGGCACCAAGCTTTCAATAGCAGAGTTTCGATAACCCACCCGACCATGCCTAAACTCGCCAAGAAAATCCAGCTAGAGCAAGCTAGCAATGAAATAATTCTCGAACAAATATCTCTTGGGGCTAACGTGACGCGAATAAATAAAAAATATACCAGGGTTAATGACCGTATTAAAAGGGTACTCGCAACTTATAATTCGACCGACACCTTGTTGTTCTTAAGGTCAATGGCTCACAATTTATAGTTTCGTTTTAATAAATAAATTATTTTTGGAACCTTCCTCTTTTTAATATATTGCATTAGCTTTTAAAAAAAATATTTATTTTAATTTGTTTATTCAATAGCTACAAATTTTTGACAACCTGTCTAGCTTTAAAAAATTGCTTCAGATTTAAAACCTATTTCTCTTTAATAAATTACTTCCGTTTTAAAACGCATATTTTTTAAAATTATTTTTACCAAATAAAAATTTAGTTGGCTTGATGTTTTTTTACGCTCTTTACTTTCTCGGCATTTTGACTGTCGGCATTTTGACTGTCAGCATTTTGTCCTGTCGGCATTTTGTCTTGTCGGCATTTTGACTGTCGGCATTTTGACTTTCGGCATTCTGTCTGCACACGGGTTTTCAAATGGATACTTCTTGGGTAATCACAAGTCTCCCGCATACAAAGATGGAATTCAGAAACTGCTCGATGCATATTAAGAAATGGGCTGTCGCATGTCCTTGAAAATACATTTTTTACATTCGCATCTAGATTTCTTTCCCGTAAACCTTGGCGCGGTGAGTGACGAACAGGGGGAACGCTTCCATCAAGATACCCAGTTAATGGAAAATCGCTACCAAAGTTTCTGGAACGAAAGTATGCTGGCAGACTACTGCTGGATGTTGTACCGCGACGATCGGACAAGGTTTACAAAGGAAAATCGTACTCTCAACGTTTTTAGGTTGGTGTACATTTCTTTTTATGAATAAAGTTGTATTTTTACGATAAATTGTGCTGAAATTAACGTCATATTTCGATAACTAGATGCGCTAGAGGAAAATCGAAAACAGATTTGGAATCAGTGTACAAACCTGGTCTAGAAAAGTGTGTATACATCTTTGATGAGAGAAAAAAGTTCGATTTTGTCGACCAGTGTAATTAATTCTACTAATAACATCTTCATCTGTCCTCCCAAATAAAAATATTTGTGAAAAATGTTTCGAACGTGTTAATTAAAATTTAAAAATTGTAGCGGACTGAAAAGTTCTAGAAAGTTCGTGGCGGTATGATAGGTCCATGCGCATGCGCTATAAACATGCTGAATTTTCTAGAAGGCGTCCGTCCACTAGAGTAACTAATATATATATATATATATTATTTTTACAAAGAACTCCCTATATTATCGGTACTATGTAGCCTCTCCTATAATTATTACCATATTATTACCTATTACCTATATTATTTTCAGCACAGACATGCACCTCCCAGGCTCTGTGAAATCTTGTGAACGACTACGAAGAGGTGCAAGTGAAAAACTCATAATAAAAAGTGGAAATGCCAAGAAACCAACAGATTGGAAAGCTTTCCTAACAAATATGGAAAACAAACAGCAGTTTATGCAGATTTTGTCAAAAGTTTGGAGTGATAACTCAACTGCACCAAGGTTAAGGGACAGAAAGATTATGCTAATTTGTGAAGGATCAGCACATTTGCTTACTTCGAGTGATGGAAAAATAACAAACAGTGAACAGATCGATTCCTTTGAAAGCACTCAAGGGGAAACAGACACAAGAGTTGTCCTTTACTGCAAGTATGGAGAGGACCAAGGATACGAGTTCATCAGAGTAAGGAGCCCCGACACTGCTGTATTTTTTATTTTATTACACTATGCCCTGCAGTTTAAGGTCACCATTTTCTTTGACACAGGAAAAGGGAACAAGAAAAGTTATAAATATAACACAACTAGCAAGAGGTTTCACCCATCAGTACTGCTCTGCATTGATGACCTTGCACGCTTTTAGTGGTTGCGACGGTACAAGTGCTTTCAAGGGAATTGGCAAAATTAAACCAATGAAAACAATGGAAAAAAATGCCTAAATTTGTAGCTGTACTTTCACGTGTTGGAGATTCATGGGATGTGCCAGACGATGTGTTTGTAGGATTGGAGGAACTCACATGTGCTATATATGGAAAGTGCCATTGACAAAGTGGATGAACTGAACTACTTCATAATATAAGATGTGGAGCAGATGGTACTGTGAAGGCATCGAAGAATGTGGACATAAGTACAATGCCTCTTTGTAGAACATGCCTTCTGTAGCACATTAGAAGGGTGAATTACCAAGTAGCAATTTGGAAAATGGCCCATCTGTTGGATCCTAAAATTCCTAGCATAACCAATGAACATGGCTGGAAATCAGATGGGGTTACTATGGAGCCATTATGGACTGAAGGAGATATCCTGCCACAAAGTCTAGTAGATATACTGGAGGAAAATTCAAATGGAGAGAGTTCTGATGAGGAATGCGACCCAGAGCTTGAAACATCCACCTTTGAAGACTCAGATATTGATTAACATGTATAATACTGATACTCGAATTTGTGACCCCATATTTTTCACTAGCAACGTATTAAATTACCATGTAAAGCCAGTGTACTGCTGTGGAACTTGACGTAAAATGATGTATGCATGCACAAACATGTCTTTTCTCAATATTTTGAGAAATATTTGTATTCTTCAAAATAAATAACTTTGATGTTATTAGGTAAATTTCTAAGGATTCTCCGAGGTTAACAGGAACTTTAGAAATCTGTTAGGAAAGGTAGTGAGACCCCAAATATTCAGTGTTAACATCGTTTTTCTTCAAAAGGGGTCTTTTGGGCGTTCAAAAACACCCATTAAGAATTTTTGTGGGTGGAGGGTGCACGGTAACCCTATCTAGCCCACGGCCTAAAGCTTCACAGCCAAGATCAACGGATGCAAAGAACTAAATTACTGGGAAAGATTACGTGAATTAAATTTATATTTGTTGTAAAGACGAAGAGAGAGGTACACCATTATTTACACTTGGAAAATAATCGAGAAACTAGTCCCTAATATTACTTTGAACATTATTACCACTCAAACAGCAGTTGAAAGTAGGAAAGGAAGAATGTGTCATGTTTCCAAATTAAAGGCCAGACTCTGAAGGAAAATAATTTTGTCGTGAGAGGACCAAGACTGTTCAACGAGATGCCCAAGAAACTAAAGAACACGAATGGTGTAGCGGTGGATATCTACAAAAGGTAACTAGACGTCTGGCTCAGACAATTTCAGATGTGCCGGGAGTACTTGGTTATGCGAAGCGGAGAGCGCAAGAAACCAACTCTTTACTTCACCGGGCCAACTCAAGAGGAGAGGAAACAAACGTGACCTCCGTGAAATGAGAAATCATCGCACGGAACATCTGAAAGGTTGAAAGTGAAGGTATATATATATATATATATATATATATATATATATATATATACAGGGTGTCCGAGAATTATCTGTACAATTTTTGGCTGTTATTAAAAGTCAACCATGAAGTGTAGAAATTCCAGTGTTGTCCCATTTTACAGAGAATCTCATTAAGTTTTTTCTGATACCAAGTTTTGACAAGTTTTTTAGAAATTCCAGTGTGTCCGAACATTATCTGTACAATTTCATCTTTTAATAAAATTCTTGATAACACACGTCAAATTCTTAAACAAGATTATTTAGAATCTGTATTTACAAAAGTTTCTTTTATTAAAGTAACGTTGTTACAAACATTCGATATGTGCACCATTAGTGATTCGCAAAACATCCAATCGATACTCCAAATGTTGCCATGTACGCTGCAGCATATCCACATCAATTCGCTCAATAGCAGCTGTGATTCTTGCTTTTAAATCATCAATGTCTGTCACCCGCGTACATTTCTAAAAAACTTGTCAAAACGTGGTATCAGAAAAAACTTAATGAGATTCTCTGTAAAATGGGACAACACTGGAATTTCTACACTTCATGGTTGACTTTTAATAACAGCCAAGAATTGTACAGATAATTCCCGGACACCCTGTATATATGCTGCAAACCCACAAAAAAAAAAAAAAACATTCCAACGATTTCCTCGTGGCTTTGCAGCAGAGCTGGGCACTTGCGTTTTTTTGCCCGTTTTTTTGCGGTACTGCGGTACTACCGTGTTGGTCGGTACCGCGGAAAGTACCGCGGGAAATTTGAATGCGGTAGCGGTACTGCTGTACTTTCAGCGATCCTTTGCGGTACTGCGTTATGCGGTACCGGTTTGGTAGTGCGGTAGTAGTACCGCAGTACCGCAAAAAAACGGGCAAAAAAACGCAAGTGCCCAGCTCTGCAGTTTGCAGCATTCATTCATTTCACGTGTTTTATTGTGAAATTCATCCCATATACTGTGTATATATATATATATATATATATGATGAATAAAACCACGAAGGAAAGGAAACACAAAATGGTGCTCAAGCGCTTTCGTCTAATGACATCCTCAGGAACACTCAGATGTTCCTGAGGATGTCATTAGACGAAAGCGCTTGAGCACCATTTTGTGTTTCCTTTCCTTCGTGGTTTTATTCATCATAAATATTTTTCACGTGTTACTTTCGTGAAATAATTTTCATATATATATATATATATATATATAGTTATTAAATAACAGTTACGAAAATCATTGTATGCTATCATATATTTCTTTTATTTATTAATTTACTTCAGGTAATTTGTTAAGCAAAAAAATAAATCCCACGTTTTATGAACTGCTGTTTTCGTTTTCATTTTTCGTACACTCTGAAAGTAACACGTGGCCAAGAGGGAGATAATATTTATTTATTTATTTATCTTTCATTTGTTCCCAAATTATGTATATTATTTATAAATCCCAGAGTATATAGGGTGATCCAAAAATGTTCTTAAAAAAAAATTGTGAGAAGCTTTTTCTGGGGATACTCTCTCTCCCACCGCAGTGAGGTCGCGTCAGAAACAGGCTGGAAGCGCCTCAATCGCTCGCATTCACTTCTGCTGTCATGCCTCAAGGCAACACTATCTACAGCACAGCCCGCAGACTACGCCACAGTTCAACCAAGACCGCTTCATACACCCTGAGTGAGGCGGCACATTGCCAGCCTGCGCCCCGACATACCACATCGCCCCACTTTTCTCTCTCTTTCTCTAATATATATATATATAAACTCTCGGGAAAGAAAATAAATGTGTTACATGCCTGCGGAATCGGTGTCAGGATACGACGGGGTTTTGGGTCCGTTAATCTTACTCTTGCATGATCGAATGTTGACGGTAGGTCCTCCAAATCCTTGTTCAAGAAGTTAATCGAACGAACTAGATTCGGAATTGTTACTAAAGTGAAACTGAAGAATTATTTTAACAGAATTAGCCCTTGTTTGCAAAGATGTCCCTCAAGGACAAGTGATACATAGTTTGGAACTAGCCTACTTCTTTTTCGTACACAGAGCACAGTTTGTTATCACAATATTGTGCAAAATTTAAATCTTGAAATAGCTTAATACGTTTTAGTGTGCTATTTAATTCGGTACAAGAAGAACGACTTCTTCCTCCTTACAATTCTTTCAATTCTCTACACCTCACTCCGTCAGTTCGTCACTCTCGTTGCATTTTCTCCTTCGGTGAGTCATCCAAATACGATTCCAAACGCCTTGAATCGATTGTTTTTCGAGTCATTACATCGAAGCCATTCTGCAGCGCTTAAGTTTTATATTCTAATACTTATATTTTTAAATGTAAATATAATTAACTGCAATTTATATATTTGCCCTCTTTAATAATTACAATTTTAATACAATAAAAATAATAATAATAATAATAATAATGGAAAAAACTGGCAATAAGTTTTCGTATCACGCCTTGATCACATGCACAGTGAGTGATGAGATGTGACGTCATTGAATGCGCATTACGTGATTGGTTGGAAAAAGATATTACATGGGGCGTAACCCTGCGCAAATCAATGCGCGTGGAACAATGGTGCAATTTTTACATAACACATCGTCAAAATAATATAGTTCTACAGATCATGCATTCTAGTCTGGCTGATTCTCCAATCTCCACAAACAAAGAAGCCAATTTTTTTAACACCAAGTTATTCCCCATTTCTGTAACCCCCCACGTTGACGTCACGGCTGAGATGTTAATTATGAATTTTTTCTTTACTTCTTACGTACCTATTATTACAAAGTTCGTCAGTACAAAACAAAAAATTATTTATAATGTTTTAACAGTATTTAACTAATTAAACAATCATGTATTTCAATTCAACATACTGTCATACTGTATATCAAGAGGTGACTACTGGCTCTTCAGTAGCTTGTAAACAAACCCCAATCGCTTTCATTGGTCATTTCTCAAGTACTGCCATATGGATGTACACAGAGCCGGATTTAGACGTGTGGAGGCCCTGGGCAGCCTCCATGTGGAGGCCCCCCTACCTTAGGGGAAGACATAATTGAAGTCATCCATAAGATTCATAATATAATTAACATACATACACTTTCAAAACATCGTGCACTCTTGTGTCTGTCCATTCCACTCATTTCTGCAAAAAATGAAAGCCTCGGGTTACTCGGGTATTCTATTATAGTGAGAGTAGGCCTAAAAGAGTAATAAAAACAAAATAATAATCAGTACACAACAAATAGTAATTGGTAAAAGTTTATGTACTACAGTGGTATTGGATGCGCGTGTTTTTTTGTTGATCATCTATCGGGTTTTTCTAGTTTCGGGTTTTTTCTATTTTGATAATGGCTTGTCAATATGTGGAGGCCCCCAAGATGTGGAGGCCCATGGGCAGCTGCCCACTTTGCCCACTCCTAAATCCGGCCCTGGATGTACATCTAATAATATCGAAGTTGTAAATTATTTTATTTTACGTTTTTATGATTGAAAATTACTACACATTAACATTAAAAAATATTACTGAAAAATACTTACTAAGACTCGTTATGACGTACTCTAATAAAAAATAACGTGTCAGCCATCTTGCGCACAAATCATTAGGCTTGGCCAAATATGACACATTGAATTTTATGTATTATATTTGTTAGACTATATATACTATTTTGACTATGATAGCGTTAGTCAGTAAACTCGTTCCATTACACCAGTACACATTTGAAAAATTGTCGATCGATTTTTACAAACTAGTTGGTGATTCTATATAATTTGAGTGCGCTGATCTCAAAAATATAGTTAGTTTTTCCCTATCACGTATGGTTTTCTTACTACAGGGTGTGTCATAAATCCCCCATTTATCCCCAAATGTGAACCATCTTATCGAGACCAACATTGGATTGCACATGCTAAACCATAAATTTTGTTGTTATATGTTATAATGTTATAATGTTTCAGACCAACAAAGACCCTAGGATCCACTCATGGCTGGTCTACCTAACTGTGTTCGTGTATTGTGTATGTCCTCCGTGGTGGCGGAGGGGACCTACAATTTTACGTGGGTTCCGAACCACAAGAACATAAGAAATTTATGTAAAAACTGCCGGTAAATTGGCAACGACCAATTTTTACGAAACTAAATAATTATCAATTTAAAACTAATTAATTATCGATTTAAAACTAAAGATAGAATCTCTGATCCAGAGGATCAAGTCATAATAGACTACTATCCACAAATATGTTACTCTACTCTATATCTATTTATAAAGGACATGCAAATATATCGATCCAAAGAATCCAGTCAATTTCATTACGGTATCCATCAAGTCACGGTCCATATCGATAGCGGACCAAGTCAAAATTTACAACATATACATTACAATATATACACTTACGAGAAAAGAGTAGGTGTGGCTGTAAAGACTGTACAGTAATGTAGAAATGTGTGTGCACCCATTTTGGGTCTCCCATTTAAAGGTGTTTGTGGGGCAAGTGAAGATCATGAGTTTTTCAATACCTCACAGTACTATGGGGGGCACCGCTCGGCAGAGGAATCTCTTTAAATGGGGTGTGTAAGGACAGAGAGTATCCCCTAACCCAAGACGCTGCCTCCCTATATCCCACAACACTTGTGTTGAGCTGTGGGATCTATCCCCAAAGCCTTAATTTTACTACCTTAAACTATACCCTTTCTATCAACATATGCGTCTAATCGATTTTTAAACATGTTTATAGACGTGCTACTAATTACTTCTACCGGCAAACTATTCCAGCTATTTACTATTCTATGCGTAAAAAAGTTTTTCGCAACTGCTGTCTCGAACCTTCTACTTGTCAACTTACACCCGTTATTTCTAGTCCTATTATATTGAGATATTTCGAAAAAGCTATCTCTATCTACGTTATCGAACCCATTCATAATTTTGAAAACCTGGATTAGATCACCCCTTAACCTCCTAGTCTCGAGTGTTGTCAATTTTAACTCCTTAAGCCTATCCTCGTACGACTTTGACCTAAGCGACGGAATCATCTTAGTTGCTCGTCTTTGAACTCTTTCGATTTTGTCTATATCTTTGCGCATATGCGGATTCCAAAATTGGACCGCGTACTCCAAATGGGGTCTAACTAATGATTTATAAAGTGGAACTATAATATCGCGCGATTTGTACTCAAAATTTCGAGCTATAAAACCTAACACTTTGTTCGCCTTATTGACCGCTGCTGTACTTTGTTTCGCTACTTTTAAATCACCAGTGACTATAACTCCTAAATCTTTTTCCTGCTCTACGCTTGTTAAATCTTTCCCTGACATACTATACGCAAAATTACCGTTACGCGAACCTATATGCAAAATTTTGCACTTATCAACGTTAAATCTCATTTGCCATGTGACTGACCAATCAACGATTTTATTCAGATCTTCCTGAATTTTACCTCTATCTTCGTCATTAATCGCCCTACCACCCAGCTTCGTGTCATCCGCAAACTTTGAAACTGTACTGACTAGGCCGACATCTAAATCGTTAATATATATAAGAAAAAGCAAGGGGCCCAATACAGAACCCTGAGGAACGCCACTCGCTACATTAGCCCAACACGACTCCGCTCCATCAACGACCACCCTCTGTTTCCTGCCTCGCAACCACTCTTCTAGCCAATTTATTACTACACCCCTGATTCCATGAGCCTTAGTTTTTTCAATGAGTCTTTTGTGCGGCACGGTGTCAAACGCTTTTTGAAAATCTAAATACACTACATCAACCGCCCGATGTCTATCGTAAACGTCAACCACGCTTTGGAAAAATTCTAAAAGATTAGTTAAGCAAGATTTGTTTCGCCTAAAACCGTGCTGCGTATTTCTAACAGTTTATGCATTCTAAGTGTTCGACTATACGATCCCTAATTATTGATTCCAGTAGCTTACCTACAACAGACGTTAAACTGATTGGCCTATAATTTCCCGCCGCACCTTTATCGCCTTTCTTAAAGATAGGTGTTACGTTTGCTAACTTGAAATTATCTGGTACGCACCCCTCAGAAATAGACGCATTAAAAATCTTTGTTAGCGGCACAACAATGCTATCTTTTAATTCTTTTAGTTGTATGGGATATATGGAATCCGGACCCGGTGATTTACGCGTTTTCATTTTATCAATATAGCGCATTACTTCCCCTTCACTAACGACAATATTATCCAAAATATTACCATTATCAAAAGGTATTATGTCTATGACCGTAGGGATATTCGTTACATCTTCTATAGTAAAAACTGACGTAAAAAATTCGTTTAGCAAGGTAGCCATTTCCTTGTTTTCAGAGACTAGATCTCCATTTACATTTTTTAATGGACCTAAGACACTTTTTACTGGATTTCTATTATTGACGTATTGAAAGAATCGCTTGGGGTTTTCTTTACCGTCACGAGCTATGGAGATTTCAAATTCGCGTTTGACTTTTTTATTACACTTTTAGCTTCACGCCTTAGAGATATGTAGTTGTTTCGTAACAACAGATTATCTTTATCGCACTTATATAGCCTATAAGCCCTATCTCTACTCTTTATAATGTCTCCTACTCTAGAAGTAAACCACAAGGGCTTGTTGTTTACTTTCGCACGCTTAATTTTGTACGGTACACATTCCTCATTTATAGTCCTAAATACCGTTACGAACGATTCCCACATTAGTTTTGCGTTGGAGTTCCCCATTACGTTTTCCCAATTGACGTGTGAAAATTTATTTCGAAATTTACTAAAGTCTGCGTGCTGGAAGTTAGGAATTTTAGTCGAGTTAGTTGGTTTCGAGTGACTTACTGAGAGGACAAACTCTACCATATTGTGATCGCTATTGCTCAACGGTTCTATTACTTGAAGATCAGTAATTAGCCTATCATCCGTAGTTATTACTAAATCTAAAATACTGTCCAACCTCGTAGGTTCCCCAACCTTTTGAATAAGAAAGCTATCCTCGAGAAAATTAACTAAACGATTACCTTCCGCGTCTCCCTGCATTGTATCGTAATTCACGTTGGCGCAATTAAAGTCACCCATAACTAAAGCCTGCTCACTACCGATTATTCTCTTTAGTTCACGATATAACGCTTCGTCCGTATCAGCTGTTTGATTTGGGGGCCTATATATAACCGCAACAAGAAGTTTGAAATCGTTCAATTTAAGTTCTGCTATAGTCGAATCTATCGGTTCTGGAATTGAGTGCTTTACTTCTATAACGTTCGCAATATTATCTTTGATATACAACATAACACCGCCTCCTCGCCTACCTATTCTGTTTTTAACAAAAAGTCTATAACCTTTAATTTGATACTCCCCTACAAAGTCACGTGTTTCAGTGCTAAGCCACGATTCATTTATCGCAATTAAATCATAGTCTTTACAAGCAATTAAAGAAAAAAATTCGTTTATTTTATTTCGTAGGCTACGAGCATTTAAGGATAGAACCTTCAAATTGTTTGTAATTGCGACACCTTCGCGAGCGCGGGGGAAATTTGTGGAATTTACGCTGGGACCGTTCGGGTTACGGCAGCCTGAAAAGAAGAGACAGTATTATGAAATAGTCTTCCTAAACGCGCAGCTCCAACTTCATTAAGATGAAGTCCATCTTCGAGGAACAAGTCCCTCCTGCCGTAGAAACTGTTCCAAAAATTTGCAAAATGCACTCCTTCCTGTTGGCAAAGAGACTTTAGGTTATTGTTAATATAGGTCGCCTTGCTGTAGAAATCGCTTCGTTGGATAATTCGAGGAAGTATACCTGTTAAAACAATCTTATTAGTTTTCTCCTTTAATCGCTCTAATAAGTCCCTGTACCTAGCCAGCAGTTCTTCCGATCTAGAATTTAAAACGTTATTAGTACCGACATGAATAACATACGTTGTGTCCTCGGGTACCGTCTGTAAAATGGTCAACACTATTAGTTATATCCTCCACCCTTGCACCAGGGTAGCAGTAACGGCGCCTACGACGAGGGTTTCTCCCACAGAATTCCTCGAAACAATGGAATCGCCAACGAGTCGTATTTCCGGTTCATCAGCATCTTCGAAACCTAAAACAGAAAACTTATTGCTTGTTATTACTGGTAGACAGGTCTTTGCTTTTCTCAATGGGGCTCCATTTCGCACTCGAACGAAGGGTTGGGAACTAGGGGAAGAGAGAGGGCTATTTATATTTATTAGTAGAAACTGAGGCAGGAGGGGTCGTAACTGGAGTCTCAAGGGATTCTAATTTTGCCGTCAGGAGCATCACGCTTTCTTCAAGTCTCACCCTGGCCTCCCTCTCACGTTCTAACTCGTTCCTCAGCACTTCCATGCTTGAGCACCACCTGCAAACTAACTGTCATTATTATTAGCCATTGTAAACGCGTAAGCAGCAAATTTCCCTTCACAGCGACTGCAAGTACTTGACGGGGGTGCCATGCTTTTAATTAGTTGAACAACAAAAAAACAAAAAACGAGCGTTTGGAAATTAATAAATTACAACGTAGGTCTACCGCGTTCTGAAACGCAGAAACAGGTTCTTGTAACACAAATTTATACTAAATTAATATAGAATTAAGCTACCGACAAAAGATCTGTAAAAGAAGAGTATTTTAACACTTATCTGTCGCGATTCGACCCGATTTTTTCCTTTTTTCACACGGTTTGACTACACACTACCTGACCTCTCGAAGCACGGAAAAAGAACCTTATGTCTCCACGTTTTCTGATTATTTGAAAAAACAGACAAGACTAGCCTTGGTTTGATCAAATAATATAGTACTGAATAACGTCAATAAATGAAATATATTCGTTAATGAATGATTAGTAGCACGAAGTAATTTAGTTAAGAATGCACGGAACACTTTTTTTAAAACACTTCAACGAAAACCACTTATTCCCAGCAAAATACTCTCTCCCTCCCATCAATGGGTGGTTAACATTTGGGACAGATGAGGTATTACAACACCCAGTGGTGTAGTGCTGTGGGAACCGTGGGAACGGCGTTCCCTTACTATTTTTGGTAGACGGAACGGCGTTCCCTCACTATTTCAAATAAATCCGAACTTACAAATCTCTAACGTCATGAAATTTTAATTCCCACCCCTAGGAGAAATATGAGAAAGAATCATTAACTGTTTCATTTCTTTTAGCTTCGACTGAGGCAATGCTAGCCTATAAAGATCTGGTGAAACAGTCACCACGGCGTGCCAGTTGTTAACTTTTTTTTTAGTTAATCATTCCAGTTGTTAGCTATTTTTATTGATCGTACTGGATGTCGTATATCTAATGACACTGGAAATACTGCATCTTCAACCTTGGAATATATCCTAATATCCAGTGCATATGACCTCAAAATATCCCTGAAATTGGTCAGATTTCAAAAGATTTCCCGGAGGGCTTACAGTGCCCCCGGACCTCCAGCTGTATGGGCTCGCCGCGCTCGCCATTGTCCCCCCCCCCCCCGCATCTGAGTAACACTTTCAAAATGCGTTCCCTCACTTCTTTATTTAGCACTACACCACTGACAACACCCCTTGTAGCACGAAATCTTTAGGTGATAGAGTAAAACCTAATTAAAGCAGAATTAAATAGCTCCTAGCTCTTGGACAAGCATATTGCTTGTTTATGAAAGAATAAAAAAAATAACTGAAAGAAACAAAATATATTTACCTTCTTTACTTGCAAACATTTCAGGACTTATTCCAAAAACTTAAGACTACGAAGGTAGATCTGACTAATGACGACTAAACCGGTGCTTCTTTGATGTTTTCTTATGCTGTGCGTTAGGCTGATCTCGTTGCAGACACCAGCAGTAATCCGCCATCACATTTGTATGCCATCTTCCTTGATATCTTCTTTCCATGGTTTTGATGTCCTGGTGAAATCGTTCCCCTTGCTCCTCACTGACATCTCCGAGATTTTCGGGAAAACGGTCAAGATGCGAAAATAAGAAGTGAACTTTCAGGCTCATGTTGCAGCCTAAGGCGCAAAACTTTTTAAGCATATTTTCCACCAGTCTTTCATAATTTTGGCTTTTGTAGTTTCCCAAGAAGTTTTCAACAACATCTTTGAAACCAAGCCATGCTTCTTTTTCTTTATTGGTCATTGTGTTCAGGAAATGATCGTCTGTCAATAACTTTCTAATCTGAGGACCTATAAAACACCTTCCTTTATTTTCTCGTAGCTAATCTTTGGATATTTTGAACAAATGTACTTGAAACACTCACCTTCTCTATTCAATGCTTTGACATACTGCTTCATCAAGCCTAACTTAATGTGCAAGGGTGGTAGGAGGATTTTATTTGGTTCAACTAGATGTTCATGTAAAATGTTCTTTGATCCTGGGGTAAGATTCCCTCTAGGAGGCCAAGTTTTCCTCTTCCAGTGCTGGTCACGTGCTCGACTATCCCATTCGCAGATGAAACATGGCATCTTAGTGTATCCTGATTGCTTCCCAAGTAACATGCAAAAGACTTTGAGATCCCCACACAATATCCATCTGTGATTTTGATACTGAATTTTTTCCAGAAGCCGTTTCATGTTATCATAGGTCTCTTTTAAATGAGTAGAATGGGCCACTGGGATTGATGCATATTTGTTACCGTTGTGCAGTAACACTCCTTTTAGACTGGTTTTAGAGGAATCTATAAACAACCTCCAGTCACTGGTTTGGTATTCGATGCCTAGCTTGCACACTAATCCTGTGATATCCTTGCAAAATACCAAGGGACCATCTTCTTCGAAAAAAGGCACGAAGTCTTTCTCACGATTTCCGTACCAAGCGAAGTATGTGTCGGATGCCAATAAATTGTTCTCCTGCAATCTAGACCCAAAAGTTCTGCAGAGTCCTTAGGCAGATTCAAATCCCTGACTAAGTAATTTAGTTCGGCTTGGGTTAATGGTTTAGGAGGATCTCGGTCAGCTGTTGGCTGTTCGTAAACATCATCATTGTCTGGATTTGGAGCTGAATCAGAATCTGAATTGTATTGATCCAGACTCTCGGGTGGGTGGGGAATAGGAACTTCTGGACCATGGGGTACCGGCCTTATTGCAGATGGAAGACTTGGATATTGAAGGCTCTCTTTATTCTTTGCATTATAACCTTTAACATTGCAAGAACAGAAGTAGCAGTCGTCGGTATGGTTTCTAGGCTCGCGCCATACCATAGGGATCCCAAATGGCAAACTTTTCTTTTTACCTTTGCTCCAATTCCTTAGTGCCGCAACACACGTAAGACAAACCTTGTGTGGAGCCCAACTTTTGCCTTGATCTCCTAATTTAATTCCAAAATAAGCATGATAAGCTCTCTTAATGAAGGTCGTTCCATTTGTCCTTTGTTTTACAACAACATACCGACCACAAATATAACAAAATATGTCTGGACTATGGGTACATCCTCTAGAAGCCATTATTAAAATTTTAAAGACGTAATGTTAGAATTATCTATCTGAAAAATATGAAAAAACGAAATTAATTAAAGATAAAAAAGGTAAAAAATTACAAAACGCCCCAAAATTGTTTTGCTAATAACTTTAAAACTGTGGGTGATAGAAAAAAAACTGGTAGCATTTTTGAATTCAGCGCAGCGAATTGCTTCAGAATCACAACTCAAATAAAGAAATCGATTTTCATGCAGACCGGTGTTATCTATGGGGTTGAAATGAGGTTGGAAATGAGTTACATGGTACAAAAGTTTACGAAATTCTCTAATTTATCAAAAGTTATCTTATTTTTATACCTTAATCTACTAATTATTTTTTAATTTTCCGCGTTCACAACACCAGTACCTCTTGAGTAGCAAGCGAGGGCACTGATTACTATGCTACGAAGAGATTAAAAGTTAGCACAACCTGGCGCATATTTTACTATCCGAGGGAGCACACAACGCTGTTTTATTTACTAACCCCCTTGTACTCGAGGCAATGACAATATTTCCTTCAAATCATCTGGTGCAATACTAGGGTCCTAAAAATAGAAAATGAACACGCATGTTGCCATTGCTTCGATTGCATGGTGGGCTAATTAGTACAGAAACACCTTTAGACTCGAAAATGTTGAAATATACGCCAGGTTGTATACTAACTTTTGGTTTATCGTAGCGTAGTGGTCAGCATCCTCTCCTGCTCAAGAGGTCGCACTGGGTTCGAATTCAGGTGGAGGCATTTTTGCATTATGCAAATTCATGCGTGCTCATTTAATAAAATGAAAGTGTGACTAGAATAAATTAAAGCATGGCTTATTTAAGAATATAGAAGTAATTGAAATTTTAAAGACAAACTCACTTAAACCACAACAATTCAACAGAAAAGGAGCAATGGAGTTGAAATTTAGGGCAGGTTGAAGTTTATAAATTAAAATCGCGCAAGCACGGAAAAAGAATTGGGTAGCTGTAGGTGTGTGTGGATATGATTTCGAAAGTGGCAGTAGGATGGATTAGCTAATGGATAACTTGTACGTACAGAGATGCTAAAATGTTCTGAAATCCTTGTTTTTAAATAACGTTTTGTTTTGCCTATAGAAGACCCTATACAATGGTCACACTTATAGAAATTCACACTGGTACAGAAAAAAATTTCCAGCAACTGTCTATACAGGGTGTTCATAACATGTGGGACGAACTTTCAGGATGGATTCAGGACCTAAGAACAATGAAAAAAGTTTATATAAACATGCCCGAAATCGCTTCGTTTCCGAGTTACAGCCCGTTTTGTGTTCCAGCAATTCTTTCCGCAAACTATTTACAAACACTGCTTGCCGACAATGTTTGAGTGTGTACGAGACTTATTTCATATATGGTCTTGCCGATTGTAATGTTTCGTGCACTCTATGACATGTTTCAATATCGTCAGAGGTGCATCGCAGTGTTTCACTGTTCGTATTCGTAACTTCTTACCGTGAATAAGTGCAGTCCAGTGAAAAAAAAAACACCTTAAAGGTTTTGTGCTATTCAGTGATAGTGTGCATTTGAAGTGAAAATGGAGGCTTATTCAAACATAGAAATGGCAGACACGTATCTCATGTATGGACTTGCCGAGTGTAATGCAGCCGCAGCAAGACGTCTGTATGCGGAAAGGTTTCCGAATCGCCGTCTGCCAGATAAGAAGACCTTTCAGAGAATAGACGACTAGACGAATGTCATGGTGATACAGACATTCATCAAGCGAGTTTCAGGTGGTAGTGACCAATCAGCGCCAGAACTGTTGAGTTGGAGGAGCGGGTCCTGAATCGCGTGGAAAAACATTCTGGTGTCAGCACCCTGAAGGATAGCAGCAGCAGAGGGTGTAAGATACACAACTGTGTGGATAATTTTACAGGAATAACAGCTTTACCCATATCATATTCAGAGAGTACAAGGCCTTACTGAAGCTGATTTCCCACCACGAGAGGCTTTTTGTACTTGATTCCTTCAACAGTGTGTTCGCGATCCTCTTTTTCTATCCTCCGTGTTGTTTTCTGATGAGGCTGCCTTCACAAGAAATGGCGTGATCAATTTTCACAACACTCATCACGGGCCGAAGAGAATCCGCATGCCATTGTGTGGCCTGCTCGCTCCCCGGACCTGAATCCACTCGATTTTTACCTGTGGGGCCATCTGAAATCCATCGTTTACGTGACACCCATTGACAACGTTGAAATGCTTCGCAAACATGTAGAACAAGGATGCCAGAAAATCTGAGCATACCTGAAATGTTTGAACGCGTCAAACAGTCTATGACTTGGCGTGGTCAGGCGTGTATTCAAGCATAAGGCGGCATTTTGAGCACTTCTTTTAAAGGTAAGGCGGATACTTGCTGGAACACATAACGGGCTGTAATCGGAAACAAAGCGATTTCGGGCATATGTTTATATAAACGTTTTTCATTGTTTTCAGGTCCTGAATCCATCCTGAAAGTGCGTCCCACATGTTATGAAACACCCTGTAAATAGAACTTTCTTCTATTTTCGCACTTCACTCATAAAAAAATTTTGAACACTATATCTTCTACCAAAAGAATTATGTATCACTAAAATAAGTTATTTTATCATCTGAAAAGAAGCTTTGATACCCCAAAGAAGGAAAAACTTCCCCTTAGAAGTGATGGGTGTGGATGATGGATAACTGTAGCTCCTTACCGAGTTTCGTCTTTAGATTTGTAAGAGAGAGGTAAGTAGTTTTTTGCTTTAGGTAATTATGTCCTCTGTATGGAAATGAAAAGTGTATATTTTTTTCTACATTTTCCTGGTTGGTGACAGAATGAAACTTATTTAAAGTTGATCCATGAGTGATTGAGTGAAGTAATAAAATTAATAGGAGAACCATTTGATGTGAACAATTTGCCGAGAAATTCCATTTAAATTCAAAATTCTTCACATCGAATGACGATCAGACTGGACAAACGTGGCCCATTACGCTAACTGTTGGATTATAATTAACCAGAACCATGTAGATCGAACTTGGCCTACAGGGAAACAGCGTTAACCTGAAAGCCATTAGCGATAAAAAAATTTCAATATAGTTATTATAGTAAAACATTTATGATGATGATAATGATAAATATTTCGTACGTAATAATAATAATGATTTCGGATTACCTGAAGATCAGGCCCCCAGCCTTCTTTAGTTAGCTTATAAGGCTAACTAACGAAAATATAACGACCTAACCTAACCTAACCTAACGATTGGTTAGGTTAGGTCGTGATATTTTCGTTAGTTAGTCTTATAAGGCTAACTAGAGAAGGCTGGGGGCCCTGATCTTCAGGTGATCCTGATTTTCTTTCATCATTATGACATCATGATCTTAATTTACTTCGAATATACTTTTTTATACATAAATTCTAACTTCAAAAACAAAGATTAATTTCATTGTAATTCTGAAATAGATATACTGTACATATATAAAAAACAATATTTCTCTTTCCTTTGCCTTATGAGTCGCTGTTACAAACTTGTGCGAATTCGTCACCTTTGCTCCATTCAAACAAAAAAAAAAATAGTTTTTGTTTGTTTTTGTTCTTTCAAAGAAAAATAATTTGTTTATTGTACATTTATTACAAATTTACTTTTAAAAAGTGTTATAATTCCTTGTAGCCGAGATTGTATATTTTTTAACTATATTTTCTTATTGACGAAACATTTCACAATTATTATGAGAGAGAAAACCGTATTTCACGGGTAACTTAGACAAAATCATAATTATTTTATTTTCCAGTCACTCAGTACACTTAATTCCTCTTAGCGTATAAATATGTATATAATCATTAATTATATTTTAATCATATTCTTCTTTCTTTGCCTTTTAATTTTAATACCACTAACTGTACTATCAATACATACATGTATACATGGACGTAGCCAGACATTCAAAAACTATACGCATGAGGTCGTGAAAATCGAAAATATATCAAAACATCACAAGAAATTGTATTTATTTATAACAAATAATAAAGTAAATAAATAAATACATAAATGAATAAAACACGGAATACTAAATGAGTCTGAAATAAAGTGTTTGTTTGTTTGTTAATTTGAAATTTTAACAATAATTCTGAAATAAGTATTAAAAGATGACTCGAGTACAGTTTTAGGTATTGTGGAGTTTATTAGTTATATAAAAAGCAATATGCAATAATTAGTGTCAATATGCGGATCAAAGTTAATTGCAATATTTCACATTCTCACATATTACTATTAATCCGCAGCTGCCAGGAGGAGGGGCAGGGCCGGATTAACCATTAAGCAAAATAAGCCCGTGCTTAGGGCATCAAGGGAAGGGGGGGCACCACAGAAATTTTCCATTGTCGGATTTACCATGGATTTATTATACTATTATAATCGCGGCTTATAGCCTATAAGCTGTTGAAAACTGAATTATATATATTCATATATAGTATTTATTTTTTTCATTGTTTGAATTTGTAGTGAACAACAACCCTTTTGAGAGAATAAATATATTTCGTTGTAATCACACACTTTACGCTTTGCGTTATTATTTTGTTAATATCAAATCTTTGAGCGCCATATTAAAAATACATATAGATTAAATATTTTCGTGTGCTATAGGAAGTTTTCTGAACGTGTGATTTGTGCATATAATATTAAATATATATTTTACATAATCATTTGGTATTGTTTTACAGAAAGATTTAGGTTTATAGAATTGTAATATAAATTAATATTAAATAAAAGAAACTATAAACTCTCTATATTGCTGTTGTATCAAGTGATGTTTATCACGGCCATTATAATAATAAGATATACTGACCTAAGTTAATTAGCGTTGAAGAAGTTTATCTGTTGCTCTCTCTTCTTCTCTAGGGTAAGTCTATGAAGTGTACTTTATTTGTATATATAACAATATTTTATCATACACGTATCTTTATTTTATAATTTATTTATCTATTGTCATAACAGTATAAAAGAATTTAGATTGTAATAACCAGAGTGAATAATTTGTAATGTATTATACATTACAAATTATTCAATATTCAATATTGTAGAAGACAATATTGAGTGTGCCTTCCCAAATGTAGAAATTGCCTTTCGTATATTTTTAACATTAATGGTCACAAATTGCTCAGCTGAGCGTTCATTTCTCAGTTGAAGTATATTAAAAATACCAACAGAACAACTATGCAACAAGGCAGGCTGGATGCCTTATCTCTACTAAGTATAGAAGCAGATGTGTTACGTAAGATTAGTTTTGAGGATCTGATCAAAGAATTTGCAATTAAAAAAAGTAGGAGAAAAACTTTTCAATATAAATGAAGTGGAAGTATACAAAAATAAACATTATTTTCCATCTTACTGTAAGTTTTGTTTCATTTCAAAAAATAAAATTTTATTTTATGGTTTATTTTTGTTTATATTTTGAATTACATATATATGGGGCACCAAAATCTTTTAAGTGCTTAGGGCCTCTAAAGGTCTTAATCCGGCCCTGAGGAGGGGGATCGAACGACTACCCCTTTGATAGGAAAGGTCAACATTTTTAACCATAGTTATAACTTATGAATATGATGTGATACTATAATATACAGTACACCATCATTTAGTAAATAAACACTTGCATTTTTTTTAAACTTCACAAACTACTCTAGACTACTCTAAACCCCCTCCGCAGTGACTAGATCGTTGCATCAAAGGTCCGCCTTTCTACAACTTCGATCCCCGCCCCCACTTGAGAAGTCCTGGCTACGAGACTGCACAGGTTTTATCTTGGGATAAAGCACGCACCAACTGTTACTGTAAGAATGTTTGGCTGAATAATGTTGTGCGTATAAACACGTATGCATGTTCGTATAAAATGATAGAATCGAGTCGCAATTAATATGCGACGTTAAATACAACTTAAAAGTATACCTACTTAATTTGAGATGTTAAACTACAAAATTATTTATCAACAACGCAACTAAGATTATAAATATATTAGTTACTCATACACAATAAGTTTTCTTTACTCACTACGTGAAAGAAAACAGTTTTAATTTTCAAATATTTACACTTAAGAATTTAACTGACAATTATATAAATAAACTATTTTTTTACAGTAGCTCATATTGGTTCATTCTTGTTAAAAATAAAAACGTAAATTGTAAAATTTGGTAATTATTCGTTTCAGTGCTTTTCCTCCTTTCTGAACCAAAACACATTTTCCTGGTGTTTTGTGGTGTGATTTGTTCAAATCTGAACTTCGTTTCTTTGGGAAATGAGCCGTTTTTAGAAATTTTAAAATTGAAAATTTCTCAAAAACGGCTCATTTCCCAAAGAAACGAAGTTCAGATTTGAGCAAATCACACCAAAAAACACCAGAAAAATGTGTTTTGGTTCAGACCTAACCTAACCTAAACAGACCTGACCTAACCTAAACAGACCTAATCTAACCTAAACAGACTGACCTAACCTAACAGACCTAACCTAACCTAAACAGACCTAACCTAACCTAAACTGATTGGGTTTTGTTGCCAGACCGTAATATCCAGCTCTTCACGTCTTTCCAACAACACTCAATATTTGAATGTGAACGGTGTCTTCCACGAACCGCTGTGAATGGTTGACTGTCCGGTGAATGTAGCCTAGATTTCCAAGTTGAGAATACGCACGCCACTCGTCGGAATAGATTGTAGTCCCAGGCCTAATATGTTGCTGGATCAGGCGAACAAGTTGTTGCGTCTCTCTGAGGAACCGCAAACAACAGTAGTTTTTTGGAACTGCGTTCCAAGGTACCAAAAACCCAGCAATCGCAACCTCCGCAAACCATAATGAAAACCAGACTAAAGCATTCTTGAATGAGTATGTATTATGAGAGATTCAAATGTACGTCTCTGATTGGTCGGATAAGGTCATGTGAAACCAAAACGAGATGTAATTGGTTGTTTTGACCTATGTTTCCTAATTTTGCCACGAGATGTCTCCCCATAAAACTGGAGAGGGCGACGTTCGTTAAATTTTAATAGCGTTAAGAGCTAAATACTCGGTCAATGGCCTATAATGGCTGCTTTTTACGTCTAAATTTTTTTTTTTTTTCATAAAAATAATTATTACATTTCCTTGATTTTTATCAGTTTCCCTGAGGTTTCAAGGTGTCCTGAATACGAATGTATATGTTAAATTGTCATAGAATGTCTCCTTCTATCGAAAACGAACAAAGCATTAAAACGAATATTAACCTAAAATTTAAATAAGGAAACGAAAGTTTGTGACATATTTATTTATTTAAATATGTCTTCCAGGGAACTTTCTTTTCCTTTATGAGCCGCTGTCATCGACTTCCAAATAGTCGTACATTTGTTGCAATCAGACCGCGGGAGGAAAAGAAGAAGAAGTTTGAAATGCGACGCGAGTATAGGCGATGAGAAAAACCAAATTACCTGTACTACCTGTTTCTGCCACTTCTACTACTACTACTACTACTACTACTACTAAATAATCTTTGAAACAACGTAATTTTTTTTCAAATTGAATTATTTTGGTAAATAAAGGTTTATATACAGGGTGAGTCAAAAAATGTATCAGGTTCAAACAGTGTCATGATGATGATGATCGAAAAGTAATTTTAAAACTGTTTGAAAACAAGTTCTGAGAATTAGGACACATTTAGAGCTGTTCACCGACAATGTTATTTGATCATATAACCTTGGTTTTGCTTCCACCCGAATTCTTCATTCTGATGAAGATCAAGCTTGTTACTACATCTTAGACCTACGTGGAATCTGAACCACGACCCACCACGGGTGGTCAGAAATTACAAAGTCCTCGCCCGGAATCGATCTCATGACCTCCCGATCAGCAGCCCAGCGTCATAACCGCTAGGTTAGCCCAGGGTACCCATTTATCTACCAACTAATTTTTATCGTGTGGAAGGATGAACAGCTGGTTTTGCTGCGCGCTGCATGCCGTCACCGGGTCTTGATCCCAGGGCCGATGGATTCGTAGTCAGCGATGCTAACCACTATATACTACCGAGGCTCAGCTTCGCAAATGTTTGCTACCCGCAATGTCCCGAGCCTCCCGGAGGTAACAAGACGTGCTCAACACAGTCTAATGCAAAGAATTAAAAACTCAACCAACCCGATCATCCAAGCTATTCATGAGTCCTGCCATTTATCCTCTAAGCCAGTGGTTCCCAACCTGGGGTCCCCGGACCCCTGGGGGTCCGCGAAGGTAGTACTGGGGGTCCGTGAGCTTTCAATATTTCGAGAGGCTCCAATGGAAATCGTACATTTACCCACGATAGTACTAACTAAAATTTCAAGTTTCCTTGCTCTTGGCTGGAATTATTAATACTTTTTTAATATGCTGTATTTTAATTGCATACTCTCTTATATGTCCTTTATTTGATAGTGAAAAATGAGAAAACGAGTTAATTATTAGTTAATAAAAACAGTTTGTTTGGTAGACGGAATCTTTCAAAAACATGGGGTCCGTGGGAAAAAAATAAAAATAAAAGGGGTCCTTTGTGGTGAAAAGGTTGGGAACCACTGCTCTAAGCTATGGACTTCTTGGTACGAAAACGTCTGTCTGTAGCTCCACTTAACTTCGACAGTGCAGTATTATTTCTAATCAATTGTGTATATTTTATCCTTAGTATATGAACTGTCATTGTATTAATAATATTTGTCATATGGACTATGGTCTGCCAATAAACCTTTTCATTTCATTTCATTTCATTATATATATATATATATATATATATATATACTGTATATGGGCGACAAGCTTGACCTTCGTGAAATGAGGAATCATCGCACGGAACATTTGAAAGTTTGAAGTTCGGACGGTCTGTGTATAACATATATATATATATATATATATATATATATATATAATATGCATACTAGCTCTAGCTAATGAATTTATGTTAACGCAAGAAATAACAGAAAACACAAGTAAAAACAACTGCCGAGATTTGGTATTCACAAACAACGGCAACCTAATTGATAATGTAGAAATATCCCCAACTATAATATCGGACCATAACATTATTGAAATAACAACCATATTATAATTAAAGGTATTTCTGTGTGTTTATATATAATATTAAAGTAATTTTTTAAGGATTTTAAAGATAATTCTTAAAGCCCGGGGATGTCACGTGATTTCATGAGAACGTCCGAAAACGTTCGTCAATCTAGTTGCCAGTTACCTAGTAAACTGCATAAAAACAGAATAGTAATTTACTATTACAGATTATTTTGTTTAACTCTCCCACTATTAGGTTTATAATTACTTTTTAGGATATAATTATAATCATTATATATATATCGTACATATATTTATAATTATTTATTATTATATATACAGGGTGGGCCGTAAGTTTCCATACATAGGAAAAATTAAACGTTTGTTTTTATGTTTCAGATACCCTAAGAATATGCGTTTGACGTAAGATCTTGTTTACTGATGAAGCAAATTTTTACGTCAATGGGAGGTTAATCGGCAAAACATACGTTATTGGAGTAATGCTAACCCTAACTGGCTGAGTCCGACGAAGATGCAAGGTGCCGGTAAAGTGATGGTGTGGGCGGGATATGGGGTGACAGAATTATTGGACCAATTTTTGTCAGTGGAAATCTTAATGCCGAAAGGTATCTTAACATGTTGCAAGAAGAGATTTTCCCATCCCTGCTAAACGAGGAAGGTAACTTCCCAGTTTACTTCCAGCAAGATGGAGCTCCACCTCATTATGGTCTTCACGTGCGTCGGTATTTGGATCAGCAGCAGTTTCCGGATGCTTGGATCAGCAGCAGTTTCCGGATGCTTGGATTGGTCGGCGTGGTCCTGTGGAGTGGCCTCCCAGATCCCCAGTTCTCACCCCCTTGATTTCTATCTTTGGGGGCACTTGAAGGCCATGGTGTATCAGGAAAGATACGAGACATAAATCATCTAAAGGAACGTATCACCAACGCCATTACAAGCATAACGTCAACTGTGCTAATGCGTGTTCATCAACAGTGGGGAACACGTATTGAAATGTGTTTTCAAACAATGGCAACCATGTAGAGCATATTATATAAATAAAAATGGTTGTCCATAAAAAAATGTTTATTTTTCCTATGTATGGAAACTTACGGCCCACCCTGTAGATGTACGGCGCCTTAATTTGACAGTATTGTGGGCTGTGTGTGGCTCTCAGTCTGCTTTCTTCCTATTTTGTGACTAAGTGGTTTTGCAGTGCTATTCTAAATCCATTCAATGATAATTGCAGCACCCTCGAAATGGATAAATTTATTATAAGAAAACGCAGCAATGATGGTTGTGAAAACGAAAATAACGCTTTGAAAAACACCCAGATAAATAAACAGAGGAAGATTTCCAAAACTGTTCATCGCCATTATGATGAGAATTATGTGAGTTTCGGTTTTTCTTGGTATGGAAATGAAAATTGTTCTCCCATTATGTGTCGTGTGTGGTGAAAAACTGACGAATGAAAGTATGGTTCCTAGCAAATTAAAAGACATTTCACATCTAAACATCTAAATGATCAGGGAAAAGACTCGAATTATTTCAAAAGATTATTATGCCAGCACTCAAAACAAGCAACTAATTTTGAAAAAAATCATAAAATTGTCCGATAAAGTTCAAATAGCTTCTTACGAAATCTCAGAAGCTATTGCGCAAGAAATGAAGCCACTACTATAGCGGAGTCACTTATTATACCTGTGTGCCGTAAAATTGTTAAGAGAATGTTTGGTAGCGAAGCAGAAAAAGAAATTATGAAGATTCCTGTTTCTAATGATACTGTTCATAGCAGGATAAAAGATTTATCAGCTGACATAGAAGAAAGCTTATATAATAAACTTCAAAATTAAGATTTTGCTTTGCAAGTTGACGAATCAACTGATATTAGTGGCAGAACATACCTTTTGGCATTTATTCGTTTTATTGACGAAAATAATCTAGTTAATCAATTCTTTTGTTGCGAGGGACTTCCAGGAACCACAAGAGGTCGAGACATCTTTGATACTATGACTGGCTATTTAGCAAAATGGAAATTGTCCTGGAAGTCATGTGTTGGTATTTGTACGGATGGGGCTCCATCCATGATCTGCTAAATATGCCAGTTTGGTGCACCAAATCTCACAACTAAGATATTCACAAAATTTTTTGTTTCCTTCTCCTTCAAAAAAGTTAGCAGCTCTTTTTTTCAGCTCATATACGCGACATAAAGACTTCCCTTTTGACGACCATCGAACTTCAGTATGTAAAATTAAACGTTCGCATTGTGCAGCCATATCTTTGCAAAGGTTTTCGAACAGGCGTGTTTTTTAATGGCCTCATTTTCACGAAATTAACCATTTCGACAACTTGATCTAGTACATTTTTTTACTCAATTCCTAATGTCTTTGAAACAAGTACTTCCCTATGTAAAAGCAATGAGTGAATATGGCATTTGGATTTTTCTTTTTTAAAAAAGAAAAATCCAAATGCCATATTCACTCATTGCTTTTTACATAGGGAAGTACTTGTTTCAAAGACATTAGGAATTGAGTAAAAAAATGTACTAGATCAAGTTGTCGAATGGTTAATTTCGTGAAAATGAGGCCATTAAAAACACGCCTGTTCGAAAACCTTTGCAAAGATATGGCTGCACAATGCGAACGTTTAATTTTACATACTGAAGTTCGATGGTCGTCAAAAGGGAAGTCTTTATGTCGCGTATATGAGCTGAAAAAAGAGCTGCTAACTTTTTTTGAAGGAGAAGGAAACAAAAAATTTTGTGAATATCTTAGTTTGTGAGATTTGGTGCACCAAACTGGCATATTTAGCAGAGAATATATTCAAACAGCTTAATAGTCTGAGCACCAGTATGCAGGGGAAAACTGAAAACATTCTTACGTCTACTGATAAGTTAACGGCATTTCAGAAAAAAATAGTCATTTGGAAAAATGCAATTAAAAATGGTAATTTTGAAATGTTTCCTCTGATCTCTGAATTCATGCCAAAGAAATAATTTCTCTCATAGATGATCATTTAACAACGTTGGAAGGCAATATGCAACGATATTTTCCATCATTAAATACACAAAAATATGATTGGATCGGGAACCCATTCATTCTCATTTCCACTAATTTTGATTTGAAAATATCTGAACAAGAAGAGTTGGCATCCATTTCAACTTATCATAGTCTGAAGATCAAACATACTTTCTGGATTTCCATTTTGAATGAATATCTTGAAATTTCAAAAAACTTTAGCTGTTTTGATGCAGTTTTCTACTTTATATCTCTGTGAATTTGGATTTTCATCACTTACAACCATTAAATGTATAAAAAGAGAAAGACTTCGCTGCGTTGAAGATGATATGAGAATTTGTCTATCATACATACGCCCGAACATTGATGAAATAACAAAAAAACACCAGCTCAAGTATCTCATTAATAATAGTGAATAATTAAATAAGGTAAGTTAAAGGAAAGTTAGTTATAGGGATTTTAAAATATTATTTTACATCTTGTACTAGTATTTTTCTATATATATATATATTTTTAAGTACCGTGCCGCGCAATATTTTTCGCCTCAAAAGTGTGCCGCGAACATCAAAAGGTTCAGAACTACTGATCTAAGTAAGCTATGGAATTCTTGATACGAAAACGTCTGTATGTAGCTCCACTTAACTACGACATTACTGTATTATTTCTAAGCAACTGTATATATTTCTATCCTTAGTATGTGAACTGATTATATAGTCTGCCATTTTCATTATTATTAGTCGTCTCCTGGAGCCCCAACAAAGTAATGAACGTAACATTTATTTTGATCATTCGAACAGAATTACATAAAAAAAGAAGGGTTTTCTAAACATTTACTCTGGTTCCGAGAATTTACAAGAAATAATACTAAAATATGAGACTTAATTTAATGTAATTTATTTTCAGTACATTTTGTGTTAATTATTTTTTAATAATGTTAAAAGTTTAAGGAATTGAGTTCGTGCATGGATGTAACCTAAATATTTGTCTTTCGTTAGAGTTTAATTGTTAATGAATAAGTGTTTTGCTAAAACATCAGTTGATGCTACAGAAATCTGGAAATAAAGCCTATAAGCGTAAAGTAAACTGGTATTAGCAAATGATAAGTTAATAATGCTAAAATAATAATTTATCATCAAAGGCCTTCTCTTAAAATATTTCATTAAAAAAAAAACTACATTTAATTTTGTTTCTCATTGAAATATAATTTTCTATTAAAAATAATTTAGAAGGGGACATTTATAAGTTTTAAATTAGCGGATAAATTATTGAAATTAAATTATATTAAGTCTTATTAATTGGCAATTTATAATACTTACTTTAAATCAAAGTTAGAATTAATACTGATAATTATTTCAAAATTAAAATTTTGTTTCAGAATAATTCCATATTCACATAAGTTTAAGGGTCTTAAATATTATTATAAGTTGAATTTTCATATTTATGAACCTCTGTTGATCAGGTTCAAACATGGTCATGATGAAGATGATGAATGAAGTAAATTAATTGTTTGAAAAACAGTCTTAAAAATTAAGGCACATTTTAAAGCTGTTTTTATCGACACTGTTATTTAATGATGATGATGATCTATATATATATATATATATATATATATACACAAACTCAGAATGGTCCCCATATATATATACAGGGTGACCCAAAAGGTACCTACCAACATTAACTTACATTTTCTCAGAAACGAATGAATAGAATTCGATGAAAATTTGCTGACACACCGTACTACTCACGCCATTTGTTTACATCAGTTTGGAGAGAATGTCATTGGTTTGGACTATCGGAAGCACCATGGAAGCGGCATTGATTGGCCTGCCTATTCGCCTGATCTCAACCCGCCTGACTTCTTTTTGTGGGGATACCTCAAAGATAGAGTTTACCAGAGCAACCCCAAGACTTTGGAGGAGCTGAAATCATCGATTGAACGTCAAATCGTCGACATTCCGACAGAGGTTTCCACAGAGTGGTATCGAATTTTGGGATGAGGTTGCGAAAAATCGTCGAAGTGGAGGGATAGCACATATAAATGGCTTGAGATGCTGATTTGAATGGCGTTTGAACTATCTTTGTACTGTCAATAGTTTTGATTAAATAAAAGCTTAAACTTGGTAGGTACCTTTTGGGCCACCCTGTATATACAAATTCCTGACTTCCAGCGCGCAGACTTTTTTGTAAATTTAGAAATGAATTGTCACGCGTCGAATGGGAAAACGTAATTGGGACCTCCAACGCAAAAATAATGTGGGAATCGTTTGAAACAGTGTTTAGGACTATAAATGAGGAATGTGTGCCGAACAAGATTAACGATGCGAAAGTAAATAACAAGCCCTTGTGGTTTACTTCCAGAGTAGGGGATATTATAAAGAGTAGAGACAGGGCTTATTGGCTACATAAGTGCGATAAAGACAATTTGTGGTTACGAAACAACTATATATCTTTAAGGCGTGAAGCGAAAAGCGTAATAAAAAAGTCCAAGCGCCATTTTGAAATTTCCATAGCTCGTGACCAATGTTCCCTCTAATTTTTTTTAGTCCGTGTGCGCGAGAAATTTTCGTTGTGCATACATTTAGATTCATGGTGAAAAATTGTGCAAACTTTTCTGAGCGCTATTATCTTCAAATGAAATATATATATAAATATTTAATACTTAATAAATATTATTTCCATAAGGTGATAGCTTCATCATTACGGTACTATTAAATGGATATTAAAAAACTGTTTACAATATTATATATTCTTAAAAAAGAAAACATTTTATCCATTCTAAAAATATGAATAAATAAAAATAGTAAAATAAAATTCAACAAAAAGAATAAAATAAAATAACATTAATTGAAAATGACTATTTTAGTATATTTCTCAAACAATTTTATCATTTAGCAATTTAAAAATAGACTATCAAGATTAATACATGATTTTATCCATTCACAAATAGGAATAAAATAAAAAATAATAAAATTCAATAAATAAAATATAATCAAAATAACATTAAATGAAAGTGCCTTTCATTTTAAGTATGATTGAGATTTCTCCCCACGATCTTTAGCATTTGCCCATTCCAAAAAACTCTATGAAGATTAATACATCCGCATCCTTCAGGTACATTTAATTCGCATGAGCATGTCCAAATGATTTTCTTTCAAGCGGTTTCTTAATTTGTCCTTTATAGAATTCATTAAACTGAGCCACGCTCACAGTCCACACTAGATGCTAGGAAAGTCCCCCAATATCCATCAACTTTTAGCATGGTCACAAAATTGTTCATTTTGGAGGGCGAATGTCACATATCATCAAAAGTTTTTAACCAGCTTACTTTTTATTTCTCGCATACAACAATTTAAAATCATTGTACTGTTCGATTATAGTAGAACTTTCACCAGAAAATCTGCATATTTTGCACATAAAACCTTTTAACATGCTCAATGCCAAAGTCAAAGTCTTTCTGTAAAATAACCGAGCATCAAAGGCAGACCATTCTTTTACTTCATTTTCAGGAAACCTGTCTTCCAAATGGGCATGATACGCTTGAGCCTGTGCGCATTTTATTTTGCTGTGTGCGCGGGTTTCACGACTCGTGTGCGCGCGCACAGCACGCGCACACCTTAGAGGGAACATTGCTCGTGACGGCAAAGAAAACCCCCAAACGATTTTTTCAATATGTTAAAAACAGGAACCAGGTAAAGAGCGTGTTGGGACCGTTGAGAAAATTCTGACGGTGAGCTAGTTTCCGAGAACAAGCAAATTACGGTCATAGATATAATAGCTTTCGATAATGGTAATACTTTAGACTATATTTGCAAATGAAAGTGTTTAAATCACCGGGCGGATTCAGGCCCGTTCCTAGATCTCCTGCCCTCAGGTAAAAAATAAATGCCGCCCTTGTATAGAAGTAATAAAAAAAACGTATTAGAATTTTATTTTTTACTAATGCAATATAAAATATCTTTAAAAACAGTTAAAAATAGATAAAATGGAGAGTCCTACTAGTCTTTCTTCAGTCATGGTTGACCTTAGGTGGTTCTTGATCTTTAGCTTTGAAAAACTCCTCTCTACACTGGCATCGTTAATGTTAATAAAATGCGTAACACAGTTTCTGTGTTTGGATAAATTTCTTTTAAATACCTGTCATAAATTTATTTTAGTACATCTTGTGGTCCATGCTTTGGTTCAACAAGTAGGCACAATAATTTTAATTCTTTATAAGTTCCACTGCGTCAATATCAGATGTGTTGTTATCCATGAGAATAATTCCCAAATCTTGCATCGCTGTAATAGTGTTTCTGATGCTAAATTGGCTAAAGAGCTGATATCATACAAAAACTTGAAATAACTGTGATGTTCCAATTTTTCAAATCGAATCCTCTAGTCACCTAGTGAGTCAATAGCCATCAAGAATCGTCTGCTATTGGTCATTTGTGGATGTTCTGACTCAGAGCATCCACAAATGACCAATAGCAGACGATTTCTTGAGTGTATCCTAAATTTCAACCAATCGTATATGAGAGCCCAGTAAAGTTCACAATTCAAAAACTTTCCCAAATCCATATATTTTAGGAATTAGCTTATTTTCAGAAATTGCAGATAAACGCATTTCAAGGATTAATGACTTTTTGGAATATAACAAACAATAGAAAAATGTTCGAAAACAGAATATAAACAATCTGACAATAGAAAAAGTATAATTAAAAACATCTAATATAGAAAACTGTAAAATGTGAAAAAAAAAAAAATTTTCGCCAATTTTGTGCCGCCGCTAGATTGTGCCGCCCTCAGGCGTTGCCTGACTAGGCGTTAGCCTAGGGGCGGCCCTGGCCGGATTCCATATATCCCATATAACTAAAAGAAGCATTATTGTGCCGTTAACAAAGATTTTTAATGCGTCTATTTCTGAGGGGTGCGTACCAAATAATTTCAAGTTAGCAAATGTAACGCCTATTTTTAAGAAAGGCAATAAAGGTGCGGCGGGAAATTATAGGCCAATCAGTCTGTTGTAGGTAAGCTACTGGAATCGATAACACTGGTCAACAAAGATTTTTCATCAGAGTAAAATGTTTGGTGGCTGGATAGCATTTTTCACGCTGATTCCAAAACTGCATTCAGATTGTTTCTAGCACGTATAGTTTTCAAGATGAAGGCATATATATAACTACACAGATTTAACCATTTTAAATAGGCAAATACTAATATTCAATATTTGATTGTGTTTATTTTATTGTGTTTTTTAGTTTATTCATCTTATTTATTTCAATTATCTTAATTATACATCTTAGTATTTTTCAGGTGTGAGCTTTTACGTCTAGCAAGCATTGTGATTCAGGCAACAACGCCGTGCTTTGTGTGTCAAAAGATCAGTCCAGTCCAAGAACTTGTTGTGTCAAGTTGGTGTACATTTGTTTTGAATTTATAGTTTGCTCAGGTCAGTCAACATGCCTCGACAATGTAAGAATGACCCCGACAAGTTCTGTTTCGTATGCGGCCAGTTGACAACTAAAACACAGCGACGAAGTATTACAACCGACATTAAGAAAATATACAAGCTATACTTTGGTTGCCATCTAGGTGACCAAGATAAACCATGGCGCCACATCAAATCTGTTCTGGCTGTTCAAATGGATTACGTGATTGGCTTAACAAAAAGAAAGCTTCAATGCCATTTGCCATACCCATGATATGGAGGGAGCCGAGAGATCATCATGAAGACTGTTATTTTTTGTAGTGTGAACTTAATGGGGCTTTCTGCCAAGAACAAACACCAGATTGTATATCCAAACTTGGATTCAGCACGTAGACCAGTAAAACATGATGAAACATTGCCCATTCCAATTCCCCCAAGTGATAGGCTAGATTCTATTATAGATGACATGGAAAGTGATGAAGGTGCAACTGGCGTTTCCGGACCATCTACAGAACCAGAGTCAACTTTTGAAGGTAGACATTTAGAGCCTAAAAAGTTAACCCAAGGACAGTTGAATGATCTTGTTAGAGACTTATCGCTGTCTAAAGAGAAATCAGAGCTTCTCGCCTCAAGACTAAAGGAGAACAATTTACTTGAGAACAATGTTCGTATTAGTTACTACCGAAAGCGGAATTTTGAATTAACAGCATTCTTTTCAGTAGACGGTCTCTCTGTTATTGCCATGACATCAATGGACTATTTACAGCCATATCTCAGACGTATGTGGCATCTGAGTGGTGCCTCTTTGTTGATTCGTCGCAGAGAAGCCTGAAAGCAGTTCTTTTGCATAATGGTATATAATGCCATCCATCCCCATTGCCCATTCCGTCCATCTAAAAGAGACATATGACAATCTGGATATACTACTTAAGGCAATCAAATACGACAGTCATCAATGGAATGTTTGTGGAGATCTAAAGTTATAGGAATGCTTATGGGTATGCAGTCAGGATTCACAAATTTTGTTGTTTCCTTTGCCTGTGGGACAGTCGCGCACTATAGAACATTACACCAGAAGTGACTGGCCACTTAGGTATACATATGTCCCAGGATAAGCAATGTCCAGTCTGTCCCTTTAGTGATCCCCAAAAGATCTATCTGCCACCTCTTCACATTAAACTTGGTTTAATGAAGAATTTTGTTAAAGCAATGGGTAAAGTCATTCTGAAGGTTCCAATACCTTTCAAGGAAATTTCAGAAGGTTACTGCAGCAAAATTGAAGGAAGGAATTTTTGTTGGGCCACAAATAAGGGAGGTTTTGAATGACACTGAATTTGAAAAAGTCCTAAGTCCGCTGGAATTGAAGGCTTGGCTGGCGTTCAAATGGATATGTGAAACTTTCTTGGAAGCAACAAGTCACCTGCGTATAAGGATGGAGTCAAGAACCTCCTTGATGCCTTCAAAGAAATGGAGTGTCGAATGTCGTTAAAATTCACTTCCTGCATTCCCACTTAGATTTCTTTCCTGAAAACCTTGGTGCAGTGAGTGACGACAAGAGAGCGCTTCCATCAAGATATCAGATGATGGAGAAGCGCTACCAAGGATATTGGAATGAAAGCATGATGGCGGACCATTGTTGGATGCTGTATCGTGACAATCCAGGCCAAATTTACAAAAGGATCACATTCACAGCGCTTTTAATAAAATAATGTTATATTCTTTATTTATAAGTACATTGAATAAGGTATATGATGTATGTTGTTTAGCATTCCTAAGTGTGATCTATACATCCATAAATTTTCTTATAGCAATATCAAAAACTTAAAAATATCAAAACCAGTGTATCTATATAACTATACGTGCTAGGAAAAAAATAAAACCAGATTCGGAATCGGCGCGAAAAATGCATTAAGAAAAGTGTGATCATGTTTGTGATGAAAAAAAAGGTTTCATTTTGTTGGCCAGTGTAATTAGTCATCGTAGTCGAACACTTAGAATTGCATAACTTGATTAGAAATACGCAGCACAGTTTTAGACGAATCAAATCTTGCTTAACTAATCTTTAGAATTTTTCCAAAGCGTGGTTGAAGTTTACGATAGTCATTGGGCGGTAGATGTAGTGTATTTAGATTTTCAAAAAGCGTTTGACACCGTACCGCACAAAAGACTGACTCGTTGAAAAATAAGGCTCATGGGATCAGGGGTGTAGCAATAAATTGGATAGAAGAGTGGTTGCGAGGTAGGAAACAGGGTGGTCGTTGATGGAGCAGAGTCTTCTTGGGCTATGTAGCGAGCGGCGTTCCTCATGGTTCTGTATTGGGCCCCTTGCTTTTTCTTATATATATTAACGATTTAGATGTCGGTCTAGTCAGTACAGTTTCAAAGTTTGCGGATGACACGAAGTTGGGTGGTAGGGCGATAAATGCCGAAGAAAGAGGTAAAGTCCAGGAAGATCTGAATAAAATCGTTGATTGGTCGGTCACATGGCAAATGAGATTTAACGTCGATAAGTGCAAAATTTTACACATAGTTTCGTGTAATGGTAATTTTGCGTATAGTAGGTCAGAGAAGGAGTTGGCAAGCGTAGATCAGGAAAAAGATTTAGGAGTTATAGTCACTGGTGATTTGAAAGTAGCGAAACAAAGTACAGCAGCAGTCAATAAGGCGAACAAAGTGCTAGGTTTTATAGCTAGGAATTTTGAATACAGATCGCGCAATATTATTATTTCTCTTATAAATCATTAGTTAAACCCATTTGGAGTACGCGATCCAATTTTGGAATCCATATATGCGCAAGGATATAGACAAAATCGAACGAGTTCAAAGACGAGCAACTAAAATGATTTCGTCGCTTAGGTCAAAGTCGTACGAGGATAGTCTTAAGGAGTTAAAACTGACTATACTCGAGACTAAGAGGCTAAGAGGTGATCTAATCCAGGTTTTTAAAATTATGTATAGCTGACTAGTAGAAGGTTCGAGACAGCAGTTGCCAAAACCTTTTTTACGCATAGATTAGTAATAGCTGGAATAGTTTGTCGGTAGAAGCAATTAGTAGCATGTCTATAAATGTTTAAAAATCGATTAGATGCATATGTTGATAGAGTGGGTATAGTTTAAAGTAATAAAATTAAGGTTTTTGTGGTTCGGAACCCACGTAAAACTGTAGGTCCCCTCCGCCACAACGGAGGACATGCGCAATACACAATTACAAACATGGTTAGGTAGACTACCATGAGTGGATCCTAAGGTCTTTATTGGTCTGAAACATTATAACATTATAACAAAAGGTCATTGCCGATACAGGGCCAAGTAATGTATCTATGACAGCCGACTTTATGCAGTTTCCATTACAAAAATGGAAATTGTAAATTTGCAAACAACTGCAAGTTCCACCACCTAAGTTAATATCTGCAAAACGTATGGAATATACGGAAGATACGGCAAAAATCCCGGTACCACCGCCCTCAAAGAAACAAAAGAGGAACAAAGAAACAACCGATATTATACAGAAGTTATCTCCAAATAATTAAATGAAACAGATCCCCCCCCCCCAACCGAGAAGAATACAGAAGAAAACTATCCATGCAAAGGGTAATTGCGGATAGAGGAGGACACTGTTTATATATGAACACTAAAACCATGGGTAAGTTTTATTATAGAAATGATCTCTGTAAATTTGGTAAAAATTGCAATTTCTACCATCCGCCCATTTGTAAGAATTACGCAAGATATGGGAACTGCAAATATAACGAAATGTGCAACTACTATCAAGTCTCAAAAGACTGCGGACTATAGGAGTAATGAAAAGAAACAAAGTGTTTCAGCATCGCCGACACAATACGGCTACTGAGCATCATACAAAATTACGAGAGTTAGAGGGAAATCTCCTGAAGAGGTCAATGAAATTGTTGCCACCGTTGACGATCATTCAACTTTGGTGGTCGGATTGTGATTGGATTACAAATTCAAAATGATCTTTATAATTTCCGATAAGGAGTCGGATAAGTTATGTCGTGATCGGAACAACTGATTGGGATTTGTCGTCTATGGTTGACGTGTGCGCTTTGCGTGTTCATCACAATAGAGCAGTATTTATTGACGATGTAGGTTTTTAGTTTTAGGTTGTGGTGAAGTGCTAAGCAATTTGTGGTGCATTTTTTAATTTTTTTAAGTAATAGTTTATACAAAGAAACCTAAATTTTGTTTTGAAATGATGAAATTTTAATGCCGTTTTTAACGGGAGTGAATCCTTACTTTTCTTTACGGAGGAAGGAGGGGCCAAGGGCGAATTTAAACGTTCCGTATCATTCAGTCGCGTGTGTTAATAATATTTGGGATTGCTTACCTCGTTCGGAAGGTCAATAAAGGTATTTGCAGCTATACGTGGGATTTGAACCATCCAAGGGTCGCTACATCATCAGAATGCAAATGAATCTCTAAAAGCCAATTACTGAACATACCTAAAATCCCTTATAATAGCGCCTTCTTACCCTTATGACGACTTCTTTTAATTAAATATGATAATATCACTTACGTTTATTTACTGCAAATTTTCTACGTAATAAAGTGTTACTAAGTAATTTAGGTTTAAAAAGTTAATTATAGACTCCTTATTTTGGTTGAATTTATAAAATTAAATAAATAAATATATATTTTTAATTAATTAATTATTAATTAATTTTTTTCGACACGGAGCGAATAAAAATAAATTAATAAATTATAATGAAATTAAATGAGTAAAACCATTTAATAAACAATTACCTCAAAAATTATTACAGAAATTATTTATAGAATTAACCCAGTTTTATTATTATTATTATCATTATTATTATCATTATTATTATAAGTCTTATCTTTCAATGTAAATACAAAATTTGCTTTTACGTTCTTGATTTTGTAACCCTTCTAATAAAAATATTATGAGCAAATCATAATTGACATCGATGCAGTGTCGAAAACTTTACCAAAAATCGACAAAAGTTACAGTACAAAAATTGTTGTTTTTATTAAGTTGGTAAACGTGATCAATGAATTTCATTAAGCGCAGCTTGAAGGGTATCTGTTTTATTTATAAATACCCATTTATTAAATGATGGCGATCTAGATGGGGGGGGGGGGGGGTCAAATATTTTATCAAGTCTGGATAATATTTTAGATGGGGGTATAGATACAAAGGTCATGAAAGAGAGTTTCTCTTACAAAACAAACAGGAACTATTTTTAAAATAGTAAGATTCACTCTTTTGCTCAATAGTAAAGTTGAAGATTGTCGGAAATCTTGTTGGAATATTATTTAAATCATTTTAACTTTTAATCCTTTCAAAATCAAACAAACTTGAAATGGAAGTGACGAACTTAATAGAATTGAAGAATTCTTAAGACTTGGATAAGAATGGAGTCTAATGGAAATGATACGCTTGAAGTACTCAAGTTGAGCGAATCACCAATTTCATTTGGGTCATAGATCATTTGATTTTCATTAGCGAGTAATTAGAACTAGCTTTAGTTTCAGTTCTAATAATATGATTATTTTGTCCAAGTTTTCTTACTTTTGAGATTTACTGTTTTCAGACATAGTCGTACATTAATAAAAAATAGTAAAATACAATAAAAATATGTAATTTTTAAAATTATTTATATGTGGAATATAATTACACTAATTAATTTAATTTGTCAGTGTGGATTGCCCACACTATACCCACTATATGGGTATAGATTCTACTGTATGGGTACGTTGCCTCTTTACATTTATCTATTTTCTTTATCTCTTCTCTCGTCATCAAACCTTTACAGAAAATCAGATTGATATTGAAATTAATGTTTTCTGTGACTCATAATGGAGAATAGCTCCAAATTAAACGCTTCACTTATAACAATTACTTAATTACTCGAGTTAAAAATCAATTAGTCATTATACATACCGGAAATGCAATACGCCCCCCCGCCCATGGCCTAAACCATTAGAGGAACAGTAAAACTAAACATACCTTACAAAAGAGAATTTAATCCTGCATTTAATGAGAAACAATTAAAACTTGGTGTTCCCACCATTGGCTTCCAAGACAGCCTGAATTCGCTTTGGGTAGCTTGCCAAAAGTGACGTGAATAGATCTTGATCGTTACGCAAATTTGCTAAAACAGTTTCAGTGTGTTGCGTCATTGTATCCTTCGAAAATCGATTTGCTGCAGGTTCTTGAAACAAGAGACATTCAACCTTGTCCTTTATAACTGATCGATCCAATGTGTTCACAGACGTTCAGGTCAGGAGAATTTCCTGGCCATTCTTCATTTCCAAAGAAATCGATCTCATGGTTCCGCAACAACTGTTGAGTGGCTAATGCCTTAAAGCAGGGGGCCTTATCGGGTAGAAGTGTGACCTGATCGACATCCATAACAGAATTATGAATGTACAGCAAAACGCCGCCACCAATCCTATGTAACCTATCATTAGTAAAGAGTTTAAAACCCGGTACATCAAGTTCCCCCAACAAGTCCCGATTCACGGTATTTAACCACGTTTTAGCGATAACAACTATATCGTAGTTGCCGGAATAAATTATCGCCTTAAATTCGTTTAATTTATTTCTGATACTACGCGCGTTACATTAAAAGACGTTTAAGTTATTTTTTATCACGGGGCGGCGTTTTAAACTATTTTTCACGACGGGCCCGCGTTACCCGGACCCACAACGTTTAAAGAAGGCTTCGACTTATACAGCTTTCGTACGTTTTCGTCAATTAACCTACCTAGCCGAGCATTACCTATTTCGTTAAAATGCACCCCATCTTTTATAAAAAGGCTAGGATCACTGAATTCGGACCACAGCTTTACGAAGGGTACATTTTCCTCAGCACAAATCTCTTCTAATTTATTATTAAAAAATATTGTTTTCGAAGTAATCCTAAGACCCAAACCGTGCCTAGGGGTAATACCTAGAACTAAAGACCTATCTGACCTCGCCTTCAGGGACCTAATTAACCCCCTATATCTCTCCAAAAGGTCAGGTACTCTCGTATCGGGCCTATACGAGTCGTTGCCTCATACCATCGTCACCAACATCGAGTGACGGGAGGCAACGTCAATCCTATCCACTTCGTCTCTAACTCTGTCAACCCTGGCCCCTGGGAGACATACCCTCCTCCTCTTAGTTGGATGCCGTTCAACGAACTCTTTGTCCATATGGCGCACTAGAGAGTCCCCATTTAAAATAGTTTCCCCCTCATTCACGTCCCTTTCCAAATGGGCGAAAGGGTTCGAAACCTCGATAGGGGGGGGGGGATTCCTATCACCTAACGTACGCGGCCTAGCTCCACCCTTAACTTCTCTAAATCCCTCCCCATCTACTAATCTCGAACCAACCTGAACCCCTTCCTCAACTCTATCCAACCTTCCCGACAAGCTACCTAAACTAGAAACTAGGTTACGCACCTCACCCTTCAAATTACTAACGTCTTCAACGTTAGTATTGGTTCGGCTTTCGTGAACCGTAGCCCTATCCCTGCCCTCATCAAGCGTTGCAAGTCTTTCCGTTACCTCACGTACACTGCGTTTTATGTCAACTATTTCCTCCATTAACTCGCAAAAGAAACAAACTGATCTCTCGGTAATCGCCATAGGACCGCCGTTATAATCTTTAAATTCCGAATACCACCGGTTTACCCGACACCTAACACACGACGCTTTCTGCGACGGCATCGCGCAGTTAAAAATTAGTTTATAACCGTCACAAGTTTAAGTTAAATTAAGCCGGCACGCTATGAAAACTTCTAAACCGCCAGAAACCACTAATATTCAATTACTTAACTATAACAATGTGAATATAAACGCAAGTATATAAAATTCAAAACTTTCCAAAAGTAAAATTCTTAGCAATATGCAAAAGTAGATGCAACATCAGAGAGCTCAGGAAATGCGTCCGTTCAGTACAGAGTCTGGCCGACGAATGAGAGATATACAAGAAGATCGCCAGTAGAGCGTCCCTTGCTCTATGTATGTATGTATGTATGTATGTATGTAATAACTATGTATGTATGTATGAGGATAATATTGTTTTAATAAAATCAGTCTACAGGATTTGGTTGAAATTCACCTTATTTATATATACACTCGTGTGTGTGTATATATATATATATATATATATTATGGATATACCGAATACTAAAACTCACCGAATACCGAATATTCGGTGCAAGACTATTCGGCTGAATACCGAATACCGAATACGAATATTCATTTTACTTGGGTTATTAGGCGTCAGTGTAAAATATTGACTAAAATTATTATCTAAGCCCAACCCTGGCTAGCCGAGTGGTTAAAACCCTGGGTTGCTGGTGAGGCGTGGTTCGGATTCCACGTTAAACTGTAGGTCTAAGGTTGAGTGAAAAACTTGACCTTCGTCAGAATGAACAATTCGGGAGGAAGCAAACCAAAGGTTACCAAAGGTATATGAATTAGTGATGGGACGATGCATCGCAATCGCAATCGCAATCGCGATACAATCGCACATTTTTTACAATCGCAATCGCAATTGCAATCGCATTTAATGAGTGCGATTGTTGCGATTGTGAACAAAAGATTTAAATCTCTACAAAAGTTGCTATGAAAGCTGCTCTTTCATGCGTACTTAAAGGAAAGTTTAGCTAACAACAATACGGAATAATAAATAAATAATAAATAAGTCAAAAACAGAAATGAAAACGGGTTGCGAATTAGTTGAAAACAGAATAAAAAATTGGTTTAATAATAACAATAAGTACACCTCTTTATTTGCTCTATGTAAAATTGGAATGTTAAAAAATCAAGCTAACCCTATGGTAGGTAACGCGTTTAGGTATATTTAAAGCATAAATGAGCGTTATGTGAGGCTAAAGCTAAAACATCGCAATCGCAATCGCAATCGCGCGATTTTCAAATTCTGACAATCGCAATCGCAATCGCAACAGCGATTGTATGAAATATGACAATCGTCCCATCACTAATTATGAATACAAATATAAGAAAGTTGAAATTATATAATTCCCCATCTTTTTCCGCACGGGTAGGATGGGGGAGGGTTATGCTATTACGACTTCGCCACATACCAGCCCTCGCTAACTATTAGTGGACGCCTATTCAGCGTGTTGTAAAGCTTCTTATCCCACTGAAAAATTAATGAATGACTTTTCCTCTGATTCTTCTCGTGTTTCCATAGTATTTCCCGGTGTAACGGGTCTCGTGGCATGTTTGCGTAACATAAATGATGATTTGGGTGTTCATACTATGAAAAACGATTTAACAGAAAATTTACAGAATCGCTTCAAGCAGTGGAAGACAGGCGTTACTTGCATGCTTGCTTAGGTTTTAGATCCTCGTTTCAAATTTGCTTGCATTACAGTGCCTGAGTTTGTAAAAAATGGGATAATTATTATTTCTGCATCACCTAATGCTAGTTCTACACGTAATATAACTCATGGCGATGAAGCAACTGCTTTTGTTTCACAAGAAGATCAAGAACCTTCGAAAATGAAGCCGAAGGAAGGTTGAATGGAGCTACTTTGATGAGGTTACTACATCTTCACAATCAGATGTGTCTCCACCTATCAAAACTAGCCAGCAAAGTTGTCAAAAAGAATTAGACATCTATTCAAAGGAGCCACGAGTCAGTCGCGACACTATCCCTCTTAATTGGTGGTGCCACAATGGCGAAAGATTCCCGAAACTATTAGTACTTGGTCGTAAATATCTCACCACACCACCCACAAACGTATGAAGCGAACCGCTATGCAGTTCTGCGAAAAATGTAATTACTGACGCACGTAATCGTTTAGTTCCTGATGCTGCTGAACGACTAATTTTTCTACACTATAATCTCCTTACCTTAAATTTCACTTATTTGTTTGTAATTATTCTTTGAAATAAAAAAAAAAAAACATTTCAAGTTCCATTTCCTGAACCACATTATTTACCCTAAATTATCAAATATTCGGTTAAAAACATCTAAAAACTATTCAACCAAATACCGAATATCCTAATTTTTTACTGAATATCGAATACTGAATAACGAGTATTTGGTACATCCCTAATATACATATTATATGAAAGAAAAATTAAAACAAATCACTAAATTAAAGAAATTCTATCTCCATTGTCTTATGAGGTGCTGTTCACCATCTTCATTTTGGGACACTAACAACACAGCATGTTGAAAATTTCTACTTATTTTTTTTATTTGATTGAAATTGCAATAATGCAATTTCAAGAAATAAGGTTGATTACCTTATTATTATTATTATTATTATTATATTATTATTATTATTTCAGTATTATATTTATTGTTCATTTTCAAATTATTTTATGAGTGACACTATATCAAATTTTCTTTTAATATGATAGCGATAATATAGAGGGGTCAATCAATGTACTGGTAGAGTACCAAAATCAGTGTTTGGTCAAGTTCATAACCATCCTGTGTCGTTATTTTGCATTGCCGACCTTTATGGCTCTTCACGTCCGGGTGTATGATTCATCGGGAGCAATATGCACCACAAGTTTGTGTTTCCTCCCCAAGATTACACAAACGCACCCGCTTCAGTCATACGTACATTTATCTCACCTCACTCCTGCTCTACACAAATTGGACCGGAAACTCAGAATTTGAATGAATGAATAATTCTTCTTTTATAAAACAAGCATAGCCTTCGGCTCCCTGCCCTACGGGCGGGGCTTGTGCTTCGCAAACTTGCCTACGGCGGGGGCACGTTAGGGTTACCCCTTTGGGGGGAAGTCATTCTCCCTCTCCCCCAAAACCCCCTCACCCCCCTTTGTGCAACTTGGGGGATAACCCCACCCCCTTGCTGCATAACCCCCTCTCCCCCATTACCTCCCCCACCTTCTCCCACATTACCCCAACCCCCCACCTCCCAGGGGGAGGGCTGGCACCTCGCAACAACTGATCAACATTGCAATTGCATAAATATGTACTCGAACATTTTGCGGTCATACTACTTTGAAACATTGTGGTTAATTTTTTTTTATTTAAAAATTAATTTTTTTAATTTAAAAATTAATTTTTTTAATTTAAAAATTGATTTTGTTTTTATTTAAAAATGGAAGGAATTGTAGGTTTTTTATAAAATGTTTATTGTTTAAGGATAAATAAAAATTTACAATGTTTTTTGCAGTTTTGTAATTTTAACAGTGTAAATAAATGTAAAAATTGGCCTACTTATTTTATTTAATTTGGCCCTCAAAACTTTCGACTTTATTGGGTTCTTAATTAAAGATAAAACATCACATCGTACCTAGTTGTAATTATTATTAATATTAATTTGAACCTCAATAAATGATAGACAAGTCGCGTTCAAATTACGTTTAATACACAAACGAACTAAGAGTGGAAATACACTTTCTATTCATCTCAAATTATTATTATTATTATTATTATTATTATTATTATTATTATAGATATGAAACAAAAATAAATAGTCATTATTGAAGATATGATACCAATACTATACAAAGAAATTAATATTATACACGAGAGATGAACGAGTAATATACATTTTAATCCTAGATTAGACACGAGAAATGAACAAATAATGGAGTAATGTACTCGTGAACAGGCTCTCATCGATCTCAACCACTATTTCTTCTAACCTAACCTAACCTCACACTAACCTAACCTAACCTAACCATTTTTGTAAAAATGGCAACATGATAACACACATCTGTATTTGTGAAAAAGTTGGAAAATTAAATTAAAAAGTGGCGACAGATAACCCACAAGTACCCAACTTATTTTTAAACGAATTTACATTCATAATATCTTTTTATATCAGTATTTAATTAAATCATTCCATAGTTTCAGTACAACAAAAATGGGTAATTTTTGAGATGAGATAATCTAAATTGAGGAATGACATGCTTCGATCTATTTTTAGTCTGATATGAGTGGAGCCGAAATAAAAATTTACGTCTACATGAAGAGTGGTTTCCTTCTCCATACTTCGTCGCGACAGTGCGTTATTTTACATCATATATATATATATATATATATATATATATATATATATATATATATATATTGTGGCTGATGTGGCTGAAATGAAGATGTTGAGATGGATGTGTGGAGTGACGAGGAGGGATAGGGTCAGAAATGAGCATATAAGAGGAACAGTGAAGGTGGCGGAAGCATCTAAGAAGGTGCAGGAGGCCAGGCTGAGGTGGTATGGACACGTCAGGAGAAGAGAGGAGGAGTATGTGGGGCGCAGAGTGCTGGAGATGGAGTTGCCGGGACGGAGAAGAAGAGGAAGACCGAAGACGAGATAGAGGGACTGTGTGGTGGCGGACATCAGGGAGAAGGACTTGGAGGAGGACGTGGTATACGACAGAGGAGAGTGGAGAAGACGAACCAAAAACAGCGACCCCATGTAAAGATGGGATAATAAGCTGCGGAAGAAGAAGAATATATATATATATATATATTATATATATATATGGTGTTTCCTAACATGTGGGACGCACTTTCAGGATGGATTCAGGACCTGAACACAATGAAGAAAGTTTATATAAACATATGCCCGAAATCGCTTTGTTTCCGAGTTACAGCCCGTTTTGTGTTCCAGCAATTCTTTCCGCAAACTGTTTACAAACACTGATTGCCGACAATGTTTGTGAGTGTGTACGAGACTTATTTCATGTATGGCCTTGTTGGTTGTAATGTTTCGTACACCCTATGACATGTTTCAATATCGTTGAGTGTAGAGCCATCAATCAGTCAGAGGTGCATCGCGGTGTTTCACTGTTTGTATTCGTAACTTCTTACCGTGAATAAGTGCTGTCCAGTGAAAAAAAGAAAACCTTAAAAATTTTTGTGCTATTCAGTGACAGTGTTCATTTGAAGTGAGAATGGAGGCTTATTCAAACGGAGAAATGGCAGACATGCATCTCATGTATGGACTTGCCGAGTGTAATGCGGCCGCAGCAAGGCGTCCGTATGCGGAAAGAGTTCCGAATCGCCGTCTACCAGATAAGAAGACCTTTCAGAGAATAGACGAGCGTCTTGGTGATACAGAATCATTCAACAAGCGAGTTTTGAGCACTTCCTTTAAAGGTAAGGCGGATACTTGCTGGAACACATAACGGGCTGTAACTCGGAAACAAAGCGATTTCGGGCATATGTTTATATAAACGTTTTTCATTGTTTTCAGGTCCTGAATCCATCCTGAAAGTGCGTCCCACATGTTATGAAACACCCTGTGTGTGTGTGTATATATATATATATATATATATATATATGATACACACAGACCTTGCATGGAACAAGGAACTTTTCTGTAAAAATTAAATCCACTATAGTGGATATATATATATATATATATATATATATATATATATATATATATATATATATATATATATCAGTTCCTGAGGATGTCATTAGACGAAAGCGCTTGAGCACCATTCTGTTTCCTTTCCTTCGTGGTTTTATTCATCATAAATATTTTTCACGTGTTACTTTCGTAAAATAATTTTCATATATATATATATATATTATATATATATATATAAATCCACTATATATATATATATATATATATATATATATATATATATATATATATATATATATATATATATATATATATATATATATATATATATGAAAATTATTTCACGAAAGTAACACGTGAAAAATATTTATGATGAATAAAACCACGAAGGAAAGGAAACACAAAATGGTGCTCAAGCGCTTTCGTCTAATGACATCCTCAGGAACACTGAAGTACATAAAAGGGTTACAGCCTATATATAGGTTACAGAAAGAGAAAAAAAAAAAAAAAAGAAATAATATACACACACACACACACATATATATATATATATATATATATACCCCCGCAAGGGGGTTCTAAGCTCGTGCTCTTGAGTGCTCTTTGTGCTCGTTTGTACGTGCTTGTTCCTGGAGGTTTCACGTGCGCCCTCCCGGCCCTAGCACCCAAGGATGATGGGGCTCGACCCTGCAGTCCTTGTCATCCTTGGTCTTTTTCCACTTCGACTGTCCCCTCCGCCCTTTCTTTTTCCTCTGCCTTTCCTCTCACTTTTTCTTTGTTTTTCCGCCGAGATATGCCCTTTTAAATAGAGGCGAATCGGTTCTTCCCGAACTTAAAAAATATATATATATATATATATATATATATATATATATATATATATATATATATATGCAATAAACGGAAAATTAAAAATTAAAAATTAAAGGATTATCAGAGAGGCATACAGATTTGTAAGGAAAAAATATCGATTTTTAGCACAAGATCAAATGAATTATAAAAATACAAATTTATACTGGAAATCTGCCCGGGTTTTAACACTGCCTTTTATGGTTAAGTTTCGATGTATGTAAAAATAAAATGAAAATTAAAAGTTAATAAAGTAGCATACAAGTTTACCAAACATTTAGCGTTCTACCCTTCTTATCTAAATCTGTTTTGAAGGAATTCAAAACAACAGGATCGAGTTGAAAAAGACCTTGCTTATGTTGAAGTTATTTGAAAGTTGGATAATGGCAGACTCAAGAATATTTTATTAACAATGTTGCTAGAGTGGAATAAAACTGAAGCATTATTCCAATCAATACAGTGGGATAACTCTGACAAATGGACAAAAAGGGCACTGGACAACTGTCCTGTTCTAACGGAATATTGATGCTGTTTTATACGTGTGTGCAAATCCTTTCCCGTCTGACCTATGTAAAAGGAATCACATTGTTTACAACCAATTTTATAGATAATGCCTGAATTATTGGTAGGGCTATTTTTTACTATGATATTTTTCACAATATTGTTATATGAAAATACTACATTAATATCCAAAAGTTTAAGTACATTAGCAATGCCTAAAAAGCCCGGGAAAAATAAGTACTTTTTTTCCCGGGCTTTTTAGGCATTGCTAATGTACTTAAACTTTTGGATATTAATGTAGTATTTTCATATAACAATATTGTGAAAAATATCATAGTAAAAAATAGCCCTACCTATTTTTTACTATGATATTTTTCACAATATTGTTATATGAAAATACTACATTAATATCCAAAAGTTTAAGTACATTAGCAATGCCTAAAAAGCCCGGGAAAAATGGAAGTACTAAAATATTTTTTTCCCGGGCTTTTTAGGCATTGCTAATGTACTTAAACTTTTGGATATTAATGTAGTATTTTCATATAACAATATTGTGAAAAATATCATAGTAAAAAATAGCCCTACCAATAATTCAGGCATTATCTATAAAATTGGTTGTAAACAATGTGATTCCTTTTACATAGGTCAGACGGGAAAGGATTTGCACACACGTATAAAACAGCATCAATATTCCGTTAGAACAGGACAGTTGTCCAGTGCCCTTTTTGTCCATTTGTCAGAGTTATCCCACTGTATTGATTGGAATAATGCTTCAGTTTTATTCCACTCTAGCAACATTGTTAATAGAAATATTCTTGAGTCTGCCATTATCCAACTTTCAAATAACTTCAACATAAGCAAAGGTCTTTTTCAACTCGATCCTGTTGTTTTGAATTCCTTCAAAACAGATTTAGATAAGAAGGGTAGAACGCTAAATCTTTGGTAAACTTGTATGCTACTTTATTAACTTTTAATTTTCATTTTATTTTTACATACATCGAAACTTAACCATAAAAGGCAGTGTTAAAACCCGGGCAGATTTCCAGTATAAATTTGTATTTTTATAATTCATTTGATCTTGTGCTAAAAATCGATATTTTTTCCTTACAAATCTGTATGCCTCTCTGATAATCCTTTAATTTTTTATTTTTACTTCTCCGTTTATTGCATATATATATATATATATATATATATATATATATATATATATATATATATATATATATTATTTTTTTTTTTCTTTTTTCTTTTTCTCTTTCTGTAACCTATATATAGGCTGTAACCCTTTTATGTACTTCAGTGTTCCTGAGGATGTCATTAGACGAAAGCGCTTGAGCACCATTTTGTGTTTCCTTTCCTTCGTGGTTTTATTCATCATATATATATATATATATATATGTATATATATATATATATATATATATAATAGAAGGACTAACACAACAACAAACATTTTCGTTTATTTTTATACTTGAGACGTTTCGACAAATCTTTTGTCATCATCAGTGAATTATCACTGGGGAACAAAAAAAATTTTTTTCTTGGTGCCTGAGATTTTAGACCTTATTCTGGATATTTTCATGCCACTGATTCAGAAAATATCATCCATTTTGTTCTAGCAGCTCTAGTTTTTGAGATATTGCATACGTCATTACCTACTTTATTACCCTTCTGGAATGGTATTATGAGTTGCTCGTAAATCTAAATGCATCTGTATAATTAAATTGTAGCTATGATTTTGCTGATGTTGCTGTTTTGCATGTGTATTGTACATGTACTAACGTGAATTCTTTCCTGTTACAGGTGTTGACATGGCTTCATCACGAAGAAAGTGTTTAAATCATCCAGATGTGTTTTGTTTTATCTGCGGAGAGTACACGTTCATTGAACAGAGAAAAACTATTACTGATTTTGTGAAAAAAGCTTATTTTGCCTATTTCAAAGTACAACTAGGGGACCAAGATAAGCCATGGGCTCCTCATGTTGTGTGTAAAACGTGTACGGAGCATCTGCGGCAATGGACCAACGGAAAGAGGAGGTGCCTGAAATTTGGTATACCAATGGTATGGAGAGAACAGAGAAACCACAGTGATGACTGTTACTTTTGTTTGGTGAATATAAAGGGCATCAATGGACGTAACCGGAGTAAATGGACGTATCCTGACATAGACTCAGCTAGACGGCCTGTTTCACATTCAGATGAGATACCTGTTCCATCATTCAGCCATCTTCCAGAGCTCCCTCAAGAAGATGATGAATCTGCTACTGACAAAGAAAGCATATGTGGGCAAAATGACAGTGATTTCGAAGGACCGTCATCAGTTGCAGAAGGTTTTAGTCAACACGAATTAAACGACCTCATAAGGGACTTAAGTCTTTCGAAGAAATCGTCTGAATTGTTAGCTTCCAGGCTGGGAGAAAAAAATTTACTCCTGCCGGGAACCAAAATCACGTTATATCGCGACAGAGAAAAGGATTTACTGCCCTTCTCAAAAGAGAACGATTTAGTTTTCTGCAACAATGTGCGCGGATTGCTGATGAAAATGGGCATATCGGAATACACACCAAGTGAATGGCGGTTATTCATAGATAGCTCCAAACGGAGCCTAAAATGTGTTCTTCTACACAACGGCAACAGATACAGATCAATCCCAATTGGTCACTCAGTCGGTATGAGAGAAGAGCACGGGACAGTCGCCCTAGTCCTAGAAAAGATATCATACCGAGACCACCAATGGGTGATCTGTGTGGATCTGAAGATGGTGAATTTTCTCCTGGGCCAGCAGAGCGGGTACACCAAGTACCCGTGCTTTATATGTCTCTGGGACAGTAGAGCTAAAGATGAACACTGGGTGAGAAGACAGTGGCCTCTGAGAGAAAACATGGTGGTTGGAGAAAAAATATCATCAAAGAAGCTTTTGTTGACAGAGAAAGGATCATATTGCCACCACTGCACATCAAACTAGGTTTGATGAAACAATTTATAAAGGCTTTGAACAGAGATGGGACGTGTTTTGGCTACATATGTAGAAAATTTCCTGCGCTGAGCATGGAAAAGCTGAAGGCAGGTATTTTCGATGGACCGCAAATCCGGGAACTCATGAAAGACCCGCGTTTCCAAGATTCAATGGACAACATTGAGGCACGTGCGTGGTCATCGTTTAGTATGGTTGTGAAGAATTTCCTTGGGAACTATAAGGCCGATAACTACGGTGAACTAGTGGAGAATATGCTCTCTTCCTTTTGTAAACTTGGCTGTAAAATGAGCATCAAACTGCATTACCTCCACAGTCATTTGGATCGTTTCCCAGATAACCTCGGTGATCTAAGCGAGGAACAGGGTGAACGATTTCACCAAGAACTAAGGACCATGGAAGAACGGTACCGCGGACGATGGGATACTCACATGATGGCAGATTACTGCTGGAGCATCTAACGCGAATGTCCTGGACATCTCATCGCAAGAAATCTCAGAAACGCGGTTTATGTGAGATGTCTCAATGAAAGAACTTTTTTTGCCGTTCGTGTCTCAAGCTTGTTTGAATTTAATAAATATTTTTCGTACCTTATGCTTGTTTGATGTTAATACACTATTTTTGCTGACATTCATCATACTTTTGTATTCAATTGACAACAACAGTGATTGCCAGTCAGCAATTATATAATATTATATACATTATATAGAAATTAGTGATGGATCGAGTGGTCGGTTTTTCACAACCGCGGTTGCGGTTGTGTTTGCGGTTGTCGAATTTTTTCCAACCGCGGTTGCGGTTGCGGTTATCATATACTAGGAAAAATGCGTAATTATTAACTGGATTTAGCCACTATAGTGCGATTTAGCCATACTTGGTACATAATATATACTAAATAGTATTTATTTAGTAAATACCTTATGTTGAACACAAGTTTTGCAATACACCGCTACCGCTATTTGTGTGTTGCAAAACTTGTGTTCAACATAAGGTATTTACTAAATAAATACTATTTAAATGAAGTATATTCTAAACTTATATAGCTATTATGAAAGAATAGGTCAAATTAATTAAAACCATATTTTGCACTAAGTGTGTTACCAGGATGAGGGACGAGGACCCATCGCACTGTTCATCCCACCTACCACTTTTCCCAGCCTCCACCCATTGGAAAGTTATGGATTATTATTCAATTGAAAAACTGATGTCAAACTTAATGACAGGCAGTGTGAATTTCAAGAATAATATTTTTGCTGCATTTTCACCTTTCAAGCGGCAACAGAGTAATAACTTAGAGCGCAGTTTAAACCAATTTTACTACGGCAGCCGTATGACGTCACGTTTAAGCACGCATAAGGAGACCCATCATTTTCTTTTTAAAAAAAGAAATATTTCTAATTAACCTAAAATTAAAATTAACTAAGCTTTTACAACCGCAACCGCACTTATGGAACGGCGGTTGCGGTTACGGTTGCGGTTGTGAATTTTTGTGCGGTTGTAGTGCGGTTGCGGTTGCGGTTGCGGTTATTCGATCCATCACTAATAGAAATATATATAGATATATATATCATATCTTGATAAGCAGAGCTGATGGAGAAAAACTAATGTCATTTTTAGAATCAGCGACCTCAATATACCCAGAAACAGGTCTAACATCTAAGTCACCAAAAGTTGTGTTCCCCAGTGTTATAAGTCTTAAAACCTTAAAACAAAAATGAGAATTGACGTAAACATTGTGTATTTACCAGTTGAGGTAATTTTAATTTAATTTAATTTTAATGATTTGAATTTTCTTTTGTATTGATGTAATTTTCATTATTCTCATTTTTGTTTTAAGGTTTTAAGACTTATAATTCACTGATGATGACAAAAGATTTGTCGAAACGTCTCAAGTATAAAAAACGAAAATGTTTGCTGTTGTGTTGGTCCTTCTTTTCATCTGTAAACTCCGTTTCCCTAAGAAGAAGTCAATAGCTTTGATATATACATATATATATATATATATATATATATATAACGTAAAGAACGACGCTTGTATAGAAGATATTCCGCGCAAGACGAGAGAGAGAGAACGAAACAAATGAAAAAATGAGGTAACCACCCGGGAATCGAACCCGGGATCTTCCGATTGCCGGTCAGATGCGATACCATTACACCATTGGCCTCACTCTTCCAAATGCCGTAATTCTTCTACATACTCGCAGAAACCAATGCCCCAAGGGGGCACCTCCCGCATGCCGTAACATTATATACATTCAACTGCCTCATTTTTCATTTGTTTCGTTCTCTCTCTCTCGTCTTGCGCGGAATATCTCCTATACAAGCGTCGTTCTTTACGTTATTTATACTGCGTGTTCTTTGCAGTTGAATGTATATAATGTTACGGCATGCGGGAGGTGCCCCCTTGGGGCATTGGTTTCTGCGAGTATGTAGAAGAATTACGGCATTTGGAAAAGTGAGGCCCATGGTGTAATGGTATCGCATCTGACCGGCAATCGGAAGATCCCGGGTTCGATTCCCGGGTGGTTACCTCATTTTTTCATTTGTTTCGTTCTCTCTCTCTCTCGTCTTGCGCGGAATATCTCCTATACAAGCGTCGTTCTTTACGTTATTTATACTGCGTGTTCTTTGCAGTTGAATGTGTGTGTAATATATATATGTATATATATATATATATATATATATATATTATTATATATATAATATAGTTTGTAACATAAATTCTGCTCGATTAGAAAACGGACGATAGATAATAGAATAACCTCAAGATAATGTGAAATAGTTTTAGAAATGTTGCAAAATACAAGCTGCGACAGGTTCACACAGGTTTTATGATGATACAGAATGATACAGCATGACTTACGCTAGTGTAGGATTAGGTTAATGAATATTTTCTCTCGTGTTTTTCATACAGTTACAACGCCATCCCTACGATATTACAGTAAATGAAAAAACATGGACCCCACGAAAGAGCATATTCGACATGTGATGCTGTATGAGTTCCATAAAGGATTTAACGCTAGTGAATCTGCAAAAAACATTCAAAGAGTTTATGGAAATGATGTTGTGAGCGAATGGATGTGTAGGAGATGGTTTGAGAAGTTCAGAAATGGAGACTTCAGTCTGAGAGATTAACAACGAACAGGACGACCAAATGAGTTAGATGAAGAGTTGTTGAAAGCATCATGGAGGAAAACCCTACGGTAACTGTAAGAGAACTTGGCCTGCAACTCAGCGTTAGCCATATGACCATTCATCGTCATTTGAAGCTGTTAGGAAAAGTAGTGAAGGTTGGAAAATGGGTTCCGCATGATTTGTTACGAGCGAATCTTCAACATCGAATCGATATTTGCACATCACTGCATTCTCGGCAACTGCAGGCACCGTTTTTGAATCGGATCGTCACTGGGGATGAAAAATGGGTCCTCTATAACAATATTAAGAGTCGACATCAGTGGCTTAGCCCTGAAACAAAGCCTGAACCTCAGCCAAGGATGGACTCCATCCAAAGAAAATTTTGCTATGCGTTTGGTGGGATATGCAAGGAATTATTCATTTTGAGCTTTTGCCAGATACCCAAACAATCACAGCTGAAGTCTACTGCCAACAACAACGAGTGAAGATGGCATTACAAGTAAAACGTCCTGCATCAATTAATCGCAGAGGTGTTCTATTCCACCAGGATAACGCGCGCCCTCACACTGCTCGAATCACCACTGCCCAATTGGAGACATTTGGTTGGGAAAAAATGCCTCATCCACCTTATTCTCCGGATATCGCACCTTCAGACTACCATTTATTCAGAAGTCTGCAATACCACCTAGATGGACAAAAGTTGCAATCCAGGGAAGCTATCGAAAACGAAGTGATCGCTTTTTTTAACTCGAAACCAAGGGATTTCTTCGAAGTGGCATAAAAAACTTTTCTACAGGTGGGAGGAGGTTATAGAAAAAGAAGGGAATTATATTGATGATTAATTTGTCATTATGTCATTTAATTTTTTGTTGTGAATAAACTAAAAATTCGAGCAAATTTGTCCTTATAAGTCCTTTAATTTTTGTTCTGAATGAACTAAAAAATCGAGCAGAATATAGGTTACAACCTTATATATATATATATATATATATATATATATATATATATATATATATATATATATGGTACTTTCCTGTTAACGGGAATACCCCAAAAAAAGTTTTATTGTTTGTTATGTATTTTTGCTTTCGTCATTTTCGTTTAAACTAACGAAAATATCACAACTTAACCTAACCAATCATCAAGGGCGTACAGTTGACCTACAGTTGGCGTACAGTGTATATATATATATATATATATATATATACATACACATACACACACACACACTTGAGTTTACCATATAATATTCGTTTTCTGTATTAATCAGTCATTAACTTTAAGGGCTCCCTTTTTATTTCAATATCAATTTTCAACTAAAACTACTAAAATTAGTTTGTACAAAAAATTGTTATCCTATAAATTTTAGTTAATATTTTACATTAGCAACTTTGTGTCAATCACCTTAGAAAGTTATTGATACAAATACTAGACAAATGATTAGTTGGACTGACTCACTAGCTGTGTAACTGACAAGGCTACCTTAATTGCAATGGCCATAGTTATATGCATTTTCAAAACCTTCATTGATTCAAAACAGATTCTACAATTTTTAAATAAAAAATATTATCGTAATTTATTGAGAGCTTAAAGCTCTTCATAGAAATAAACGACCTTTAAAGTACTGATGTTAAATTGGAAACTTATAAGGAATTGTAAAGAGGAGTTTGTTCAACTCCATATCTTATGAATTACTGTTTAACTGTCATTTGATGACAACAATGAGCGCTGATAGGGCACACTCTCTCTCTCCTTCTCCTGGCTCTTCCCCTACTTTCCCCACCCTCTCTCTGTCTACTCAAAATTTGTGCTAGTTCTTTCTCTCAGTTTTAAGTTTTGAGGAGAGACATTTATTATTTTACTTATACAGTATTAGACTAATATGGCACTCCTAAGCAGAGAAATTGTTATCCAAAAAATGAATATAAAATAATAGACTTAATGTTTATAATTTGGTGTAATATATATGTATATATATACTGGGTGATCCAGATAAATGGGACCCATAAAAAAAAGCCAAATATTCTTAATATTTAATTCCTTTCATAAAAACTATATATCATTCGAAAGAGTAGAGTTACAAGTTTATTATGAAATATTTATTTTTTTAAAATGACTCCTTTCAAATGTGCTCCATTAGTTGCCAAGCATTCCAGTGTTCTCGCTTGTAAGTTCTGCATCACTTTTGCAAGAGTGTGCGGTGGTATGGCCTGTATCTCATTTGTGATGGCGGCCTTCAATTCTTGCAAGGTCGTTCGGTTATTTCTGTAGACCCTACTCTTTAAATATCCCAGAGATAATATCTAAGGGAGAAAAATCCGGAGACCTTGCGGGCCATTCAACGTCTCCAAATCTTGAGATTAACTCGCCTGGAAACGTTTGACGCAAAACTGCCATGCAGTTCCTCGTGGTATGACAGGTAGCTCCGTCTTGTTGGAACCAGTGGTTTTCTAGACAAAGATCTCTTAATTTAGGAATAAGGAAATCGGTCAACATTTTTTCGTAGCGATCACCATTTACAGTGACCGTGTTTCCGGTGGAATCCTCGAAAAAGTACGGCCCTATGATCTGAGATGCAGTAAGACCACACCAAACAGTTACACGCTGACTATGCAACGGGACTTCGGTAATATTCAATGGATTTTCTGTTGCCCAGAAACGACAATTTTGTTTGTTTACAGTTCCATTCAAGTGAAAATGGGCTTCGTCTAACATAATCAAAGTTGCTAGAAAATTGGTGGTCATTTACCTTCTGTTGGATCCATTGACAGAATTGTCGTCTTCGTGCGAAATCTCCATCGTTTAGTTGTTGCACTGTTTGAATTTTATATGGAAAGAGCATTAAATTTTGCTTGAATATACGGTGTGTTGTTCCATATCCAACTCCTAACAGCTGAGAAGCACGTCTGATGCTTATGTTAGGATTATCCTGTACAATTTCATGAGTTCTGTTAATGATCTCATCTATCCTTGCTGTGCGCACTCTTCCAGTTGGTTTTCTTTTTCCAATGCTGCCAGTTAGGGAAAAATTTCTGACACAGCGACGGATTACTTTCTTAGAAGGTGATTTTGACATCTGAAAATTTGTCTTGAAAGATCTTTGAGCTGAAACTACACTTCTTCCATGCTCATAATATTGCTCAGTTATGAAACGCAGCTGTTCCACAGTCCATGCAGTCATCTTGAAGGGTTAGTTTTAACTAACACTTTTATTTTGTTTTGTATCTTATCTTGTCTTGTATTGTCAAAACCTATATACAATCCTGTACAAACTTGTAACTATCCTCTTTCGAATCGAATGGTGCGTATGATTTTATAAAAGGACTTATACTTTAAGAGTTACAGGGGTTTCTTTTGGGTCCCATTTCTCTGGATCACCCTTTATATACACACACACACACACACACACACACACATATATATATATATATATATATTATATATATATATATATATATTATATAATATATTATATATATATATATATATATATATATATATATTATATATATATATATATATACAGGGCGTCCCAAAAAAATGTATACACACTTTAACAGCTGATAGCTCAATTGATGTTTCTTTCTTTCCAAGTTAAACCCATTAGAATTAATAATGGCAGTCAGACTAAGCTTTGAACAAAGGAAATTCATTCTAAAATGCTACTGGAAGTGTGAAAACGCAGTTGAAGTGCAAAGACAGTTTAGGAGGGAGTTTCAAACAGATCCACCAACGCGACTTACCATCACTCGAATTAGAGATAAGTTTGAAGCCGATGGAACTGTTCAGAATGTTCACAAGAGCGTTCCGGAAGACCACGGACATCGACAAGCCCCACAAAGCAAGAAAGAGTACTGGAAACGTATCACCAAAGTCCAAGAAAATCTGTGCGGCAAGCGAGTCGTGAGGTAGGAATTTCAGAATCGTCTGTCCAACGCATTTTAAAGCGCTGCAATGGAAAAGTTACATTCCAAGATTAGTCCATGCTATTAATGAAGATGATCCGGACCGAAGAGTGGAGTATTGCGAGTGGTACTTGGCACGATGTGGATGTGGATTGGACGAAGGGGTTTCGTAGAATACCCTCCGCGTTCACCAGACCTCACACCACTAGACTTTTTTTTATGGGATACTTAAAAGACAAAGTCTACGCTATAAAACCTGCAACAGTCGCTGAATTGAGAGCAGCCATTGAACGAGAAATGCACACAAATACCAAACGAAATGTTTCGTGATGTTTGCGATTCCATTGCTTCGCGTTATCAGCAGTGCCTGGACCAGAACGGACGTCGGTTTGAAAACAGGCGTTGACAAAACAATTAAATAATGTCTGTAGATTCTACTACATTTTGAAAATGAAATGTATTTTAATAAACACTGCCTTTATAATTATTTAAAGTGTGTATACATTTTTTTGGGACGCCCTGTATATATATATACAGGGTGGGCGGAAAGTAGCTCCCTATTTTGGATTGGTAAAAAAATACGTATATTATCCATTTATTTCAGAAAAAATAATATGACAAGGTAGGCATACATGGTAGGTTTTCTCTAAAATTCAATGTGGGCTCCAACTCTTTCCACCAGCTTCTGGAGCCGCCCAGGAATGGCGTCCACTGACTTTAGCAGGAACTCCGGCGGGATGGAGGACATGACTTCCCGAATTCGGTCCTCCAGTTCTTCCAATGTCCTTGGTTTGGTGCGGTAGACTTCTTCCTTTACCCACCCCCAAAGAAAGAAGTCGCACGGTTACCGCTGAAAAACGGCAGAATCGGTTCAGTGTAACGGTGTGGTGTGGTATGACCTCAGATCAGGTTGTGGGCCCGTTCCTTCTGCGCAACACCATGAATGCTGAGCGGTACCTTGCTATGTTGCGAAACGAGGTCTGGCCGGTTGTCAGCACATGGGAGAACATCGACGATCTGATATTTATGCAAGATGGCGCCCCTCCGCACTTCGCTCTTGTTGTCCGTGAGTGGCTGGATGCCCACTTCCCTGGGCGTTGGATGGGTCGTCGTGGTCCACATCAATGGCCAGCCAGGAGCCCCGACTTGACACCGTGCGACTTCTTTCTTTGGGGGTGGGTAAAGGAAGAAGTCTACCGCACCAAACCGAGGACATTGGAAGAACTGGAGGACCGAATTCGGGAAGTCATGTCCTCCATCCCGCCGGAGTTCCTGCTAAAGTCAGTGGACGCCATTCCTGGGCGGCTCCAGAAGCTGGTGGAAAGAGTTGGAGCCCACATTGAATTTTAGAGAAAACCTACCATGTATGCCTACCTTTTCATATTATTTCGTCTGAAATAAATGGAAAATATACGTATTTTTTTACAAATCCAAAATAGGGAGCTACTTTCCGCCCACCCTGTATATATATAAACTTTAGTGGGCACGCGAATTTTTTTTTATGGTTTACATGGTTTTTTGGCACGCGACTGTAAAAAGGTTCGCCACCCCTGGCCAAGATAGACACTCTGCGTTTGAAACACTGGAGGTCATAGACCCAGTGGTGGCGAACCTATGGCACGCGTGCCCATTTTGGCACGCGATCAAATTTGCCTGGCACGCCTAACCAAAATGCAATAACGTTGCAATAATGAATATAAAATAATAGAATTAATGTTTATAATTTGGTGTAATATACAGGGTGTCTCAGAAGTCGCGCACCATAGGCTTTATTCAGATTTACGGGGTTTACGAGTCGAAATGGTTTATAAGTAATATTTAATTACAATATATGTTCGATACTGTTCGAATAATGAAATTAATAGTATGTACAGTTAATCAAAAGCTATCTTAAAATAATTCAATTGAATGAAGCTACATTAGCCGATGGTGCGCGACTTTTGAGACACCATTGGCTAATGTAGCTTCATTCACCTTAATTATTTTAAGATAGCTTTTTGATTAACTGTACATACTATTAATTTCATTATTCGAACAGTATCGAACATATATTGTAATTAAACCTCACTTATAAACCATTTCGACTCGTAAACCTCGTAAATCTGAATAAAGCCTATGGTGCGCGACTTCTGAGACATCCTGTATATAAACTTTGGTGGGCACGCGAATTTTTTTTTATGGTTTACATTTTTTTTGGCACGCAACTGCAAAAAAGGTTCGCCACCCTTGTCATAGACAGTGGGAAAGATGAATTGAGGAAGATTGTTCTAATCTAGAGTTATCCAAAAAATGAATATAAAATAATAGACTTTATGTTTATAATTTGGTGTAATATATATATATATATAAACTTGAGTAGATAAAAGATTGAAAATATCGATTAACCCTCGCGTTAGAGAGTTGGACAGAAAAGGAATGAGAAAATGTCGAAAGTCTGGTGCCGCGCGCTTTCCTTAAAGGAGGCATAGCGATAGTAAAGAGAAAGTGGGGGAACATTGCGATGAAGAGAGAGGGATTGAAGACAGTCAGTAAGAGGTGGGGAATTGATGAGATAAAAGCCTTTGATTCCACCCGGTCAAGTACGGCTGTGTGGGTCGAGCCAGCCCATACATGAGAAGCATACTCAATACACGGGCGGACAAGACCCCTGTACAGAGATAGCAACTGAGTGGGGGTGAATAAACTGTGGAGGCGGCACGGCACACCTAACCTCTTAGAAGCTGTTTAGGAAAGAGAATATAGTTTTATATGATCTTTCCAGGAAAGATCACGAGAAAATGAAACACCGAGAATGTTAAGAGAAGAGAAAGGATTGAGTTGTGTGTTGTTGAAGGTAAGGGTATAGTAGCGTGGAAGATTGTGACGAGTAGACAGATGGAGGAACTGAGTCTTTGAGGCATTGAAAGCTAAAGGTTTTCTCTGCCCCAATCAGAGATGGCAAAAAGATCAGAAGTCAGGTGTACCATAGCCGTCCTACGCGAATCATGGAGTGACTGTTGAAATGGACGCTTTGCGAAGCGGGTGGAGAAGTGAAGAGTGGAATCATCGACATAGAAGTGAATAGGACAGGAAGTGCGAATTAAAAGATCATTAATAAATAAAAGGAAAAGAGTGGGTGATAGCTTTCGGAGAAGAATAGTGGCCATCTACAACCGCAGCTATAGATCGACCAGAAAGGAAATTAGAGATGAAGGCACAGATAGGACAGAAACCGAAGGAGGGCAATTTGGAAATTAAAGATCTGTGCCAGACTCTATCAAAAACTTTTGATATGTCTAGCGCAATAACAAAAGTGTCGCCAAAATCCCGAAACGAAGATGACTAAGAGTCAGAGAGATATGCAAGAAGATCGCCAGGAGCGTCCCGAACTCATATTGACGATCTGAAAGAAGTTTGGGAAAAGAAAGGTGTTTAAGAATCTTCCTATTAAGGATAGATTCCAAAACTTTAGAAAGTCAAGAAATCAAAGCAATTGGACGATAGTTGGAGGGTTGAGAGCGGTCACCCTTCTTTGGAACAGGCTGAATGAAAGCGAACTTCCAGCATGAAAGAAAAGTACCAGATGAAAGACAAAGACAAAAGAGTTTGCCTAGCCACGTTGTCAACACAGAAGCACATTTCTTAAAAACAACAGGAGGAACACCATCAGGCCTGTACGCTTTCCTGGAGTTGAGCCCAGATGTGGCAGAAAGAACATCTTTGGAAGACATTCTAATTTCAGACATAATAAAGTCAGAGGGAGGAGGAGATGGAGGAACAGCACCGGAATCGTCCATGGTTGAACTGGAAGCGAAAGTTTGAGCGAAGAGTTCAGCTTTGTCAGGAGAAGAGACGGCAACTGTGCCGTCGGAATGGAAAAAATGAGGGAAAGAAGAGGAAGTAAAGTTGTTGGAGAGGTTCTTGACCGATCGCTCCAGGCAGCTTTCATAATATATTTCAGACCTTTTTTGGCAAACTCGCGGATCCCTGTCACCGAATGACAAAATTTTGATTCGTCTGAAAAAAGCACTTTTTGGCACTCGATTGCAGTCCATGCAACTTTTCTTTTCCACCGGGATAGTCCGTCTCCTCTTTTGCTTCGCATTTAACATCGGCTTAATTTTCGGTTTTCGTAACCGAAATCCCATTTCATAAAGGCGGCGAGTGTGTTAGTGTGGGATTGCATAAATGCAAATGGTGTGGGGTCACTTGCATTTGTAAAGAGAACTGTCAATAGTCACGTTTTATCAAGAAATCTTAGAAATTGACCCCACACCTGACACAATTGTTTTAAGTGGCCGGATGTTAAGAGTGCGGGGATGCTGTTTTGTAAGTATAATTTTATTCACTGGTTTAATTGGTTAATTCTCCTTCTGGTACTCGCAAATCGTTTGAGGATGTCAGTGGAAGTAGAGTTGCACTTTACATTTATTACAATGTGATTAGAAATTTGCTCTGCCCCTAGAGCAGGTTCCATTAACAGCAGACCAAAGGACCCCCTAGTCCTTGTCATCCCTGTAAGCCTAATCCTTCTAACCCCCTAATGGCTTATAATCAAGTTAGCCATTTAAAACATATATTATAGGGTGGCGCAAAAGCCGTGCATCATAGGAATTTTCAGTGTTGACTATAATATATTATTATTATTTTTAGGTAGGGGATGGCTGCGAAATTAACAGTAGACGAGAGGGTGAGCTTGGTTTTATCGTATGGAATACCAGGTACAACAAATCGATGAATCGGTACAGAATTTAAATTCTGTACAGATTCATCGATTTGCAATACCTGGTATGCCATGCATTAAAACCAAGCTCACCCTCTCGTCTATTGTTGATTTCGCAGCCATCCCCTACCTAAAAGAAAAAAGTAATATAATCAACACTGAAAAATCTTGTGATGTGCGACTTTTGCGACACCCTGTATATTCTCAAGGCTCGATATACACGTGTTGACAGCTTAAGCGTGAGAGAGAAGAAAGGTTTCCTGCTTTACACCTGGGTACATAGTTACTGCATTTGCAATCATGAAGAGAAATGATCGAAGATGATTTGCCTCTGTAACAAACTGAAAAGACTATTTTACATAAGTTACCAATGGTATAATGCAGTGGTCTCCAAAGTGGGGTGCGCCTGCCGATCTAGGGGGTGCGCGAAGAAAATTTGATGATTCTGATTTATCATTGTTTTTTCGTAGAAATTTTTTGAATTTCAAGAAGATGACCGAGAAAGAAAATAGTCGCTAACACACAGTCATTCCAAGGAATTTGCGAGATAGTATCCGCGATATCGCTTACTTGCGATTAAAATTTAGCAAACTAAATGTAAAAATGCTGAAAATGTAAAAATGGAACATTTTCCGATCACTGCCCAAGAACAGTTGAGTGACATCAGGGAAGATACAAGTTTACGAACCGAATTTCAGCAGAAAACTGTGCACAATTGGTGGATTGGATTAAAAAATGAGTACCCAGATTTAGTAAGCGCAGCGAACGATGCGCTCCTTCCATTTGGATCTACATATCTGTGTGAGGTGTCTTTTTCTGCTATGATAGGTATTAAAACCAAGAATCGAAATAAACTGAACTTGGAACCGGACCTTCGAATCGCTGTATCACAAAATGTCAAACCAAGATTTTCAGAAATTATGAAGCACAGTCAGTCACATTGCAGTGGCGTACTAAGGAGGGGCGAAGGGGGCGGTCCGCCCCGGATGACAGCCAGGAAGGGGAGGGGTGCCATCGGGAGAGTTGAAATACAGTACAAGTTTTCAAACCAAATGAAAAATTCGCCAAAGTAAGAAAAAAATTTAAAAATGTTCAAACTATTACAACAGCTTAATGTTAATTTCCACTATAAAATAAATTTTTATTTTTATTGGCAATACAAAATTTACAAACGAAAAATTAAATATTTGATAAAAATTACATCGAAAGGCGAAAGTTTGTTGACGTTTTAGTCATCAGTTTGTTGAGCATTCCAAGTCTTGTTCACTTGACACTGTGACTCCACATACATGAGGTATGTTTCATTAAATAATTATGATAAAGCATAAAGTGCTGGTGTTTATAATACTATCATGGTACTTATACCAGTGTCCAGTAATTTTTGACAATGTGGTATCATAGTGATACCATATTTGACTCAGATTTTCGATGAATTCTCTGATGAAGATATCAGTGTGGAAATTGGACGACTTCGGAGGCATTTGGAAGCTGCCAAAATCAGCGTTGAAGAGGCAAAGAAATGGACAGCATTGCAGTTTCTGGAGTTTATTCTGTGTCTATTGCTTCATGTGAAAGAAGTTTTTCCAAATTGAAATTGATAAAAATTTCTTTCGCTCGACCATGAGTCAGACAAGATTGACAAATCTGGCTTTACTTTCAACTGAACATGAATATGCAAAGAAGGTGAATTTTGATGAGGTCATTGATCAATTTGCAGAAATTAAAACTCGAAAGCAGAGACTGTGAATCCTCTCTATTTACCTTTGAAGAATAGGCTGAGCGTTAAGACTGGATTTCCTGTGTTTTTGTATAAAATAAAATGCAGTATTACCTGTTCACTGAATTTTTAATGTCCTGCATTTTTCTTATTTCCAATTTGCTTATGACAGTACTGTACTGTTTAAAAATCTACTTGCAAACATAATATATTTTTCTGTGTGTTTAAATTTTAAAATTATTTATGGGGGTGCCAAAGGAAGGATCCGCTCCGAGTGCCAAATACTCTAGGTACGCCCCTGCCACATTGTTCTCTTTAAATTATATTGGTAAGTATATCTTCACCCTATCGTGTATGTATATATAATGTTCATTAGGGGTGCGTGTTATTTATTTTTGCTGATTAAAGGGTGTGTGATCAAAAAAGTTTGGAGACCATTGGTATAATGGGCCACTTGTATAATAATTAATGTTTGTACCTGTTGAGTCTGAAATAGTTTGTTTGTTTTTCGATAGTTTGTTTTCTATGACAGTTAAAGAAAAATGAAATACAAAGTAATTTTAGGGAATACTTTCCAATTTAAATTTTCATTGACTTCGCGTTAATAATTATCATAATAATATCTGTTTAAAAAATAAGTTTCTTGTTATTTTTTAATATTTTTAATATTTTAATAAATATTATATACAATAACATATTAAAATGAGCTTAATTCTTTAATTAAAAACAATAATATTTTTTTATAATAATTAACACCATCGATTTATGAACTGCTCTTTATTTGTTTCGAAAGTCGCCACCAAATCGGACGCAGGACGGACATACGAACTGCTGCTTGCTTTCTGCCGTTTGCTTGCTTCTTTTACGGCAACTGACTGGACTGGACTGTCTTTGAGAATTACATACAAAGAAAAAGTTAATTCATAAAACAATTGTAATTATTTTATTAACGAAATAATTACTTTTAGTGATTTATATAAAAGTTTAAAATCATTCATTCCTATACATAATCGATAAATGCAAGCAATTTATGTTGAACACCCTGTTTTATGATTTGCTGTTATTTCACTGACGCCAATAATGAGAGCAAGTAAGCGAGTTTGAGGATGCGGACGGAGTAGCGGAACAAATAAAAAAAGTCTCTCGACATAACATGATGACATGTCGACACTAAAAAGTTAGTTTAATTTAGGTCAGGTTAGATTAGGTTATATGATACCCAGTTAGGTAGACATTTTATTTTTAACGAAGATGAGCATTTTTTTTCTTGAATCCATCCATCCATCGTGTTCTGCCTATCAGACAAGTCCAACTCACGTGTCCCGCCAAAATGTTCTATCCTGAGCTATTCTTTTCATCTCATGGTAGCTCCTGCCTGCCTTCAAATCATCCAGCATTGCTTTCCTTTTCCTTCCCCTCGGCCTTCTTTCTACCTTCATATCTACCCTCTATCACCTCATTCAACAATCCTTCTCCTCTCAACACATGTCCGATCCATTTCTTCCGTCTTTCTCTTATCACCTTAATGAGTCTTCTTTCCTCTCTCACCTGTCGCAGTACTTCCTCATTACTTTGGTGTTCCCTCCAGCTTATCTTTAACATTCGTCTTTTTTTCATGAATTAGTAAAGTTAATTTATGTAATGGATTACCAACCAACGTAGTTCAAAGTAAGTCGGTCGAGTCCTTTAAAAAGAGACTAGCTGCTTATCTTTACTTGATTAAATCCCGAGTTAAAAGCATTTAATTATTAGCGCATAAAAGTAGTGTAAATTTTTACTCGGAATCTCTCCTCTTTTCATTTCAAATTTTCACTCTAATCTTTAATTAAATTTTCGCGTTACCTGAACAAAATCGTATTTTATAATGTCGACGTTAGACTTTATGCAAATATATGGATTGCAGATTTCAAACTTCATTTCAGATTTTCAATTACTAACCTAACTTAAGCAGATTAACCTAACGTAGCGTAACCTAACTGGGCATAATGTAATCTAACCTAACCAAACCTAATTTAAACTAACTTTATAGTATCGACATTGTGCAGATCAACTTTGTTCCAGTACCCGAAATTTTCTTCCTTCTTTTCAACCTATTTTCTTAAATAGTCTCGTAGGAACCAGCCTGTCTGTTGCTATTTGGTGTCCTTTGTATTCATATATATATATATATATATATATATATATATATGGGAATGAACTCAGAATGGTTCCCTGAGGTTTTTTATGATACACACAGACCGTGCATGGAACAAGGAATTCTTCTAGGAAAATTAAATCCACTACGGGGCTCCAATAAACCTTAGCCCCCTCCCCCCCCGCCCATGGCCTAAACCATTAGAGGTACAGTAAAACTAAACATACCTTACAGAAGAGAATTTAATCCTGCATTTAATGAGAAACAATTAAAACTTGGTGTTCCCGCCATTGGCTTCCAAGACAGCCTGAATTCGCTTTGGGTAGCTTGCCAAAAGTGACGTGAATAGATCTTGATCGTTACGCAAATTTGCTGAAACAGTTTCAATGGGTTGCGTCATTGTATCCTTCGAAAATCGATTTGCTGCAGGTTCTTGAAACAAGAGACATTCAACCTTGTCCTTTATAACTGATCTAATGTGTTCACAGACGTTCAGGTCAGGAGAATTTCCTGGCCATTCTTCATTTCCAAGGAAATCGATCTCATGGTTCCGCAACAACTGTTGAGTGGCTAATGCCTTAAAGCAGGGGGCCTTATCGTGCAGAGGTGTGACTTGATCGACATCCATAACATTGTTTGAGTTTCTTAGAAAAGGAATGACATGGTGGGATAGAATAATATCACGAAAATACTGTCCATCCCAACTCTGAACATTTGGCTTCAGCACCCACATGAGCTTCTTTGCAGTGAACAAAACAAACACACCAACACAGTCTGGACTTTTTAATAATTCGCGATAATGTTCATTGTCATCGATTTCATCTGGTGTTGTGGCCCACACTCGATCATTTTGGTAATTAGGCCGACGTGTTACGTAAACAAAAAATTCATCGGAGACAGCTAAATGCATGAAATTATCCACATCCCAATCTTCAAGATAATGGGCAAACCACATTCTGTCATCGATGTTAAGTTGAGTTTTTCTTGGCTTTGGAAGTTCATGCCAAGGCTTTAAATCTTGCCTATGACGGTACAGTCGAATGATCTCACTACTAACGATCTTTCCTCTCAACACTTCGATCTCTCTAGAAAGTTTAGCACACCTGTTTTTCCGCTTACGCGTACCGCTTTTAATGATGTCCTTTGTTTCCTGAGAGAGTGGCAAATTTGGGCGCCCAGATTTGGTTGTATCCATTTCACATTAATCCAAAGTTTTATTCCAATTTCTTTTGACGAAGTCCTCACTTCTTCGCAACTTTTTGGCAACCCATGAACGTGTTATAAAGGTGGCTCCAGCATCACGAGCTTCCCGAAATGTTATTGCTCGTATGCGATCTATCACACGTTGCCTCTCCGAATCACCAATTAATTGAGAAGCCATTATATTATCACTTTATCAGCTAGAGTAATTTTAACCTGCAATAAATAAAGAATTTTATATATTTTTATAATCACTAAAAACTATTTCGATATAAGTAAACATGTAACAGCGCCGGCCTTAGGATATTTCGGGCCCTGTGCAGAGTATACTGTACGGGCCCCCTATGACACAAGTCAAATTGTTTTTCATTGCTAATCATTTTATTTTAGTAGATTGTTAACAAGTACAACAAGTAAAATTTAACTATACAAGTGCACCTGTAACAGAATACCAACAGACCAACAGCCTTTACTATTATTACTACTTATTACTTTATTATTATCAAATATTTAACTATCATAATGCAATCATTAAGGCCATGATGGATCGGTGATCTGAAAATAAAAAAATAAATTACATTAATTTACACCAATTTTGGCACTCTGACGTCGATGGTAAATTTCTGTGAAATTTTCGGGCCCCCTAAGTTGCGGGCCCTGTGCGACCGCACGGTTCGCACACCCTTAAGGCCGGCACTATATGTAAGCTGCAAATGGGGGGGGGGGGGGGCTAAGGTATTTTGGAACCCCTTATAGTCCGAATAAGTAATGGTAAATGACAAATACTATAGCTTTTTTCTTTTTCATGATGCTAGCCCGACGTGGGCAACGGGTCACTCGAAAAGAGGTCCCAAATATATAGCTTCCCTCACCAGCTATCTGCAAAGCAGATAGGATCCACCCTTGGGACAGGATCTAGGACTTAAAGCAGCCTATCCCAGTTACATTTAGAACCTCAATATTAGCAAAAGACTCGCTGCCTCCACGTCAGATTGAATACATTAAAGAAAAAGGGGTAACTATTATATTCTTAGCGAAAAACCAAAACTTAAACCTCAACTGGCAGAATTGAGCGTCCACTTTTCAAGGCACATAACATGTCCGTTTCATGATGGGAATGAACTCAGAATGGTTCCCTGAGGTTTTTTATGATACACACAGACCGTGCATGGAACAAGGAACTCTTCTAGGAAAATTAAATCCACTATAGTCCGAATAAGTAATGGTAAATGACAAATACTATAGTTTTTCTTTTTCATGATGCTAGCCCGACGTAGGCAACGGGTCACTCGCAAAGAGGTCCCAAAAATATAGCTTCCCTCACCAGCTATCTGCAAAGCAGATAGGATCCAGCTTTTGCTTATATTGAGGTTCTAAATGTAGCTGGGCTAGGCTGCTTTAGACCCTAGATCCTGTCCCAAAGCTGGATCCGAACTCATTATACTCGTATCAAGATTTGTGAAGCTTAATATTTTCATGGTTGCGTTATTTTCTATGGCTTTATTGACCGAATAATTGACTCGCCAGTAATTCGGGGGCCGCAGGTCCCCAATTACTAAGGCCGAAGGCCCCAGAACCGCAGGTCTAGCTAAATGGGCCCATATATATATATATAATATATATATATATATATATACAAACTCAGAATGGTCCCCTGAGAAACTTATATGTTAATCACAAACCATGCATGGAACAAGGAACTCTTCTGGGAAATTACATCCGCTATAGTTCGAATAAGTAATGATAGTATTTGTCACTTATCATTACTTATTCGAACTATGTGGATGTAATTTCCCAGAAGAGTTCCTTGTTCCATGCACGGTCTACGTTTAACATATATATATATATATATATATATATGTGTGTGTGTGTGTGTGTGTGTGTGTGTGTGTAGATTTGTTTGTCTTAATGAGTTCTAACTTATGTTAAGAGTTATATTTATATACAGTATATGGTACTAAACTAAATAATTACTGTGATAACATGACTTAATCTGGAATTAAGCTATTATTATTAATGAGGGGTATGTATATATACTTTTTTCCTAGTAATGTTACATCAGTTAGTTTAATTGTTGCTCTCTCTCTCTCTCTCTCTCTCTCTCTCTCTCTCTCTCTCTCTCTCTCTCTCTCTCACCGAACCGATAGATGGCACACAATGATGTTTGGTAACCAACCGGTTGTTGGTTCATCATCGATTGCTCTGGTTGACGTAGTACACTCAGTTCTGGGTGCATGGAACAGCAGCACATAAAATGTGAAGATTGTCAAACTAAAACTATTTAAAAGAACTGTATCATAAATACTGTTAAAAAATTTAAAGTATTTCTTTTATATAAAATGAAAATATATACAGAAATATAAAGTTGGTATAATGAAGAAATGAGATTTATTTGTCCAAATCACCTTGTTAAACCGACGATCAGTGTTGTTTGTGTAAAGTAATTAATTTTAAACGTCTTTCAACTGCTGTGACAAAAAACTTACCCATTTATAAACAGAGTTTCATAACCTAAGGGATATTTTTTAAATGGATGCAGTAATTGCATATTTCTCTCTCTCTCTCTCACACACACACACACACTATATATATATCTATATATATATATGGGATGAATTTCACAATTAAACACGTGAAATGGATGAATGCTGCATATATATATATATATATGAAAATTATTTCACGAAAGTAACACTGTCTGGAAAAGCATATAATATTGGGCAACGTTTCGAGAGAATCTCCCATCTTCAGGGATACAAATTTAAAATTTAAAAACACATTAAAAGGCTAATTAAAAACAATAAAAAAATTACAAATAAAATTAAAGTAAATCGTTTTTTCCAAACAGTATGTAGATGACGCATTCGTCCTTTTTAAAGATTATAAAAAAAGCCACTTTTTAAAAATTTATTAATTATTTCCACTTTAATATAAAGAAAAAGACCAAACTTTCCTTTTTAGACGTTTTGATTTTCAGATGGAACTTTTAGCCAATTTTTAACCAATGTTTTTTAGGAAATCCACATTTTCTGGACAAGGTTTGAATTTATAGTTTCTGTCCACTTAATTTTAAGTAATTCCTGTAAAACATTAATTTTCCGCATCTCCAGAATTTGTTCGGATTGGCTGACTTTCCACCACGAAATGGAATTACTCGAACCTACTTTGCTAATAATAGTTATCCGATAAAACTTTCAAAAATGCGTCTATTCCTTTCTTGATGGAATCTATCGGCTTGTCCTTCCTATTAATGATATGCCAAAAAACGCCATTTTATAGGTCTGTTCCGTAAGTTGGAACTTATTCAACCTTGTTGAGAACGAAATTAAACAATACATTGTCTAAACTTTTTCCTTTTGTCAAACTTAATGTCCGTTTCATTAATTCTAAGAAAATTGGAACCGTTCTTCTGTTAAAAGACGCCATTCCCGAACTGATGCGCTCCAAAGTTGTATACCTTTTTAATTGTCCTCGATGTAATCGAGGGACATACGTTAGGTCAACCGAACGTATGCTTAATGTGCGCATCGATTCGCATAGTGGTGTCAGCTACAGATGTGGCTTTAATTTTAACGTAAAGGAAAACTCTGTCATTCGATCCCATACTAATAAATGTCATCACACTATCAAATATAAACATTTTAAATTTTTAGCCCAAACGAAAAGTAAGAAATCCCTCAGAATTTTAGAATCACTTTTTATTAAATATCCTACTCCTTCCCTCAATATAGATTTTGCTGCCACCCCTTTGTACGTTGCATAATAATAATCAACCAACTGACCGAAAACAGTTTTCTTATTTACACTACCTTATTCAGTTTGCAATTTCTCAAATTCATACGATGAATCTGAGTTCTATTTAGGTGGTCATTCTTTGGGAGTTAACAGTTCCACTATTGGAACTGTAATGAAAGATAAAGTGCGCATTATGGAGCATGCAACAGGCTCCACTTCCATGCAGGCAACAATAATGTCATCAAAGCAAAGAAGTGTAGTGGTGAAAGAAATAGAGAAAACATTAGTGTTGTGGATAGAAGACCAGAACCGAAAACACATCCCATTGAGCCTCTAAATAATTCAAGAGAAGGCCAGGAGTCTTTAGAAAGACATTAAAAAAAATTGGACGAATCATCGAGTGATGTTGGACCTTTTATGGCTAGCCGTGGCTGGTTTAATAGATTTAAGGCCAGGGCTAATTTACACTACATTAAATAGAGTGGGGAAGCTGCAAGTGCAAACACTGAAGCAGCAGGTAGCTTCCCAAATGAAATGGCTGCTATAATTGAGGAGGGTGGCTATAGCTCCAAACAAATTTTTAATGTAAACGAAACAGGCTTGTTTTGGAAAACAATGCCTGAGAAGAACTTTCTTGCCAGGGAGGAAAGAAGCATGCCAGGGTTTAAGGATGCCGATTACCGCTTAACCCTGCTGCTTGGTGGTAATGCATCTGGAACTTTAAGTTAAAGCCGCTGCTAGTTTATCACAGTAAAAATCCCAGGGCATTCAAGGGAATTAGTCAAGTTTATCTTCCAGTGATTTGGAAATCTAACTCAAAGGCCTGGGTTACTGGCGTAATTTTCGAGGACTAATTTGTTCACCATTTTGTGTCAGCAGTGAAAGAATAGTGCACTAAAAACAATTTATCATTTAAAGCATTGCTAGTGCTGGACAATGCTCCTGGACACACAAGTTATTTAAGTGATTTGGACTCTAATATGAACGTGGTAGTTTTGCCCCAACACTACATCATTCCTCCAGCCAATGGACCAAGGGGTCATAGCCACCTTCAAGGCTTACTGTCTTCGGAGTACATTTGCCGAGGCAATCAGGGCCACCAATAGAGATGATGCCCCACCATGAAGGAATTTTGGAGGGGTTACAATATCTACAGTGCTGTGAAAAACATAGCAGTCTTGGGGGAAGGTGACAAACACCAACATGAATGGTATTTGGAGGAAACTTTGCCCTCAATGTGTACAAAATCATTAGGGCTTTGAGCCAGAGCTTTGATTGCAGATGTGAGGGAGTCTCTAGTTGAGATGGGAAATCAACTCAACCTTGAAGTGGAGGTTGATGATGTGAACCAGGAGCAGAAGGTTGCAGATGAGGAAGCAGCAGCAAGGGTTCCAGAGTCTCCCAAAGCCCAAAATCCATCTTTGAGAGGGGATTGGCCCTTCTGAAGGAGAATGACCCAAACAACTCAAGATTTGCCATGGCCTCCAGAGGTGTCTACAACAGCCTTGCATGCTATAAAGAGCTTTATGAAGAGAAGAAGAAAGCTGCTGTGATATTTATTAACTCTGCGCCATTTTCTGAAAAAGTCTCCTCAGTCACTAGTGAACCAACACTATCAACATCAGCAGCTGTGTCTTCTGCCAATTCCCCTCCAAAGTCTCCATCAAAGTCTCTCTCGAATTCTCCATCCAACTAATACAGCCTCTCTCTCCACCTCTCCTCTCACCATTTGTATCCAGTTTACGAACACATTTTTCAAGAGCACATCGTGTTCGGAAGCCGGGCATTGCCTAATGCCAAACAGAAACTCATAAGATAGGTTCTAAATTTCGATCTCCAATTTTCATTAGAGTGATTAGACGAAGTAATTTACAGTATTTCTGTATCTATCTCACCATTTAAACCGGTATAAATTTTAATTTTATATTCTTCAATGTTTCATTAAATATATTTAATTTCATCATTAATAAAATAATATTGATTAATAATGTAAAATTTAGTTATTTATAAATTCGAACTAAATTTAAACTTGGAAAAAATTATTAAATTCTTCACTTTATATCAGAATTAGAATGCACATTCATTATCTTGGTATATTTTCTCTGTCATTAGGACAAGTCAAGCAGCAGTCCATAAAATGTTAAAAAATATTTTGTTTTTATTTACTTTTTATAAATAAACTTAATATTCCTGTGTACTGCGTGATATGGAGTTTATATGAATAACGAAACGTTTACATTATTATTATTGTTATAATTTAAAAGAAGCTTCAAGATAAAATGATAAATTCATATGATATCCGTCTTAAATATTAAAATTAAATACAAATTTACATATGTTACCCACAAAATTTCATTTTCTTTAACCAATGGTACTCGGGTTTTTTGTATGATTATATTTAAGGGGGACTTTACAATTAGGATTTTTCCATGAATTTAAATGATTAATTAAGTCTTCCCAAGTTCCCACTAACTAACTAACTTAATGTGTATATATTATAAATTTATAATATATATATATATATGCTACATATGGAAATTCTATATTGATCAACATAATCCCTGTAAGACAGTAATACATTATTTTACTGTGCGATATAGAAACATTATACACTAAAACTTTACTTTTTAATGTTTTGAGCGATATTCACATTACTTTTGAAACATTTACAAATGAACTTTAAATTTCGGTACCCACTCAAATATAGAACACTGGATGGACTATGGCTATGAAATTTCAATGAATTTTTTTTAGTAATTTATATAATATTCATTGAGTTATAATATTATGGGCAAGTTCTAACCTATCATTTAAAATTATAGGTTTTATGTAATTGTTGCAAGTTGGTGTTGAACTATTTACCTTATGTTTTGCTGTTTCCTTACTTGAGAATAGGCAACATCATTGGTGCCAATAAAATCCATACATAAATAATGATAATATGCTATGCTAGTATGCTATTTATTGCTATCATAATTACGCTAGTTATGGCAGTTTAAAATGTAAAATAAAATAATAAATAATAATGAGGACAAAAAGTTAATATCCAAAACTCATTTTCCCACAGTATGGGAGCGAATTCCCCTAAAGATCACCTGAGCCCGAGTGTTAACAGTGTGAGAGGCCAGCCCAACCCAACCCAGGCGCCAGCAGCCAGAAGTGGTGAACTTGCAGATTCAATATTCGGTCAACGAACGATGAGTGATATTATCTCACCATGTGAAAAAACTGCTACTCATTTCTACCAGTCCCCTTTAGCATCTTCTAAGCTGTCAGAAATTCAAAATCGTTCAGAGATTATTCAGCATAAATTGATAAAAGATGTGTTTACAAAGTGGAATAGTTCATACTATATATGCTCTAGATGTAGAGTCTAGAAGTATCTCGAGCAGGTGGGGTGGTAAGTAACCTGTCGCCCGTGGGCATAGTGTGTAATTAAATTAGTGTAATTTAATTACTCGCGGACAGTTTGATTATTTAAAGTTATACAGTATTTATATCTTAATTATATAAGTCCCAAACTATTTTTCAAGCTGCAATCTGCCAGGTAGAGAGTATTTTAGTTGAAATTTCAAATTGAAATAATAAATAGAATAAAGGTTCCCCACCCATGATCTAGAGCAGTGGGTCCGCAACCTTTTTCTCACTTGTGGATCCATAGAAGAATATCAATTAGTTTTGAGGACCCCTTAGCAAAAATAATTTCTATATTCTAATTTTGTGTGAATTAGAATATACCCCTTGTCTTCTGCGAACCATGAAATTCATTCACGGACCCCTAAGGGGATCCGCGGACCCAGATTGCGGGCCACTGATCTAGAGCAACAGTAAACAGTCTTTAATAAGTTATTTGGTGGAGCATACAGGGGTGCAAAATCTAATAAATCACCAGCGGACTTTTTTTGAAAAATTAGTTGTTATCAGCACATAGGGGCCTGAAAAGAGCAACAAAAAAAATGCAGCAAACCAGAAGCAACAAGTTCATGCCTTGTACCAACAACTTAACATTAATGGCCATTTTGGAGAAAGCAGAAGAATGCCTGTCTGGCATTAAAATTACAGTGCAGCAACTAAAAAAAATCATTGCAGCGAATAATGCAAGACTATCTAAACAATAAATCATTCTGGCCATGAACGTACCAATCAATCCACGATTTAAATTAAAGATCCTCATGAAAAGAAAAAACATTGATAGCTCAACATTCTTAAAATGGATGGTAGACATAGTGGTTGAGGAAAGCAAAAGAAATTACTAGACTCAGATCTTTGATGGGGCAGGCTCTGTGGTTGAACAAGACGCTGAAGTCTTTTCACTCTTTAATTTTAAAAAACAAAGATTTTTCGACGGCTTATAGCCCTATACCATGCAGACGTAAGCGAGACTATGGAGTGTAGGTCATTTCAAAAAGAAGGGGACCAGTATCACGTAAGTTCAAATAAAGAACGTTCAAATATCTTCTTGAAAGAAAGAAATGAAAAGTTAGTCAGACTGTCCTCTGCTGCAGCGCAATTCTTGTCCATTTGCATGGTGGAAGAGAAATAAAGAAGAATTTCCAAACATGGGTAAACTGGCCAAGAAATTCCTCTTATACCCTCCTTCCTCGGTAGAGAGCGAGAGACTATTTAACACCGGCAGAAACATACACATAACGAACCTACAAGAAACTGCCTCTGCCCAGGTAATGTAGAAAAACTCTGTTCTTCGCATTATATTTAGTAAATTCAATTACTATGTAAGGTAAAAGCTTAAGTGGTTTAATGCAATGTTTTTAATTTGTGAATGATTTTTTTTGTGTGTGTTTTTATGAAGGAGGAGTTAGTCTTTATTTTGGAAAAGAAAGTTATTTGAACCCAAAAGGGTAAATAAAACTTAAAGTTAGCCCAGTGAAGCTTAAGAACTAAATTAAATAAAATAAATAGTCCAGCTTCACAATTATTTATGTCATTGTAAAACCAATCAATGTATTTATTTATTTTATTATTAATAAAGGTTATTCAATTAATTTCAATTCAATACATACAGACTATAAATATAAAGCGAAAATAAATAATTTTTTAGCTGTTTTATTTCATAAACCCAATGGATACCTTCAGTTCTATGCATAGTATACAAAGCTAAATTTAACGACTGATACCGACATGTCGGCAAATGGGTCCGGTCCGATAAATCGGCATTATCGGCAGTCGGCCGACACTGTCGGTGCATCTCTACTACCAACAGAAGTTCATAAATAAAGTTGTTGTTCACACTGACATGAAATAAATAAGATATTACACAAACTTTTTCTAAGTCAAATAAATCTATTACTCTTTATCTCCTACGTTTACTATTTACTAGTTATTTTTAAAAATATTTTATTATTAATGATTAATACCCTTCCTGCAGCACAGTAACGTTACTAAGTAACATTACTAATATACTGTACATAGTTACGACTGGTGGCTTTGTTAATTAAATACATGTCGAGTATGTCAAAATTATTAACAAATTTAATAAATCCCTATATCGTTTAATTAATAATAGAAGAATATACAAGTTCTACTTTTCTTTTTATTATTAAAACTAAAAGGACAAATGATTTTCATATTCAAGAAACATTTGCCATTTTTAATGTATTTATTCACAATTTGCCTGTAAACTCATAATTATTACATTATTTCCCCCTCCCCTATTCATAGTTTTCTGTAGTGACAGTTTATTTCGATGGTGGACTTTTATATTATAAAAAATATATATTTATATTATTTTATTATTCATCAAAGCGAATCGTCATTGCGGCATATTTTATTAATATGGAAATGAACAAGAATGAACGTATTCCTCGAAGCTCAGAATGAGGCAACTCTTCATAATTTGAAGAGTGTTCATCTTTGTACGACGCATGCGCCTGGAAGGGAGTTCAATTGACAAAATATTCTGACGCGACGCAGTAACTAACGCGCAGCCGTGTTCTTAATTTAATAAAATATGGCAACAGTAATTGATTTAGCATAATGCACGTACAAGTAACTTTTTGTGTTGATTAATAACATTATTGCAAACATATTACACATAAAATAATAATTTACGTCTTTCTTTTGCTTGGATAAACAAGAGAAAAATAATGTAAACAATAAAAATCACGTTTGTTGTTTGTTGTATTACATTGAAATTCATGAATGATGATAGGCGTGGTTTCGTGATTTATGAAATGCTGTTTTCAGAGTTCAACTATTGTCAAAGTCAGTCATATTTATATATATAGAAATATATATATATATATATATGAAAATTATTTCACGAAGGTAATATAAGCATATATATATATATATATATATATATATATATATATATATATATACAAACTCAGAATGGTCCCCTGAGAAACTTATATGTTAAACACAGACCGTGCATGGAACAAAGAACTCTTCTGGGAAAATTAAATCCACTATAGTCCGAATAAGTAATGGTAAATGACAAATACCATAGTTTTTCTTTTTCATGATGCTAGCCCGACGTGGGCAACGGGTCTCTCGCAAAGAAATATAACTTCCCTCACCAGCTATCTGTAAAGCAGACAGGATCTAGCTTTGGGAGATGGATCTAGGGTTTAAAGCAAGCCTAGTCCCACTACATTCAGAACCTCTATATAAGTAAAAGACTCGTTGCATTCACGTCGGATTGAATAAATCAAAGAAAAAGGGGTAACTATTGTATTTTTAGCCAAAAAAACAAAACTTAAACCTCAACCGGGACATTGAGCGTCCATTTTTCAAGGCACGTAACACGTCCGTTTAATATACACAAACTCAGAATGGTCCCCTGAGAAACTTATATGTTAAACACAGACCGTGCATGGAACAAGGAACTCTTCTGGGAAAATTAAATCCACTATAGTCCGAATAAGTAATGGTAAATGACAAATACCATAGTTTTTCTTTTCATGATGCTAGCCCGACGTGGGCAACGGGTCTCTCGCAAAAAGTTTGTGTATATTAAACGGACGTGTTACGTGCCTTGAAAAATGGACGCTCAAGTCCCGGTTGAGGTTTAAGTTTTGTTTTTTTGGCTAAAAATACAATAGTTACCCCTTTTTCTTTGATTTATTCAATCCGACGTGAATGCAACGAGTCTTTTACTTATATAGAGGTTCTGAATGTAGTGGGACTAGGCTTGCTTTAAACCCTAGATCCATGTCCCAAAGCTATATCCTGTTTACTTTGCAGATAGCTGGTGAGGGAAGCTATATTTATGGGTCCTCTTTGCGAGAGACCCGTTGCCTACGGCGGGCTAGCATCATGAAAAAGAAAAACTATGGTATTTGTCATTTACCATTACTTATTCGGACTATAGTGGATTTAATTTTCCCAGAAGAGTTCCTTGTTCCATGCACGGTCTGTGTTTAACATATATATATATATATACAGTGGAACCTTGCTTAACGAGCATAATTCGTTCCCGAATTGTGCTCGTTATGCAAAATGCTCGTTAAACAAGGCAATTTTTTCCATAGGAATCAATGTAAAATATGATAATGCGTTCCATGCTTAAAAAATACTTAAAATAATATTTATAATGATATTTAAAGGCGTTTTTTAAATTATTATTGCATGAAATGAAAAGATTATTAATAAAAATTAACCCAAAAGAGAATGTAAATAATTAGTAAACGGTGAAATTTATAAATAACTTACGAAGAGAGAAGGTGCTCCTGACGCACGCAAAGGAAATGAAGAGACAGGGGAGGAGGAGAGGGTTATTGAGGGGAAGGAGGAGAATCGTCTTCGTTCAATGCAATAACATTCTCGACGAGCTCACAGTCACTAGCTTTAAATTTTTTAGAGGCATTTCACTTTCTTTGGATCCTTTTTCACGAGGAAACTGTCTAGAGACATTTGTTTTTGTCTACGCTTTAAATTTTGACGAAAATGCGTGATAACATTATCATTAAATAAATTTGTAGATCGCATAGTCACTGCCTTATTAGGATGATGCTTTTCAACGTATGATACAACAGATTCCCAAGATCTCAGCATCTCCCTTATTGCACACTAAGAGCCGCGAGGCAAGAAACGAGGGAAACAGCACTGGGCAGTGAGTCACCCACACGTTGAACTTGGGGGTGGACATGCAGGAGGAGACTTGGGGGATAAAGAAAGCGAGTCAACGTAAGTAAGACGCTCGGATGGACTCCGCGACCTTACTGTATTTATTTTGCTTTTGCGTTGAAAAGATGTTATTTTATTTTTAAAATATTTTGCTCGTTAAGCAAAGTGTCGCTCGTTATGCAAGGTAATTTTCCCCCATTCTTTTGGCTCGTTATACGAATTTCTCGTTATACGAGGCACTCGTTAAGCAAGGTTCCACTGTATATGAAAATTATTTCACAAAAGTAACAAGTGATTAAAGCCTCCTAACTTTAATATGTAACACCTGGTCAGGATCCTTTAATGCTTCTTTTCGGCACCTCGGCCTAATCAATACTGAAAATTTATGTGTGAAATAGTGCTCAAGCGCTTTCGTCCTCAGTGTTCCTGAGGATGTCATTGGACGAAAGCGTTTGAGCATTATTTCGTGTTTTATTTTCTTTCGTGGTTATTTTCATCATCTCTCTCTCTCTCTCTCTCTCTCTCTCTATATATATATATATATATAATATATATACATACACACACACACTTACTTTAGTTGAGTTTGAACGACGGTTCAGGATCGTCCTGAACATCCCGTCTGCAGCATCCCGCCTCATCCCGCCTCGGTGGTGTAGTGGTTAGCGTTGCTGACTAAGAATCCATCGGCCCCGAGTTCGAGACGCGCAGTAAAACCCAGCTGTTCATCCTTCCACACAATAAAGGAAGCGGTTGGTAAATAAATGGGTACCCTAGGTGGCCTAGTGGTTAAGACGCTGGGCTGCTGATGGGGCGTGGTTCGGATTCCACGTTAAATTGTAGGTCTAAGGTGGAGTGAAAAGCTTGACCTTCGTCAGAATGAACAATTCGGGCCGAAGCTAACCAAAGGTTAAAGGTTGGTTAGTACCAGTTCTAGTCTTTTATTGTGTTTCTTTAAGCAATCACAGACATTTTACATACATTAACTACTAGGCGCCAAAGGAAAACTAATATGTGCCATTGCATACATGGACAATCAGGAGACTCTGGAATGGCATCATGAAGATGATGTTGAGACAGAGGGGTTGTCTGCACCACCACCTACCTACCTGTGTTGAAGGTGGGACACCTGTAATCTCAGTAACAGTACGTGCCCCTGTGTGGGAGGAAGTGTGAACTACATGTGTAATGTCACGTATGCATGTTATGTATAGATTGTTCAGTATAGTAATACGTACACATGTGACATGTTTCCAATTAAATTGTATGCACATATTAAACAATTTTATTTCCATTAAAAACTGTTGATTATGTTACATAACACCCCCCCCCCTTCCCCATGATAACAAAATGCAACGCATCCCATGACACCCCTCCCCATCTCGAGTGTTACGTAATAACTGACTGGTTCCTAGGATGAAAATAACCACGAAGAAAATAAAACACGAAATAGTGCTCAAGCGCTTTCGTCCTCAGTATTCCTGAGGATGTCATTGGACGAAAGCGTTTGAGCATTATTTCGTGTTTTATTTTCTTTCGTGGTTATTTTCATCATATATATATATATATATATATATATATATATATATATATTTAAACTGCAAACACGCAGTATAATTAACGTAAAGAACGACGCTTGTATAGGAGAATATTCCGCGCAAGATGAGAGCGAGAGAACGAAACAAATGAAAAAATGAGGTAACCACCCGGGAATCGAACCCGGGATCTTCCGATTGCCGGTCAGATATGATAACCATTACACCACGGGCCTCACTCAATCAAATGCCGTAATTCCTCTACATACGCGCAGAAACAATGCCCCAAGGGGGCACCTCCCGCAAGCCGTACATTATATACATTTAAACTGCAAACACGCAGTATAATTAACGTAAAGAACGACGCTTGTATAGGAGAATATCCGCGCAAGATGAGAGCGAGAGAACGAAACAAATGAAAAAATGAGGTAACCACCGGGAATCGAACCCGGAATCTTCCGATTGCCGGTCAGATATGATAACCATTACACCACGGGCCTCACTCAATCAAATGCCGTAATTCCTCTGCCCCTTGGGGGCATTGTTTCTGCGCGTATGTAGAGGAATTACGGCATTTGATTGAGTGAGGCCCGTGGTGTAATGGTTATCATATCTGACCGGCAATCGGAAGATCCCGGGTTCGATTCCCGGGTGGTTACCTCATTTTTTCATTTGTTTCGTTCTCTCGCTCTCATCTTGCGCGGAATATTCTCCTATACAAGCGTCGTTCAGAACATATAATATATATATATATATATATATATATATATATACACACTTACTTTAGTTGAGTTTGAACGACGGTTCAGGATCGTCCTGAACATCCCGCCTGCAGCATCCCGCCTCATTTGCGGATTTGGTGAAGGAGGGAATTGCTGTCTGATCTCCTCCTGCCCTCGTAGCCAGCCACGCATGGCTGGTCAGGGACTTTGCACAGGAATCTGTCCAGCTTGTTCTTGAAGTTATTGAGGTCGGTGTGCTGGAGATTCCTCACTGGCAAAATTATTAGACTCACTCGCAGAAATCTGCATTCATTCTTGTTTATCACCACGAATTTATGGTTAAATGATACGTGTATAATTAGGACATGTATAATTACCAAACCTAAAATTAAACCCAATTACCATTCAAACAACAGTGGAAAATAGGAAAGGCAGAATGCGTAGTGTTCCCAAATTAAAGACCCGACGAGGGACCTCCTCAACACTGAAGGAAAATAGCTTGGTTGTCAGGGGGCCAAGACTTTTTAACCAGCTTCCAAAGGACATCAGAAACGTTACGGCGGTCAAAGTTGAAGTCTTCGGAAGACTAGATGCCTAGTTCAGAATGGTACCAGATGAGCCGGGAGTACCTGGCTATGTACGGTGGAGAGCGCAAGAAAGCAACTCGCTCCTCCACCAAGCCAGACCTAGAGGCGGGGCCACCAGCTTGACCTTCGTGTGAAGAAAGACCAACTCACGGAACAGCAACGAGGTTAACGAGGTATATGTATTTGGATTTACATATATACGAGTAGATACATACATATATATATATATATGAAAATGAAAATGAAAAGGTTTATTGGCAGACTATATATAGTCCATATGACAAATATTACTAATACAATGACAGTTCACATACTAATGGCAGAAATATATACAACTGATATTTGTATATATTTATGTTTTAATATTTTGTTGCACCGCCTTTTGTTTTAATAACTGCAGCGATTCGAGAAGGCATGCTTTCAATACAGGCATAGTATAGCACTGGTCTTTAGGCCTTCATTATGATGTCACACATCTATAAGTCTTTCAAGTAGTTATGTTTTTGTCGTCAATGTCACTGTTTTCATCTTGCGTTTCAATATAGACCATAGATATAATAATACAATAATACTGTAGTAATAATGTAATAAGTAATATGTAATGTAAATATGTAATAATAATACTGTAGTAATAATGTAATAAGTAATATGTAATGTAAATGTGTAATAATAATACTGTAGTAAAAGTTCTTACCGATTTCCAGTCTTCAACAGTAAAGTGTTGATAAGCTTTTGCCCAATTTAGTCTCTTTTTCATCATTATCGGAGCCAATTTGGGCTTCTTTCTTGGGCGACGGCACTTTAGTCCAAATTCCGAAGAACGTCTTTTTAGGGTTCGGGCCGAAATTTCAATGCCCTCTCTTGACAGCTGTTTATGTAAATCACCTGTACTTATTCTGCGATTATTTAATAACATCTTTTCTATTCGTAGGTCCGTTCTAGGCGTCGTTTTTCTTTTTCTGCCACATTTATCTTTTCGCTTTGGAGCGAGATTTTCTCCATGTTTCACAGCTGACGAGATTCTTCGGACACTTGATTGAGACACATCCATTTTACGCGCTATCTCTCTTTGTGAAAAAGTATCGGCAATCAATAAATCACTAATCCGCGCCTTTTTACGTTGCGTAATATCACACAATCGGCCCATATTTTCAATTTGAACAAGAATAAAGAAAATAACTCTACAAATCTGAAAAGTAGCAAGGTACGGTTAAAATTTCACGCACTAAAGTTTGACTAAACTATAGTAGAGCATAAAAAAGTATATTAATTTAAGCAAATTTAAGCTTCTTTGTGAAACAACATCCAATCAGTGTAAAGAGTGCTTTGAAACTGAAATAAATGATAAATCACACAAGGCGTTACAGATGACGTGCGAGGCTAGATTTCCTTATCACCACATTCCCCCTTTGTTCACCTGTACAATATCACCTGTACTTATTCTGCGATTATTTAATAACATCTTTTCTATTCGTAGGTCCGTTCTAGGCGTCGTTTTTCTTTTTCTGCCACATTTATCTTTTCGCTTTGGAGCGAGATTTTCTCCATGTTTCACAGCTGACGAGATTCTTCGGACACTTGATTGAGACACATCCATTTTACGCGCTATCTCTCTTTGTGAAAAAGTATCGGCAATCAATAAATCACTAATCCGCGCCTTTTTACGTTGCGTAATATCACACAATCGGCCCATATTTTCAATTTGAACAAGAATAAAGAAAATAACTCTACAAATCTGAAAAGTAGCAAGGTACGGTTAAAATTTCACGCACTAAAGTTTGACTAAACTATAGTAGAGCATAAAAAAGTATATTAATTTAAGCAAATTTAAGCTTCTTTGTGAAACAACATCCAATCAGTGTAAAGAGTGCTTTGAAACTGAAATAAATGATAAATCACACAAGGCGTTACAGATGACGTGCGAGGCTAGATTTCCTTATCACCACATTCCCCCTTTGTTCACCTGTACAATATCACCTGTACTTATTCTGCGATTATTTAATAACATCTTTTCTATTCGTAGGTCCGTTCTAGGCGTCGTTTTTCTTTTTCTGCCACATTTATCTTTCGCTTTGGAGCGAGATTTTCTCCATGTTTCACAGCTGACGAGATTCTTCGGACACTTGATTGAGACACATCCATTTTACGCGCTATCTCTCTTTGTGAAAAAGTATCGGCAATCAATAAATCACTAATCCGCGCCTTTTTACGTTGCGTAATATCACACATCGGCCCATATTTTCAATTTGAACAAGAATAAAGAAAATAACTCTACAAATCTGAAAAGTAGCAAGGTACGGTTAAAATTTCACGCACTAAAGTTTGACTAAACTATAGTAGAGCATAAAAAGTATATTAATTTAAGCAAATTTAAGCTTCTTTGTGAAACAACATCCAATCAGTGTAAAGAGTGCTTTGAAACTGAAATAAATGATAAATCACACAAGGCGTTACAGATGACGTGCGAGGCTAGATTTCCTTATCACCACATTCCCCCTTTGTTCCCCCCCCCCCCCCCCCCCCCCCCCGCTCAAGACTGACACTCATATCTACACTCACACATTATGTTAAGAAAGTAGCAAATAATTTAGAAGTTCATAATATACGTAAAAATAAATGTAAAATGGAAAAAATATAGGTTATTGTTATAATGTTATAATGTTTCAGACCAACAAAGACCCTAGGATCCACTCATGGCTGGTCTACCTAACTGTGTTCGTGTATTGTGTATGTCCTCCGTGGTGGCGGAGGGGACCTACAATTTTACGTGGGTTCCGAACCACAAGAACATAAGAAATTTATGTAAAAACTGCCGGTAAATTGGCAACGACCAATTTTTACGAAACTAAATAATTATCAATTTAAAACTAATTAATTATCGATTTAAAACTAAAGATAGAATCTCTGATCCAGAGGATCAAGTCATAATAGACTACTATCCACAAATATGTTACACTCTATATCTATTTATAAAGGACATGCAAATATATCGGATCCAAAGAATCCAGTCAATTTCATTACGGTATCCATCAAGTCACGGTCCATATCGATAGCGGACCAAGTCAAAATTTACAATCATATACATTACAATATATACTTACGAGAAAAAGAGTGGGTGTGGCTGTAAAGACTGTACAGTAATGTAGAAATGTGTGTGCACCCATTTTCGGTCTCCCATTTAAAGGTGTTTGTGGGGCAAGTGAAGATCATGAGTTTTTCAATACCTCACAGTACTATGGGGGGCACCGCTCGGCAGAGGGAATCTCTTTAAATGGGGTGTGTAAGGACAGAGAGTATCCCCTAACCCAAGACGCTGCCTCCCTATATCCCACAACACTTGTGTTGAGCTGTGGGATCTATCCCCAGAAAGCCTTAATTTTACTACCTTAAACTATACCCTTTCTATCAACATATGCGTCTAATCGATTTTAAACATGTTTATAGACGTGCTACTAATTACTTTACCGGCAAACTATTCCAGCTATTACTATTCTATGCGTAAAAAAGTTTTTCGCAACTGCTGTCTCGAACCTTCTACTTGTCAACTTACACCGTTATTTCTAGTCCTATTATATTGAGATATTTCGAGTCTATAATTTGACCAGGGTCTATATATATATATATATATGTATAACGTTCAAAAGGAGGGACAAGACAGAAATGATTCCCTGCTGAGAACACTGATCATACCAAAACTTGAATACTGCTCAGTTTTGATGTCCCATATAAAAAGGAAGAAATAATAAAACTAGAAGAAACGCAGAGACATTTCACAGCTAAGATTGATGGCTGCAAAGAATTCAACTACTGGAAAAGACTACGTAAACTAAATCTGTACTCCCTGGAAAGAAGACGAGAGAGGTTCACCATAATCTACATATGGAAAATGATCGAAAAACTATTACAAACCTCAAACTAAACCCAATTACCGTCCAAACAACAATAGAAAAAAGGTAAAACATGTAGTGTTCCCAAACTAGATAGATAGAATAACCTTTATTAATTAATAATAATAAAATAAATAAATTTTTTTCAATTTACAAGGACATGAATAATTGTGAAGCTCGACTATTTATTTTATTAGTTTGGCCTTAAGCTTTAGGCTTTACTGGGCTCTTATTAAAAACAAGCAGCTAGTTGTTAGAAATTAATAATAATAATAAATAAATAAGTAAATAAGTATTATTAATAGTTAGAACTAAAACTAAAGGCCCGATAAGGGACACCCTCAACACTGAAGGAAAATAACTCGTTGTCAGGGGTAAGACTTTTTAACCAGCTTCCAAATGACCTCAGAAACGTCACAGGAGTCAAAGTTGAAATCTTCAGAAGATTAGATGCCTGGCTCCGAACGGTACCAGATGAGCCGAGTGTGCCTCGCTATGTGCACTGAAAATCGCAAGAGAGAAACTCACTCCTTCATCAGGCCAGGCCTAGAGGTAGGGCCACAACTTGACCTTCGTGTGAAGAGAGACAGACGCACTGAACTTTTAACAGATTACCAAGTATATAAAATTGTTCGTTTCCTGGCGTTCCATTCGTGTCGAAACGGATACCGTTCGTTTGCTCTAATTCTTTAGGTTTATTACGATATAAATCTACCTGTGAATTTAACTAACCTAACCTAACCTTTCCTAATATGGAAGTAAAAAAAAGATGCCTCTTTCATTTGGCCCAAAACGAAACCGATATAACAAGAACACATTTTGGAGCAAACGTTGTAGCCTGGACATATTATTAGAATCACCAGTCAAACGTTACTTTCATACGAATATAATTTTGGTGCTTATCCCTTTTTGTTAAGAAATTATTTCGTCAACATAAACAAACCAAGGTCCTTTTTAAGAACTTGTGTCTATGATAATTAAAATCCACTCTAATAGACAGAGTTTATTTCCACAACAGTTTCGATGTTCACTGGCATCCTCTTCGGGTGGATACAGAAAAACGAATTCGTTTTTCTGTATCCACCCGAAGAGGATGCCAGTGGGAATCGAAACTGTTGTGGAAATAAACTCTGTCTATTAGAGTGGGTTTTTATTATCATATTTTGACCTTCACGTAGAAGAAAGTGAAGTTTTTTGAACTTGTATCTAATAATTATACGCCAATTATTTTACTTCGTTGCTTGGGTTTCAATATATTTAAACATAGTTTCAATACACTTGAGGGACTGATATCAGAGCAAGATATATTATATGGAATATCATGCATGGACACGCGTGATGACGAAAAAAATTGCCTCCATCAGGGTTCGAATTCGTCATCTCACGAAAAATCGTGCGTGTTCATGCGTGATATTCCATTTATGGGGCTCCATCCATACAGTTTAAATGAAATTTCTGGTCATTATCTCGAGTACCTTCTCTACTGAAGAGGTAGGTAGGTGGTTGTTTTTTTTTATAAGTCCCCTAGGAAAAGCTGTCGGTCGTTATTTATTACACAACTAATTATAAAGAAACAGAATATCACCCATGACGTGGTGATATCACGTGTTGAATTGTGAAATTCATCCCATATATATATATATATATATTATATATATATATATTTCAACTGCAAAGAACACGCAGTATAATTAACGTAAAGAACGACGCTTGTATAGGAGAGCATCCCGCGCAAGATGAGGAGGGAGAACGAACAAATGGAAATATATATATATATATATGTTAAACACAGACCGTGCATGGAACAAGGAACTCTTCTGGGAAAATTAAATCCACTATAGTCCGAATAAGTAATGGTAAATGACAAATACCATAGTTTTTTCCTTTTTCATGATTTTAGCCCGACGTGGGCAACGGGTCTCTCGCAAAGAGATCCCATAAATATAGCTTCCCTCACCAGCTATCTGCAAAGCAGACAGGATCCAGCTTTGGGACGTGGATCTAGGGTTTAAAGCAAGCCTAGATCCCTACACTCAGAACCTCTATATAAGTAAAAGACTCGTTGCTATAGTGGATTTAATTTTCCCAGAAGAGTTCCTTGTTCCATGCACGGTCTGTGTTTAACATATAATGTTCTCAGGGAACCATTCTGAGTTTGTGTATATATATATATATATATATATATATTATACACTTTCGTGAAATAATTTTCTATATATATTTACAGGGTGTTTCAGTCAAAATTAATTACCCTCATTGCTTCGATTTCCGCTATTTGGGCGCTGACTTTTAAATCTGATCAACAGGAGTTCATAAATCAAGGGGAGTTACTTATTCTTAAAAACAGATAAGGAACATTAATAATAATTTTATAGCGAAAATAATATAACTTTAATTAAAATATAAAGAGAAATTAATGGTACGTTCAAGATAAAATAGATTATCTATCAAAAAATACACACATAGATGAAAAAGAAACTTTGGATATAAAACCAACATTTGTGGAAAAACCAAAAACTTGCTTTATGAAATTCTGTTCACAGATTCAGATCTCGGCTCTTGTTTTAACGCATTGTCAGTCTTATGTGACCGACGGTAAATAATTCAATTATTGCTTCGTCAGTCATATATATATATATATGCCTGACCGTCCACGTTTCGCGCCGCGTCAGTTACATTTGGTTGACAGTACCTATGTTTAACATTGTATTTGAAAAGCGTGGCGCCTGACGAACATTTGTTATATATACTACGGTGGCGCTGTGATGCTAACTTGGGTTTTTATATGGTAAAATTGGAGACTTGGTTGAAGTCAGATAGATTTATATGGTTTTATGGTGTATTTATATGTACTATATATAAAATTAGTTGTTTATATAGTGGTTTAGTGTTTTCCAACGTTCAGCTTTTACCCCAGGCCTCGGCACGTGGAGCCAGTTGGAAGTTGAAGCCCAACTTTTTTTTTTTTTTTTTTTTTTTTTTACTGTAGCAAAATTGAAAATAAATTGAAATTAAAAATAGAAAATAAACTAATCTTTATTTTACTTTTTTCCATACAAAAGGAAGGTGTGATACTCAATTTACTTAATTATTATTATGGTGAGAACCAAAATACTCAAGACACATGAATGGTGTTTTTTGGCAATCAGGGCAGTAAGTACGCACCATCTTCACTTTCTTCCTTAGCTTCCACTCTTCCCAATTGGTCTTTCATTTTACTATAACATAAAGAACATGCTCGTCTCATTTTCTTGCCATTTCCATCTGTTTTAACTTTGAGGGTGTGGACATTGGTGCATTGCGGTTTGGAATGTTTTTCTGTTTTTTTTACTTCAAGTAAACTTAAAGAGGGGAGATATGATAGCCCGTGAGGATGCTAATGGAATTGTGGTGTTGAAATGGAAGGACATTAGAGATGTTCGCCTACTTTCCACTAAGCATAACCCCGTTATGCAGGAGAGCATGGGAGAAGAGACAGCAGCAGATGGAGACGGAGCAGGAGCAAGCGGAAGAAGGAAAAGGAGTAAGAAAAAACCCTCAGCAGTCCTTGCTTATAATAAGGGTAAAAATGGAATCGACTTCTCAGATCAGATGGCATCTTATGCCACAACATTACGGAAAGGAGTAAAGTGGTACAGAAAACTAGGTTTGGAATTACTTCTTGGAGTATCAATTGTGAATGCATACGTGGTTTACAAGACGGCTACTAAAAAACAGATCAAAATAAGGAACTTTCGAGAAGAGGTTGCATTAACTTTGCACTCATTACTTCCTTGGGCATGTCCCTTTTGTTCGCTCGTAGTGTTTCAACCAAATGAGTGTTCTGTGCCAAAAAAGATTTTGCTAGTTCGTAGCTTGTATAGAAGTTATCTACATACAAGGTCCGACCTTCATTCTTCAAGCCTGATGATAGATCTTCACAAACATTTTTAGCCAAGCCAACTTCTCGGATGCCACTTGCAGATTTTCCTGAATATATTTTAGCATTATATATATATATATATATATATATATATATGATGAATAAAACCACGAAGGAAAGGAAACACAGATGGTGCTCAAGCGCTTTCGTCTAATGACATCCTCAGGAACACTGAGGATGTCATTAGACGAAAGCGCTTGAGCACCATCTGTGTTTCCTTTCCTTCGTGGTTTTATTCATCATAAATATTTTTCACGTGTTACTTTCGTGAAATAATTTTCATATATATATATATATATATATATATATATATATATATATATATATATATATATATATATATATATATATATAGCGGGTGTCCGAGAATTATCTGTACAATTTTTGGCTGTTATTAAAAGTCAACCATGAAGTGTAGAAATTCCAGTGTTGTCCCATTTTACAGAGAAACTCATTAAGTTTTTTTCTGATAACAAGTTTTGACAAGTTTTTTCTTTTTTGTACGCGGGTGACAGACATTGATGATTTAAAAGCAAGAATCACAGCTGCTATTGAGCGAATTGATGTGGATATGCTGCAGCGTACATGGCAACATTTGGATTATCGATTGGATGTTTTGCGAATCACTGATGGTGCACATATCGAATATTTGTTACAGCGTTACTTTAATAAAAGAAACTTTTGAAAGTACAGATTCTAAATAATCTTGTTTAAGAATTTTACGTGTGTTATCAAGAATTTTATTAAAAGATGAAATTGTACAGATAATTTTCGGACACACTAGAATTTCTAAAAAACTTGTCAAAACTTGGTATCATAAAAAACTTAATGAGATTCTCTGTAAAATGGGACAACACTGGAATTTCTACACTTCATGGTTGACTTTTAATAACAGCCAAAAATTGTACAGATAATTCTCGGACACCCTGTATATATATATATATATATATATATATATATATGTGTGTGTGTGTGTGTGTGTGTGTGTACAGTAAGCATATTATTAGCAAATTTAAATATCAAAATTGCCTATTGTTATAGAGAGGTATATCTTTTTTCAGTTTATCATTATTATGTATGTAACTAAAATATCTTTTTTTAAAAGCTATCCCTATCAGTTTGCCAATATTGCCGAGGTGTGATTGCATTCCCCCCTTTACTGGGGGCATTTCATTTGGTCCAGCTGGATGGAGGATGCTGCTGCTCTTTTCAATCCAGGCACTGTTCTTTACTATGTATTAAAGAACTGAATACCATCCATGTATTAAACGACATGCTAGTAGGTAGAATAAATTAATTACCTAACGTGGTAAGATTAATTATCAATTAATAAAAAAATTAATCTCATATTGTTTTAAAGTTAGCCAGCCAGCCAGCCGTTCGGCGTCCAAAGTTGAGTTTGGGGTAGCGCGACTTTGAAAGCCGATTGACAGAAGTTCATAAATACAAGGATTTGGTTAAGTTCACCCTACTGTAATTCGTAAATTTACGACTTGAAGGAAAAATTTTAACTTCCTAAAATTAAAAATAATACATAATCAAATAAACTTGCATTGAGAATCCATTTCAGATTATTTAAGTGACTTTAGCTCTAAAAATTCACGAAGAAAATTAATTAAATTTAAAGACACTCCTCAAAAGTAGCTTCTTTTATTTACAAAAAACTCGAAACTGCGAAGTTTTAAGGGTAACATTTAATTTTTGTTTATTTCTCGTTTAACTCGTGAAAACTGTCTCTAACTGTTCACCATATAAAGAGATACGTACGAGTAGAGGATATTTTATACAAAAAAAAAAAAAGAGACTGCTCTTGCGATGATATATATATATATATATATAGAGGGGTGTGGAGAGAATATGCAATTACTGTGCTGATTTAAAAATTAAATGAAAGAATAAGCGAGTTTTTGCTGCTATCACAAATCACGGCTGTTTTCAGCGGCTGTTTAAACGTTAGATTTTTCAAAATTACATAGCATCAACCGCCGGTTTGAGGTAAATGGCCGAAATAAACCTTTCATTTCGATCAACCATTTTATATTTGGGTAAATCTCTAGGAGCACTCCATTTTTCAATATTAAACATACACTCATAAAACATATACCATTTGAAAGCTCACATTTTTTGAGTCTAAAAATGTAGTAATCCAAAAGTATCAATAGCAAATTAAAAGTAACTAGGTTTAAATATAAAACCCTATACCGATCAATTTGTGATGCGTGATCTTTACAGGGGCGGTACCCCCGAGTCCTAAATTATACAAATGAAAATACCATCTTACAACACAGACGGAAGATTTATAACTTAGCCAACCTTTATAATGTAGTTAATGACGTCACGCGTCAAACAATTAATTAAATCTAGTTACTTTTTATTTGCTATTGATACTTTTGGATTACTACATTTTTAGACTCAGAAAAATGTGAGCTTTCAAATGGTATATGTTTTATGAGTGTATGTTTAATATTAAAAAATGGAGCGCTCCTAGAGGTTATCCTATATTTGAGTTTAAATTTTTATTTTATTAAATAATATTCACCTAAAACACGCTATTTTATGACCAGTCATTGTAAACGGTTGATAAACTTTATGTTTTATGCGCTGCTGTTCCATGCACCCAGAACTGAGTGTGCTCCGTTGATGAGCCAACCCATCCATCTCCTCTACCTGCGTGGGAGAGAGAGAGAGAGAGAGAGAGAGAGAGATTGACTTTGTTAGCTTAATAATTAATACATGTATTACCCAAGTCTGGAGAACAAAATCAATAATATAGGTTCATTCATAAGAAAGTAAGACATTATTTAAACTAAGTAATTAGGTAGGGGGTGGGGGATAAGAAAACAATCCTCATTAATAATAATTAATAGTCTTACTTAATCAGTAGTTGTAATCCCAGACTGAGTCATATTATTATTATCAAGTTAAGAATATGCTTGCAGGCATAATCACCAACCATCACTCAGCCTTATTGCAAAATTTCACTGTATATATATATATATATATATATATATATATATATATATATATATATGCAAAAACATTATAGTCACCTGCTCTCATTGTTGGCGTCAGTGAAAGAACAGCGAATCATAAATTAGAGAGTTCAACAAAAATTTGCCTGCATTTTATTGCATTTATTGATTACACAGTACATATTTTCAATATTCGAATGATTGTTTTAGATCTGTATATAAATTAGTGTAAACAGTAATTTTGTTAATAAATAAGCAAATAAAATATGTTTTGTGAATTAACTGATTGTTTTTGTGTGTTTGATGTAATCTTTCTTCTTATGCCAACATAAAATAATCAATGCCTGCCGCCATCCAAATCAAAGCAGTTCGTCCGTCCATCCTGTGTCCGATTTTGTGACGACTTTTGAAACTAATAAACAGCAGCTCATAAATCCATGGCTGCAATTCGCAAACCATTCGATGCACCATTTGAGTGTTTTATTATATTTAATAAACACTTCAAACACTTAGAATTTATGAAAATGAAAAATAAAAAAATAACAAGATGCGTAGTTTGTCAGCAGTGGTTATTAACTATAAAATAAAGGCCCATTCAAAATAGAAAAGGATCCCTTCAAATTACTTTCTTTTTTTTTAATCCGTTATAGAAAACGAAAATATTAATTGATTATAATTTATGAAAAATAGTCTTCTCAGTTTATTGGGGAAGTAAATCTTCTGATCATCATTCATTCCCGAGATTACAAATAGAGTACATGCAGTACGTATGGCAATTAATAATAATAAAAGCTTAAAAGAACAGCAACACCTAAAATAAAAATACAAGTAATGAAAAAAGCAATCATGATGTTAAATGGAGCAACAGACAAATGTTTTCATATCAATCCCATGAAGTCCACCCATGAAATCCAACCCTGGATTCTATTCAAATTCTGCGTAGCTTTTACAGATACCTGTCTTATAAAACACAGACAACTGACTGAAGTGAGGCACTACCAGCAATGGGACTGCAATTTGATCAGAACAGAATAGAGAGTTTGAACACAGAGTGGGAATATCATACGACAAATGATATAAGAATTTTACTTCAACTTTTTTTATCGTTATTGGTGGCTTATGCTACGTTTCCTGGAATGAAAAAAGTAGGAATTCATCTCTCACTACTCCCAGTTACAACAGCCACAGTTGAGCGTTCTTTTTCGAAAGTAAAAATTTTGCTCTGAAAGAAGCCGATTCGCTTATACAGAATCTGAAGTTCCTTATAATATATGTACGCTTTGTCATAGAAGCTTCGATATGGTTTCCTTTTGTCAGAGTCATCAGTGAAAGAGCTGGTGTTAATTTGAATCAAACAGTAAATTCTTGTACTTTCTGTATTAGTTCACTTCCCATTTTGAAAATAATGTTAGCTGACTGAGGACTTATTAATAACATATCATTGTTTAGCCTCATGTTGTTGTTACCTATATATATACAACAGGACTAAAACACTTGGACTAATAACTCACCACCAAAAATTTAATTATATTTAATACATTCAATGAAACCTAATTTTATATATATATAAACTCACCCGGTATTACTTAGGTATATATTTAAAGCAGTAGACTGCGTAGAGAGAGAGCAGCGAGTTTGTTTTGGTTGGGGGACTTCGGTATTTCAGAAGACAAGAATGAAAATCATGAACAGCAACTCATAAGACACGAAACTGTCAGGTTTTAGTTTTTACTATATAGTTAATTAACATCATTGAAGCACTATTGTGTTATATCATTGTGCGAAAGTACAGACAATTTGTTCTCTAGGAATTTCATCAATACGCTAAACACCAAACTTAATCCAACCTAATATATATAACCTATGCTCACCTAACTTAACTTGATTTAACCCGAAAAACTTGTTGATAAAATTACACTTTTTGAAGAAATGTCGTCAGCTCGATGGTGTCAAGCATTTAACATTTTGGTTTGCTTCCGCCCGAATTGTTCATTCTGACGAAGGTCAAGCTTGTCACTCCACCTTAGACCTACAGTTTAACGTGGAATCCGAACCACGCCCCACCAGCAGCCCAGCCTCTAGGCCACCCAGGGTACCCATTTATCTACCAACCACTTTCTTTATTGAGTAGAAATATGAACAGCTGGGTTTTGCTGCGCTCCGGCTGCCGTCACCGGGTCTCGATCCCGAGGTCGATGGATTCGTAGTCAGCGACGTTAACCACTACACCACCACCTAGGCACAATAATAATAACATATCGGGTGAGTCAGAAGTGCTGCCTCAAAAGTATTTATCATATAGTTATTTTTTAGACAACTTTTTACTCACCCTCTATATACGCAGCTCAGTACCACAGGGAACAGGGCTACGTCGTAGCCAATGTCGTAACACTGTTTCCCGTTGATCAGCGAAGTTAAAATGACATTGGGTCGGATAGTAGTTGGATGGGAGACCATCCCCTGGTTCAGATCCCACGTAAAGCTATAGGTTCCCTCCGTCGTATGATCTTAGCTCAGTGTTTTTCAAACGGTGGGGCGAGAAATGTTTGTGTCGAGCCAACAGAAAAAGGTGGTTCGAAAAACTAATGCATTTTGAACACTATTAAGCCTCTATATTTCGTGAGTTTGTTTACGTCTGTAGAGATGATAAGTCGCGCCGACCTAAGACCCTGACACGGGGGTCGTGGGGCAAGTCCGAGTGAGAAACATTGCCTTAGATGTTGTGAAGAAGGTTAAACAACCTCATCATTACATTTTTTTTTTATTACGAGGAACAGTTTTACAAAGTAGAAGCGGATGTCAAAAGAAGACTAGACGTCTGGCTCAGGACGATTCCGGATGAGCCGGATGTGCCTAGCTATGTGAGATATACAGCGCAAGTCTGCATCATCAGACCAGGTCTAGCTGCGGGGCCACGAGTTTGACCTACTTACTGTACGTGTGAAGAGAGACCGACGCACGGAACATCCATCTACTGAACAGTCCTGACTGAGACCGCTTTATATTTTATCGAAAAATCTCTTTTTGGTACTTACGTATTATCGGGACTACCAAACTGTTTATTATGAATTTTTGCTCTCGTCATTTTGTTTAAACTAACGAAAATATCACAACTTAACCTAACCAATCATTAATTAAGGGCGTACTGTTGACCTAACCGGACATTCAATTAAGGTTAATTGAATGCCCGGTTAGGTCAACTGAATGCCCGGTTAGGTCAACTGTACGCCCTTGATGATTGATTGGTTAGGTTAAGTTGTAGAGCAAAAATACATAATAAACAGTTTGGTAGTCCCGATAATACGTAAGTACCTTCTTTTTTAATCGGAAAAATATTCAGTTAATAAACTAACCTAACTTAACCTAACCGCCTAATACAATAAATCCACTATGCATTACTTCACCTAATCTAATTTATTATGTGAGTAAACTTTATATATATATATATATCCTAACGAAGGAAGTATGTAATTACTAAAAAAATATATAAAGTAAACAGGAAAAACAGGTGTGCTCACGCTCATTGTTGTCGTCAAACGACATTTAAACAGCAACTTATAAGTTATGGGGTTGAGCAAACTACTTGTTAAAATTGCTTATAAATCTCCTGTTTAACATGGAGGGTCATTTATTTCTATGAAAGACCTAAAGTTCTGCATAAATTAATACAATAAATTTTATTTAAAAACCACAGCATCTGCTTCGAATCGATGAATGTTTTGAAACTGAAACAATGAAGCCATTGTGCACCGTCAAGAGCGCAGCTAGTAAGTCACTCCAATCAAACATTGTCCAATACAGTATTTGTTTGAATGTCTTTTGAAGTTCACTGATATGAACTTACTTATGTAAAATATTAATTAGATTTCATCGGATAACTTGAAGTTTTGTTAAAAATCACGTTAAATAGTTTTAGTTGAAAACTGATATTAAAATGGAAAAGTGTTCCTTAAAATTAATAAATGATAATACAGAAAACGAATATTATATAGGTAACTTATATATATTATATAAAAATAATTATAATTCTAACATTCATTTTTGCATATAAAGTCCAAACTGGCATGTCATTCTAACTGTAAATAATATTCATGCAAGCTTGGAAAATAATTAAAAATTTTGGCTACAGTTCCGCATTGCCCCCCACATTTTTTTTATTAAAAAATAGTTTCGTATATATATTTTTTTTATTAAAAAATTGGTGCTTTTTGTTAGTAAAAAACGACCATGGTTTTCTACTGATAAAAATATTCAATATGGTGAGAAAATATTGGTTTGTAATAAATTTAAAAATGTGCACTTAACTTTTTTATCCTTTACATTAGTTCTTATGGCTCCGGCTACCCAGGCAAGGTGGGCACATGTTATTACCTTATCATTTGTATAATTTAGGTCTCGGGGGTACGGGGGCGGAGCCCCCGTAAAGATCACGCATCACAAATTGATCGGTATACGGTTTTATATGGCTTTAATAATCAACAATTTGGACCCTTTTGAATTTTTAATATTTTGTATCAAAATAATTTATAATCCTAATGTTCAATAAAATCATATTTTGCCTGGGGGAGGGGGGTGTCAATACGGAACTGGCCCCCAAATTTTAATTTTTTCCTGTTCTTTATTTAAGTTTGGTTAAGGTGATTTTCTATTCAATGATATCTTGATAAATCGTTCTTTGTTTCAGCCACCAAGATGTTTTTCTTATTAAGCTTAATCATGTAATCTTGTTAAATTTTGCAATGTTCATTTTTTTATACGTTCTCTCTGAAATCATAAAAGATGAAGTCATATCCTGAATCAGCATTTAATTTTAATAAAATGAATGTCTTAATTTCCATTTTTATTTGCCACCCCAAATCATAATAACCAATCATGGCATCACATTTGCCAATATGCTGTTACAGCAAAATTTGCCTTTATCTTCAAATATTTTGCTTTATCAGTTTCTGCAAGATCCACATAATATACCAAACAATTCTTTTGAATTGCAAAAAAAATTCAGCCTATTAAAAATTGGAAAAACAAGGCAAATTAAATAATAATGACGTCACTAGCTTAAATAGTATATATTACAGGGCTGCCATTGCTAGGTTTTTCCACCCAGATCTGGGTTTTTCAACACTTTCCTGGGTTTCTTGGTTTTAATTTTAAAAATTTCATGAAATCTGTGTTTTTTAGGCTTAAAGTAAGGCAGACAAATAAAATGTACCGAATTTTACCACTCTAAATAAAATATAATGCAACAACGCTTTGTTTGGTAATATCATAAAGCGTTTTTGAAATGCTATGACAGTAAAGCTGCATGTTTGTAAGGAGGATGTCAGATGCGCAAAACTGGCAAAAATTCTCGACTCCAGGTTACCATCTGATATTATTAATAACGAAATCTGAGCAAATTTGGCAATGAAAAAGCAATTTTGTATTTAAAAATTTATTTGGTATTCTGGTAATGAAATGAGCTAAATTTGGTAATGCATAAATAAGAATGTGAGAAAAATTGAGTTCCATTAAACATTGCATTCCATAAACATGTTAGAAACATGTTACAACAAATCATTGCTTAAACGTTTCGATCAATTTTACTAATTATTCAGTTCTGAGTATTTATACATACTGATACAAATTTGTTAAAACGATACTGATGTTTAAAGCAAATCGCAGTTCTAAATTTACTGTTTAACTGACTTTGGAGCTTACTCTGAATAATTGTAGACAAATCGAACGAACATGTTACGAACATGTTGCAGTTTATTATTTGGCAGCATTAGTCATGGGCGGGCATTAGCCTGCATTGCGCGTACGTGCAATTTTCGCTTGATTTATATTTTGTGTCATAGTAAATTGCATTGAAATTTGAATGAATATATATACCTAAATACAATTTGGCAATAAATTGCTTCATTTGGTACTAAATTTTAAAAAATGGTATTGGTGCTCCAGTACTGGTGATCTGGTTTTTTTTGAGGATCATCTAGGTTTTTTTAGTGTACGATCTGTATTTTCTTTCATTAAGTCAGTGGCAGCCCTGGTAAACCAGTTTCTTTGGGAAATGAGCCGTTTTTTAAAAATTTTAAAATTGAAAATTTCTCAAAAACGGCTCATTTCCCAAAGAAATGAAGTTCAGATTTGAACAAATCACACCAAAAAACACCAGAAAAATGTGTTTTGGTTCAGACCTAACCTAACTTAACCTAACCTAACTTAACCTAACCCAACCCTCGTTTTTTCTCATTTTCTAACCTTCAATAGCAGCGTTGGGATGTTTGTACAAATCAGCGGCGACCAACAGGAATAAATAGACGATTTCGCCAGGCCCACCAATTTGAACTTGTTGGCCTAGCCAATGCTCACAGACATCGAAGTAACAGGAACACTTTTTTTTCCTGCCGCGCTCGTCCCTAGTCAATCTTCTGCAATAATATTGGTCAGCAACTTCTCTATAATTACATTCATGACCACACTGCGGACAAATAAAACACCGTGACTGGTAAAGAAAACTTCAGCACCGTCTTCTTTTTTATAAGTAATCCAAATCACACCACAGACAAACCATAGCAAAAACCGAACTGAATAAGGATTTTGGAATGAGTATGCATTATTGGAGATTCAAAATGCATGTCTCTGATTGGTCGGATAAGGTAACATGAAACAAAAACCAGATTTAATTGGCTGATTTGACCTATGTTTCCTAATTTTGCCACGAGATGTCTCTCCATAAAACTGGAGAGGACGAAGACCGGCAAAATTTTAACAGCGTTAAGAGCTAAACACTCGGTCAATGGCCTATAATGGCTGCTTTTTACGTCTAATTTTTTTTTTTCCATAAAAAATAATTATTACATTTCCTTGATTTTTATCAGTTTCCCTGAGGTTTCAAGGTGTCCTGAATACGAATTTATATGTTAAATTGTCATAGAATGTCTCCTTCTATCGAAAACGAACAAAGCATTAAAACGAATATTAACCTATCTTTATCTTCTCCTATGAGTCCTGTCTCCTCCGAGAGAATTTTTAGTTTTAGAATAGCGTAGCATCTTCAAGAAATAGTAAAGTTAGAAATCAATAGACATTAAGTCTGGGGATCAGCATTGTCTCACAAACTTCTCCGATACGTTACAAGAAGAATCGAGGAATCGACCAATAACCTAGCAAGGGTTCACAGAACCCTCCGATCCACTACAAGAAGAAATCGGAGGTAGTACAAAAGAAATTAGCGACTCAATCAATATGAGCTTCGCGGTGAACCGGGAGCAGTTAATTAAAACAGCAACTTATAAGATAGGGAGTTGAGCAAACTACTTGTTAAAATTGCTTATAAATCTCCTGTTTAACATGGAGGGTCATTTATTTCTATGAAAGACCTAAAGTTCTGCATAAATTAATAGGATAATCTTAAGGAAAGGTCCCGGTTCTTAATACGTAGTACAGAGATTTAACATATTAATAATATGAAAGAGTATATTTTTCTCAATAAAATGCCCCCTCGCGTTTTTATTTTTATTAAGGATAAGTAATTTTAATTAACGTTTTTAAAGTGGACGGCATTTCTTGCGCCTGGCAGCCTTGTGTGCAAATTAGATAAGTGTTGACCTTAAGCCTAAGTACAGAAGGCGGAAAATTTTCTTCCTGGGATACCTCTCACGGGCGTACTTCTTAAAGGCCTTCCCGAACTGTGAGGACCGCTTCCACAACTTCCTTCTCCAGGCGGCGAAATTGTATAATCCAGGATATTAATGGGTAGGTAACATCTATATACACGTTATGTTAGGTTGGTTAGGTTAGGTTAGGTTAGGTTATATTTGTTGAGGGGGTGGGGGAAAGTCATAAACGAGTGATTTGCGACTGAAACGGATGTCAAATTCGGATAAATCACATAGAAATGCATCGCGAAAACTTGTTTTATATCCAAAAAACTTCCCGGGGTGCTTCATTAAGATTTACCAATTAATACAATAAATTTTATTTAAAAACCGCAGCATCTGCTTCGAATCGATGAATGTTTTGAAACTGAAACAATAAAGCCATTATGCACTGATAGCCTTGTCAAGAGCGCAGCTAGTGAGTCACTCCAATCAATATTGTCCAATACAGTATTTGTTTGAATGTCTTTTGAAGTTCACTGATATGAACTTATTCATGTAATATTAATTAGATTTCATCGGATAACTGAAGTTTTGTTAAAAATCACTTTAAATAGTTTTAGTTGAAAACTGATATTAAAATGGAAAAGTGTTCCTTAAAATTAATAAATGATAATACAGAAAACGAATATTATATAGGTAACCTATATATATTATATAAAAATAATAATTCTAACATTCATTTTTGCATATAAAGTCCAAACTCGCATGTCATTCTAATTGTAAATAATATTCATGCAAGCTTGGAAAATAATTAAAAATTTTAATTTCTTCCTGTTCTTTATTTAATTTTGGTTAAGGTGATTTTCTATTCAATGATATCTTGATAAATCGTTCTTTGTTTCAGCTACCAAGATGTTTTTCTTATTAAGCTTAATCATGTAATCTTGTTAAATTTTGCAATGTTCATTTTTTTATACGTTCTCTCTTAAATCATAAAAGATGAAGTCATATCCTGAATTAGCATTTAATTTTAAATTTTAAACATTTGATTTTAATAAAATGAATATCTTAATTTCCATTTTTAGTTGCCACCCCAAATCATGACATCAGATTTGCCGATATGCGGTTACAGCAAAATTTGCCTTTATCTTCAAATATTTTGCTTTATCAGTTTCTGCAAGATCCACATAATATACTAAACAATTCTTTTGAATTAGCAAAAAAAAATTCAGCCTATTAAAAGTTGGAAAAAACAAGGCAAATTAAATAATAATGACGTCACTAGCTTAAATAGCATATTATTTATTACCTGTAATATTTAGAAGCAGTAAAATTCAGTAGAAGGGTATCTTTATCTTCTCCTATGAGTCCTGTCTCCTCCGAGAGAATTTAGTTTTAGAATAACGTAGCATTTTCAAGGAATAGTAAAGTTAGAAATCAATAGACATTAAGTCTGAGGACCAGCATTGCCTCACAAACTTCTCCGATACTTACAAGAAGAATCGAGGAATCGACCAATAACCTAGCAAGGGTTCACAGAACCCTCCGATCCGCTACAAAAATAAATCGGAGGGTAGTACAAAAGAAATTAGTGTAATTCCCAACACGGTACCAAATATACCAGTGAGAAATACGTTGCTGCACTTAACCAAAACCCCCGTCAACTTCGCCCGACGAAGGGTAACATATAAACGTTTATGTTACACGAATACCGTACATAGAACAAGGAACTCTTCTGGGAAAATTAAATCTACTATAGTCCAACGTGGGCAACGGGTCACTCGCAAAGAGCAGAGATGGGCAAGATACTTGGAAATTGTATCTGAGATACAGATACAAGATACCCAACAAAAATGTATCTGAGATACAGATACAAGATACTCGAAAAAACTGTATCTTCAAGATACAGATGCAAGTTACAGATACAAGATACATTTTTAAGATACAAGATACTTTTGAAAGAATAATTATTTGAGTTTAGTTTTACATGGTGAGCCATGAGCGCACGAGTTGTCTCATTCAATTGTTTATTATTATATTTTCTGGATATAAATAAATGCCAAATCAATGGTACTTCATATCTCAGTATTCATATAGTGATATAACTAAAAGGAAAGCACAAAGTAAATATGTATAAATAATCCTGAAAATTTTTAGGTATGGAAAAATAAAATAAACCACACTTTTTCAATTTATGTATTTCAAATAAATTGTTAATACAGGTATGCTCAGTTACCTACTCACGAAGAAAAAATAAAGTTTTCCTCATAATAAATATATTTGCAGGAATAAGCAAATATATGTATAATTCCTGATTTTTAATCATGTTAAACATGTTAAAACCGCGGGATACAAGATGAAACCTGAGTACGTCTGTGCCGAGACTGTGCGCGCACCGCAACGGTAGTATTCATGTACAAACATGTAACAGCAATCGCCGGCCTGCTTCAACGTGCGTCAGATATGATCATATTTCATGAATAGTTATTAGCGTCTCTATATATTAAAAAGTATTTTATGAAAGTATCTTTGAAAGTGTATCCCGGGATACAAGCTACATGACAAAATGTATCTTAGATACTTCTCAAGATCCTCCAAAAATAAAGTATCTAAGTTCGAATCTGTCAGCAGCATTGTGGAACACAATTTGGAGCATGACAGGGGTTATATTTGTAATTGCTGTTACGATACGAGCACATAAATCTTGCAGATCTGTAACCCTCGTTTGATAGACGTTTGATTTGATAAAGCCCCATGCAAAGAAATCCAAGGGCGATAGGTCAGGAGATTGAGCCGCCCAGTGCTTGTTACCTCCACGTCCGATCCACCGATTTGGAAATCGTTCATTTAGATACTTCCGAACAATGTTTGTGTAACGACAAGGTGCCCCATCTTGTTGAAAGACTACGGTGTTTAAAATGCTATCTGGATGAAGCTGGGGTTCCAGGAATTACTGAAGCATATCCAGATAAATAAGCCCTGTAACTGTAGCTTCAGCAAAGAAAAAGGGCCCATAAATATTAGATTTGGTCATACCCAACCAGATAGTAACTTTAGGAGAATCTCGTTCCCATTGATAGAAATCAAATGGCTTTTCATTAGCCCATATGCGGCAGTTATGGCGATTAACCTTTCCACACGTGTGGAAAGTTGCTTCATCATCGAAGAGAATGTGGTCCATTAAATTTTCATTCTGAATGTGTTCAACAAGATCGGCACACATCGCACTTCGCTTTGGATAATCCTTTTCATGTAAGTCATGAAGCACCTGAATGTGATAACTTCTCTCCTTCAACGTCGATTCAAAATTTTGTGGACAGTTGATTTAGGTATCCCGAGTCTACGTGATATAGTGCGAATTGACATGCTTGGATGTTCATCGATAACATTACGTGCCGCATTTACAGCATGCTCAGAGACACTTGGACGTCCAGATCTTGACTCATCATGAACAGATCCCGTTCTTTTAAATTTATTAAGCAAATCACGAATTGTCTTGTCTGTAGGACCTGGCTTGTGAAATGTTCTTTCAAACCTCTCTCTAATTTCTTTGCATTTCTTTCCTTTAATCCGAAGTGTCACCACTATCACCCGTTTTTGTACATTCATTTTCATAGGGTTCTGCAACAAAAATAAATAAAAACCGTTAATTCAACGAAATAGATAGGGACATTATAAACACCATATATATATATATATATATATATATATTTTTTTTTCACAGTAATTTAAATTAATATATAAAAGAGAGAGAGAGAGTGTGGTAGGCAGTGAGTGGTATAGGCAGTGTGAGTGAGAATGAAGAATGAAAATTGTGAACAGCGTCTCATAAGCCGCGGGTCTTCCATCTTTTCACCATTTTAACATAATAAATTATCATACACATAATTAATTATTACTAATGAATTTATATGATGAACTAAGTTTTAAGCAGCTCTTGTTCTTTATGTGAAAGTCTCTCTCTCTCTATATATATATATGGGAATGAACTCAGAATGGTTCCCCGAGTTTTTTATGATGCACACAGACCGTGCATGGAACAAGGAACTCTTCTGGGATAATTAAATCCACTATAGTCCTAATAAGTAATGGTAAATGACAAATACCATAGTTTTTCTTTTTCATGATGCAAGCCCGACGTGGGCAACGGGTCTCTCGCAAAGAGGTCCCATAAATATAGCTTCCCTCACCAGCTATCTGCAAAGCAGACAGGATCCAGCTTTGGGACATGGATCTAGGGTTTAAAGCAGCCTAGCCCCACTACATTTAGAACCTCAATATAAGTAAAAGACTCGTTGCATTCACGTCGGATTGAATAAATCAAAGAAAAAGGGGTAACGTTTATATTTTTAGCCAAAACCAAAACTTAAACCTCAACTGGCAGAATTGAGCGTCCACTTTTCAAGGCACATAACATGTCCTTTTCATGATGGGAATGAACTCAGAATGGTTCCCTGAGTTTTTTATGATACACACAGACCGTGCATGCATTTGTCATTTACCATTACTTATTCGGACTATAGTGGATTTAATTATCCCAGAAGAGTTCCTTGTTCCATGCACGGTCTGTGTGTATCATATATATATATATATATATATATACATACAGGGTGTACGATAAATAACTCCCTATCTTAAAATTTGTATAACTTCTCTATTTCTTATTCAGTTTTGATGAAACAAACTGTAAATTATTCAGTATTTATTGAGGTTTTCATTCACTTTACACTTCCACATATGCTCCTGCATTATCACAACATTTCCTTGTGGTGAACATGGTTAATTCTTTCCCCAAGTTCATCAAGACCTTTAGGTTTGTGGCGATAAATTTCTTCTTTAACCCAACCCCACAGAAAGAAGTCACGAGGTGTTAGGTCGGGCCATTGATGCGCACCACGTGTTCCAATCCATCGTCCTGGAAATTTGTCATGCAGCCATATGATACACACAGACCGTGCATGGAACAAGGAACTCTTCTAGGAAAATCCAATCCACTATAGTCCGAATAAGTAATGGTAAATGACAAACACTATAGTTTTTTCTTTTTCATGATGTTAGCCCGACGTGGGCAAGGGTCACTCGCAAAGAGGTCCCAAAAAATAGCTTCCCTCACCAGCTATCTGCAAAGCAGATAGGATCCAGCTTTGGGACAGGATCTAGGGTTTCTTTGATGTATTCAATCCGACGTGAAGGCAGCGAGTCTTTTGCTTATATTGAGGTTATAAATGTAGCGGGGCTAGGCTGCTTTAAACCCTAGATCCTGTCCCAAAGCTGGATCCTATCTGCTTTGCAGATAGCTGGTGAGGGAAGCTATATTTTTGGGACCTCTTTGTGAGCGACCTGTTGCCCACGTCGGGCTAACATCATGAAAAAGAAAAAACTATAGTGTTTGTCATTTACCATTACTTATTCGGACTAAAGTGGATTTAATTTTCCTAGAGGAGTTCCTTGTTCCATGCACGGTCTGTGTGATATATATATATACAGGGGACATAACATGTGGGGCGCACTTTCAGGATGGATTCAGGACCTGAAAACAATGAAAAAAGTTTATATAAACATATGCCCGAAATCGCTTTGTTTCCGAGTTACAGCCCGTTGTGCGTTCCAGCAAGTATCCGCCTTACCTTTAAAGGAAATGCTCAAAATGACCGCCTTGCGCTTGAATACACGCTGAACGCGCCTCGTCATAGACTTCCTGACGCGTTCAAACATTCCAGGTATTGCTCAGATTTTCTGGCATCCTTGTTCTACACGTTGACGAAGCATTTCAACGTTGTCAATGGGTGTCACGTAAACGATGGATTTCAGATGACCTCACAGGTAAAATCGAGTGGATTCAGGTTCGGGGAGCGAGCAGGTCACGTAATGGGTCCTCCACGGACCGCCTTACCTTTAAAGGAAATGCTCAAAATGACCGCCTTGCGCTTGAATACACGCCTGAACGCGCCTCGTCATAGACTTCCTGACGCGTTCAAACATTCCAGGTATTGCTCAGATTTTCTGGCATCCTTGTTCTACACGTTGACGAAGCATTTCAACGTTGTCAATGGGTGTCACGTAAACGATGGATTTCAGATGACCTCACAGGTAAAAATCGAGTGGATTCAGGTTCGGGGAGCGAGCAGGTCACGTAATGGGTCCTCCACGGCCTATCCATTTATCAGGGAAATGGTCATCCAAATAGTCTCTGGCTAGTGGCTATTCGACTGAAATGAGGCGGAGCGCCGTCATGCATAAACCACATACGACGTCGGAAACCAAGAGGAACTTCATCTAGTAAATCGCTTTAATCATTCTTTAAAAAATTGGAATAGGATTCTCCTGTTAATCTTCCAGGCAAAACAAAAGGACCGATTAAGTTGTCGGCAATAAGTCTTGCCCATACATTGATACTAAATTGTTGTTGGTGCCTTGAATGGATGATGACATGCGGATTCTCTTCGGCCCGTGATGAGTGTTGTGAAAATTGATCACGCCAGTAGGGCCTTGTACTCTTTGAATGTGATATGGGTAAAGCTGTTGTTCCCGTAAAATTCTCCACACAGTTGTGTATCTTACACCCTCTGTTGTTGCTATCCTTCGGGTGTTGACATCAGGATGTTCCTCCACGCGATTCAGGACCCGCTCCTCCAACTCAACAGTTCTGGCGCTGATTGGTCTACCACCATCTGAAACTCGCTTGTTGAATGATCCTGTATCACCAGACGCTCGTCTATTCTCTGAAAGGTCTTCTTATCTGGCAGACCGGAAACCTTTCCGCATACAGACATCTTGCTGCAGCCGCATTACACTCAGCAAGTCCATACATGAGATGCATGTTTACCATTTCTCTGTTTGAATAAGCCTCCATTCTCACTTCAAATGCACACTATCACTGAATAGCACAAAAACTTTTAAGTTTTTTTTTTCACTGGACTGCATTTATTCACGGTAAGAAGTTACGAATACAAACAGTGAAACACCGCGATGCACCTCTGACTGATTGATGGCTCTACACTCAACGATATTGAAACATGTCATAGTGTGTACGAAACATTACAATCGGCAAGGCCATACATGAAATAAGTCTCGTACACACTTACAAACACTGTCGGCAAGCAGTGTTTGTAAAAAGTTTGCGGAAAGAATTGCTGGAACACAAAACGGGTTGTAACTCGGAAACAAAGCGATTTCGGGCATATGTTTATATAAGCTTTTTTCATTGTTTTCAGGTCCTGAATCCGTCCTGAAAGTGCGTCCCACATGTTATGAAACACCCTGTCTAAATATATGCATATAAGGCGCCTCGGTGGTGGTGTGGTTAACGTCGCGACTACGAATCCATCAGCCCCGGGATCGAGACCCGGTGGCGGCAGCCGGCGCGCAGCAAAATCCAGCTGTTCATCCTTCTACACAGTAATGAAAGTGGTTGGTAGATAAATGGGTACCCTGGGTAGCCTAGTGGTTAAGAGGCTGGGTTGCTGGTGGGGCGTGGTTCAGATTCCACGTTAAATTGTAGGTCTAAGATGAAGTGAAAAGCTTGACCTTCGTCAGAATGAACAATTCGGGCGGAAGCTAACCAAAGGTTACCAGCTTGACCTCCGTGTGAAGAAAGACCAACGCACGAAACAACATAAGGTTCATAAGGTAAGGTAAGGTGTATATATATATATATATGATGAATAAAACCACGAAGGAAAGGAAACACAAAAAGGTGCTCAAGCGCTTTCGTCTAATGACATCCTCAGGAACACTGAAGTACATAAAAGGTTACGGCCTATATATAGGTTACAGAAAGAAAAAATAAATAAATAAATAACATACATACACACAAACATATATATATATATTATATATATATATATATACATACATACATATCTACATTCTACACACATATATATATATATATATATATATATATATATATATGCAATAAACGGAGAAGTAAAAATATAAATTAAAAATTAAAAATTAAAGGATTAACAAGAAGGCCATTTTTTCATCAATGTTTCTCCGCGCCCTTAGGATCGCCAGTCCGGAATACATCGATGCCGAATTGGAAAAAATCAACAGTATTGGAAGTGATCTGTGTTACCCATCTGCGTTTATGGAATCTTGTCTCAACAAGGCAAAACGAACTTTCTATCGTGTCAATAATAACACTCGTACTTTGTCAAAAAATATTTTAGTACTTCCATTTTTCCCGGGCTTTTTAGGCATTGCTAATGTACTTAAACTTTTGGATATTAATGTAGTATTTTCATATAACAATATTGTGAAAAATATCATAGTAAAAATAGCCCTACCAATAATTCAGGCATTATCTATAAAATTGGGTGTAAACAATGTGATTCCTTTTACATAGGTCAGACGGGAAAGGATTTGCATACACGTATAAAACAGCATCAATATTCCGTTAGAACAGGACAGTTGTCCAGTGCTCTTTTTGTCCATTTGTCAGAGTTATCCCACTGTATTGATTGGAATAATGCTTCAGTTTTATTTCATTCTAGCAACATTGTCAATAGAAATATTTTGAGTCTGCCATTATCCAACTTTCAAATAACTTCAACATAAGCAAAGGTCTTTTTCAACTCGATCCTGTTGTTTTGAATTCCTTCAAAACAAATTTAGATAAAAAGGGTAGGACGCTAAATCTTTGGTAAACTTGTACACTACTTTATTAACTTTTAATCTTCATTTTATTTTTATATATCGAAACTTGACTCTAAAGGCAAAGTGTTAAAACCAGGGCAGATTTCCAGTATAAATTTGTATTTTTATAATTCATTTGATCTTGTGCTAAAAATCGATATTTTTCCTTACAAATCTGTTTGCCTCTTTGTTAATCCTCTAATTTTTAATTTTTAATTTTTATTTTTACTTCTCCGTTTATTGCATATATATATATATATATATATATATATATATATATATATATATATATATATATATATATATATATTGTGTGTGTGTAGATATATATATATATATATATATATATATATATATATATGTTTGTGTGTATGTATGTTATTTATTTATTTTTCTTTCTGTAACCTATATATAGGCCGTAACCTTTTATGTACTTCAGTGTTCCTGAGGATGTCATTAGACGAAAGCGCTTGAGCACCTTTTTGTGTTTCCTTTCCTTCGTGGTTTTATTCATCATAAATATTTTTCACGTGTTACTTTCGTGAAATAATTTTCATATATATATATATAAATGTTTATAATTTTTTGAAATTTCATTTATACAACTCAGTAATTAGACTTAAGGTGTTCAATTCCTTAGTTTATGACTTGCTGTTTTCTTGGTGATGCCAGCAATGAGAGCAGGTGAATGAATGATAAGGATGAGAGCTTGCTTACTGATTCTAAATAATCTCTCTTCATTCTGAGACATAAAAGTTTGTTTTAGAAACTGGTAGGATTCCAGCCTCACCATTCACCGCGCTGTTGATCGCATTACTGTACGAGTTGATTTATTTGAAGTAATCGTGTTTAATGAAGTTTCTCCATTCTGCATTTGTAATTATTTAGTTACCATCCAGCCAGTCGTGGAAAATAATACTGTATCTACTTCTGGTCAACTGACAGAAGCTCGGAAATAAAAACTTAAAACACACACACACACACACACACAACTAAACTACATAATTATATGAAATACTCGTATAAGGATTTAAATTAGGATAAATAACTTGGAGTTATTTTTATACATAGGATTTAAATTGAAAGGACTCATGAAATAAAGAAGTTATCCGTGATAATAAATTTTCTGTCTAAAGAAAACAAAATTGCAATGGGGAACTTAAGTCATAATTTTTATTTGACGAAATGCCGTTAGTTTATGCTGGCTACTACCTCACTATTTAGAGATCGAACAAAAAATCCCTTTCAAGCCCACAATTGCTCCTGGAACACTTATTATGTATGGCACTAAGTTATTTGGTTTTTTTTCAGATGGATGGATTTAATAAAGTCGGTACCTCACTTATGCAGATACTGAGAGAAATTCATAAAATCACGACAGTAAATGATTTAGGAGTTATATAATAATAATGACCGATGATGCGAAATTTGAGCCACAAAATAAGATAATAATAAACAAAGCAAAAATAATTTCCGGACAGTTACTGAGAACCTTTTCAAGAGGGGACAAGATAATAGGAAAATAGGAAATGTAGAATTTGTTGTGTTCCCAAACTAAAGGCCAGACAAGGGACACCCTCAACTCTGAAAGGAAATAGCTTTGTTGTCAGAGGGCGAAGACTTTTTAAGAAATTACTCGTGAGATCGAGTCCAGGTAAGGACTTTGTAATTTTTTACTACTTGTGGTGGGTCGTGGTTTGGATTCCACGTTAAGCTGTAGATTTAAAGTGGAGCAACAAGCTTGACCTTCATCAGAATGAACAATTCTGGCCGAAGCAAAACCAAGGGGTATATATATATATATATATATATATATAATATATATATATATATATATATATATATATGGCCCTACCTTGCAACCTTGCAGATGTTCCGTGCGTCGGTCTCTCGTCACACGGAAGTCAGGCTGGTGGCTCTACCTCCAGAATGATTTGATGTAAGAGAGCGTTGCTTTCTTCAGCTTTCTATGTCACATAGCCAGGCACATGCTGCTTGTCCGGGACGGTCCTGAGCCAAGCGTCTAGTCTTCTTTTATAAACTTCTACATTAACAGCGGAGGTGTTCCTGATTTCTTTGGATAACTGATTAAATAGTCTTGGCCCTCTGACAACAAAGCTATTTTTCTTCAGAGTTAAGAATGTCTCTCGTCTGGCCTTTAGTGTAGGAGCATTTCGCATTCTATATATCTTTCCTATTTCCCAGTGCTCTTTAATTTTCCAGGCGTATATTATGGTGTACCTCCCTCGTCTTCTTTCCAACTAATATAGATTTAATGTACATAGTCTTTTCCAGTAATTGCGTTCTTTGTAGCCATTGATTTTGGCTGTAAAATTTCTTTCAATAACTTTATGGAAACTGATGAGTGGGTAGTTGGGAGGTAACGAAAATGGTTCACTGAGTAGGTAGGTAGTTAATCTAACAATTATTAAATTCCTTTTATGTAAATAACTGGGTGGATGAAACCAATTGGTTGCTCACCAGAGTTATTCTCCACACTAGTATTTATATACTGTGTGGGAGGAGTGTGCTCGGTAATAGATACATTACCGCTCAACCAATCGAGGAATAAACCAAGACAACGCTGGTGAAAAAAGCCCCGCGAAGAGGAGAACAAAGGGAGAACGAAAACGAAGAACGGGGCGAGAGGACGTGCCAGCAAGTGCGCTCTCGACAATTACACAACCGGAGAAGGGAGACACTCCAATAACAAACAGTAAGTGACTAATTGAGTTTTTTAACCCAGTAAGTTAATCACATTAAATTAAGCTGGGTCAGACAAGTTAGGCCTACATTGTGGCCTAAGACCCAGCATCAACTCATAGCTTAACAAAGGTGAAGGTAGATTGCCCTAACCTAATTCTTGTGAGGAATCCTACTGTGGACCTCAATTTATCTGCCCGCTCTGGACATTTCCGGAATCTCTAGGCTGACCCCTCTAGGCTCTAGACTTGATCTACTCTATAGTTAGACTGGAGATATAAGGGGTGGGTTAATTGTGGACCAATTCATACAGAGCATTTTTCGCATTGGTGGTCCGTGTGTGGGGAATTTACAAACCCTAACCTTACTAAACAAAAATTGCAGAATTAGGCTAAATAGCCTAAGCCTAAGCCTAAGCCTAACCTAATCAAGCCTAATTAGGTCTACAACCTAGGGCCTAACTAGGAAACATTTACATTTAAGGAGTCTCATTCTCTTATAAGCTTAGACCTGAGTGACATAAGTACTTGGGGGGATTAAACCAAATTTAAACTTGACTGTTTTGTCTGTGCTCTCTCTTCTCTGGTAATTTCTTCCTGTCCTCTATTTCATTACGATCCCCAGTTAAACAATTTTGACTTAGACATGGACAGTGCGGAATTGAAAAAGTTAAAAAGAAAAGGGGGCAAAGTTGAGAGCTGTTACAAAGGCTGTGAACACTTTTAACAATATTACACAACCAGGTAAGGAAAATATAGAGAGTGTAATTCTTAAATTGGAAACTAAAAGGAGGAAATAATAGCCATTAATGAGAGTATTTCAGAGTTAGTTGAATCCGAAATGGCTGAAGAACAATTGATAGACCTTTACGCTGATGATGATGATCAGGTAATCTCAATTGAACAGCAAATAAGGAGACTACGGTCTCGTTTGACTGACTTAACACCAAAAAAACCTAATTCTGATTTTAATCAAAGTAGGGCTAGCTAACCTTCAACAAAATTTAAGTGGCATGCTAAATCCTGAGTCACAAGAATTGCGGGCTCAGTTACCCATTTTGCTAGTACCAACATTTGAAGGGGACACGGTACAATTCCCATCTTTCATTGACAAATTTGAGAATTTAATAGGTAATAAACCTTATATTTCAACTGTTGAAAAGTTTAGTTACTTAACTAGTTCCCTTAAAGGCCCAGCCCATAACCTGATAGCCTATTTACCAGCCGTAGGGAATTCATATGAAGTAGCTATTGATCTTTTAAAACGTAATTACATTAATAAAGATCAGATTGTATATGAATTATCTCAACAAATTTTTGAATTTGCACCCATAAAAGATAACCATAGTGATATGGAAATTTTTTATACAAAATTAGAAGCTATTATAGGACAACTGGTTAGCAATGAGATAGATATTAAAGCTTCATCTTGGATTATACAAGGCATAATACTTAGGTGCCTTCCTTCGAGGGTTAAAGATATTTTAATTCTAAAGACGGGAGAAAATTATCCTAATTTAGAAAGTATAAGAAACACTTCCCCAATATCCTAACTAATTACAATTGAGAGATTTTCCAACACATAAGACCCAGACTATGGATAAACCAAAGACTGTTCCCAGAGACCAACTAGCTACAGCCAAACAGACAAAACTTGATACTGTAGAATCAAATGTGACCAACTATAATACACGAACACCTACATTACAGAACTTTAATGTAACTGCTGCCTCAACTTACACACCACATTGCAAATTTTGTGCAAGTAATGAACACAGTAGTACTGGGTGTGACAAATATTCAGACTTTAACCAAAGAGCTAAAAGATGTGAACAGTTGAACCTGTGTAAAAAGTGTACTGGCCAGGGACATTATAAGAAAGATTGTAAATCTAGGTTAAGATTCAAATGTAAGTTTTGTAAAAGTTTACAACATGTCTCATCAATGTGTGATTCACCAAAGTGTCCAAACAATAGTACTCAAACTCAAAAGATACCTCCCCAAACAAAGGTAACAAAGAAAATGCCACTTTCATGGGACATTCTGCTTGTTCAAACAATGTAACAAGAAACACTGAGATTCTTTTACCAACTATTACTTTGGACTTAGTGAATAGTGAGGGTAGTACCACTCCAGTGAGATGTCTTATAGACTGTTGTTCTCAACAAACATTTGTTTCAAAAAGTAGTTAATAAATTGGGTTTGACACCAAACCCGAATGAACAAAACCTCAATATTGCATCCTTTGTTAAGGATAACTCGGACAAAAATAGCTATAAGACAATTGACCTGGAACTACATTTAGAAAGTAAATTCAAGAAAATTGAAGCAGTTATTATTTCTAAAGTAGGACAAAACAACTGGTTATACCCAAACTAGAACAAACCATAAATCATTTGGGAAAACACTACAAAATAGCTGATAGACATATCACTAACAACACAGTAGCTAACATTGAAATGCTAATAGGGGCAGATTATATTAATCTTATTCATAAGGGCATAGTAGAGATAGGTAATGGTATAGCTATTCAGACTCCATAAGGGATAGCCCCTTTGGGTGACCTATCAGAATACAACCTAGACCTAAACCAAAACAGTTCATGACCAACAAATACTATGTGCCTCAACTCAGTCCTACATAACACCTGTAAGAATAGCAACACTTTGAATAATATTATCTCAACTGAGAACATTAATTCATCATTATCAAATGAAACTTTGGATGAGGCAATTCAAACTTTATGGTTGCTAGAATCTGTGGGTATACATGACACAAATCAAACTTCAGAAGATCAATTAATGGTAGAAAGATTTGAAGACACCATTCAGTGCAAAGACAATAGTTATTTTGTTGAGTTACCTTGGAAAATAAATTGTCCAACTTTAAGAGATAATCTCAAAGTAGCTAAAGGACATTTATATAAAGTAATGAAAAAACTCAAACAAGATAATAATATTCTATCATATAATGATGTCTTCAAAGAACAGCTACAGAAAGGCTTCATTGAAGAAGTAACAATAACCCTTTTAAAAAAGATGGTTGTCATTATTTAACCCACAGGGGGGTTTATCGACAAGATGCCCCAACAACAAAACTCAGAGTAGTATATAACTGTAGCCTCAAAGACAGTGATAAACACAGTTTGAATGATTGCTTGATTGAGGGTCCTAATCTCAGTTCTGACCTTGTGAAGATCTTACTGAGGTTCAGGTTAGACAAATATGCCGTACAAAGTGACATTTCAAAGGCATTTTTGAGAATAAATCTTAAAAATGAATATGATAAGAACCAACTTAGGTTCTTATGGTTCAAGGATCCATTTGATTTGAATAAAGGGTTCATAACCTATAGATTTAATGTTGTGTTGTTTGGAGCCAATTGCTCACCTAGCCTATTAGCATTGACAATTGGACATCATTTGAACCAGTTTAATAACTCTTTAACATTAAACTTCCTTAAGGAACAGTTTTACGTAGACAATCTAATAGGCTCAACAGCAACAAAATCTGAATTATCTGAAGTCTATGAACACTCTCAAAACATTATGCAACAAGGTAACTTTGAACTTAGAGAGTGGATTTCAAATGATGAGGATTTAAACAAAAAGATTTTAAAGGATAATAATGGTCTTACTGAGCCATCAGACAGAGTTAAAACTTTAGGTATGAACTGGTATTTGGATGCAACTTCTAACAGTCATGATTCAATCTGTACTAAAGGTTTTAAACTTGATGAGGAAGCAAATACTAAAAGACAAATATTCAGAGGCTTCCAAAATTTTTGATCCCATGGGTCTATTCCTGCCTTCAACAATAAAATCAAAGATTCTCCTCCAAGAAATTTGGAGGACAAATGTTGGGTGGGATGATCCAATAACAAATGAAAATCAAAAATCTTGGAAGAAGTTAGCTGCTGATTTAACAAAAGTGCAGAACATTAAAATTCAAAGGTGCTGTGGGTTTAGGGATAAGCCCCAGAGACTTCATGTGTTTGCTGATGCAAGCACACAAGCTTATGGGTGCTGTGCGTATCTTGTAAGCCCTACAGAAAGTCATCTAATTTATGCAAAAGGGAAAGTTGCACCTCTCAAACCTACCCGAACCATACCTCAATTGGAACTATTGGCTGCTACATTAGCCATTAAAACCATTTCATTGCTTAAGGATGCTTACTATGACGTGTACTTAAGTCATATCCACGTCTGGCTTGACAGTCAGATTTGTCTTGCCTGGATACGGAATGATAGCATTAATAGTAAGAATATCTTTGTAAGAAATAGGCTAAAAGAAATAGCTGAAGCTAATGAAAGCCTACAAGTAAACTTTCACTATGTTCCAACTAAACAAAATCCAGCAGACTTTCTGACCAGAGGTTTATCCTACAAGTTGTTGAAGTCAAACAAAACTTGGTTTATGGGACCTAAGTGGCTCTGTAATACAGACCAATGGCCTGTGGAACAAGTTAACTTGACATTAAATCTAATCTTTTCAAATGAAAAGGTTGAACCAATCACTAATAATGAACAGTATTCTGATTTCAACAACTTGTCAGGGTTACAGCCTACTGTTTGAGGTTTGCTCACAACTGTTTAACTACAATTAACAAACAGCTAAATAAAAATAATCATAATTATACAGAAGTTGCAACCAAATACTGGATAGGCCAAGCACAACAAAAAGAGTACAATAAAGAGTTAGAATTCTTAACTAATGGGAAACAAACAAAAGAACCTGTACCATCAGTAGTTGTGGATCTAAACTTGTTCAGATGAGGAAGGCCTTCTAAGGTGTAAAGGGAGATTAGACAAATCAAACTGTCATACAAAGCAAACATCCAATCCTTTTACCTAGATTTAGCTATTTGACAACATTAATCATCAGAAAAACACACAATGATGTATATCATATGGGGGTACCACAGACACTAACTACATTAAGAAAAACTTATTGGATACCCAAGGGAAGGATCACTGTTAAAACAGTCCTGAGTGAGTGTTTACATGTAGGCGTATTCATGCTAGGCCCTATAGGAAACCAAATCCTCCTGCTTTGCCAGAGGAGAGAGTTACTCTCAACAGACCCTTTGAGACTGTAGGCATTGACTATACAGGAGCATTGACTGTAGGGGGGGTGACACTGAACAAAAAATGTACATTGTACTGTTTACATGTGCTGCCTCACGAGCTGTTTATTTGGATGTTGTGGAGGACCTTACAGCAGAATCTTTTGTTACTGTCTTTAAGAGATTCTGTGCACGACATTCAGTACCCAAGACAGTTTGGACTGACAATGCTACATATTTCAAAGCTGGTGAACAAGTCATCCACGACTTGTTAAGCAATGAAATCACACAATTATATATACAAAATTCAAACATAAGGTGGAAGTATATTCCGGTTGCCTCTCCTTGGTATGGTTCTATCTGGGAGAGGAATATACAAACAGTAAAGAATTGCTTGAAGAAAGCAATTGGCAAAAAACAGATACACTTATTTGGGTTGCTCACTCTCCTGGCTAGATTGAGAACATCATTAACAATAGACCACTCACTTATGTGAGTGACAACATTAATGACCCGGAACCATTAACTCCAAATCATTTGATTCGGGGAGAACAAGTTAGTCTCCTGCCGGACTACAATATAGACTCTTCAGAAGACCCAAACTGGACTCAACGACATAATGAACTCCAGACTAAGTTACAACATTTAACTAGAGTTAAAGCTCATTTCATTAAAGAGTGGAAAACTGAGTACTTGATGGGTCTAAGAGAGAGACATAAACAAATGACTAAGAAGGATTGGTCTGACACAATTAAGGTAGGGGACCTTGTTCTCATACATGACAGTACTCCAAGACAATACTGGCCTCTGGCTAGAGTTTCAGAACTCAGACCAGGGCAGACGGGGTAACAAGAGTGGTCAAATTAAGGACTTCAACGGGTGACACAACAAGAGACATTTCTCTTTTGTACCCTTTAGAGTCTGGACCCAAAACAATGGACTTTGGAGAACCTTTCCACTGACAGTAACAACTGGAGACACTGAACTTCCAGTAACTATTCCTTTGACAGTAGGAGTGGTAACGCATCCTACTACAACATTGACAGACACAAGACCTCAGCGACAAACAGCATTAAAGGCGCGACTATTTTTACAACAAAAAATAGATGCTGGGGAATTGTAATTTTATCTTCTAACTTTCATTTTTTCTTTTCTTATGGTAAAGACCATAGACAGTTTCATCCTATGGATGTATATTTTCTCTTCTAATTAAATGCTACACCTTCTCCATGAGAAGGTGAGGATAGGCACTGTTAATCAGATTAACAGGCATTTACAGTCAAATAGTTAGCTAGTCTACACTCAGACATAAAAATTGGTGACAATGACACCAAACTTTTTATCTCCCGGGGCCCCCAGTATATGGAAAACTGATGAGTGGGTAGTTGGGAGGTAACGAAAATGGTTCACTGAGTAGGTAGGTAGTTAATCTAACAATTATTAAATTCCTTTTATGTAAATAACTGGGTGGATGAAACCAATTGGTTGCTCACCAGAGTTATTCTCCACACTAGTATTTATATACTGTGTGGGAGGAGCGTGCTCGGTAATAGATACATTACCGCTCAACCAACCGAGGAATAAACCAAGACAACGCTGGTGAAAAAAGCCCCACGAAGAGGAGAACAAAGGGAGAACGAAACGAAGAACGGGGCGAGAGGACGTGCCAGCAAGTGCGCTCTCGACAATTACACAACCGGAGAAGGGAGACACTCCAATAACAAACAGTAAGTGACTAATTGAGTTTTTAACCCAGTAAGTTAATCACATTAAATTAAGCTGGGTCAGACAAGTTAGGCCTACATTGTAGCCTAAGACCCAGCATCAACTCATAGCTTAACAAAGGTGAAGGTAGATTGCCCTAACCTAATTCTTGTGAGGAATCCTACTGTGGACCTCAATTTATCTGCCCGCTCTGGACCATTTCCGGAATCTCTAGGCTGACCCCTCTAGGCTCTAGACTTGATCTACTCTATAGTTAGACTGGAGATATAAGGGGTGGGTTAATTGTGGACCAATTCATACAGAGCATTTTTCGCAAACTTTCTTATAGCTTATATTAATTTCTTCTCTTTATATGTAGTCGTCAAAACTGAGCAGTATTCCAATTTTTGTATGATCAGTATGTTTAGCAGGGGAATCATTACTTTCTTTTCCCCTCTTTTAAAGGTTCTCAATATCTGTCCAGTAATTTTGTTTTGTCTATCGCTATCTGATTTTGTTTCTCAAATTTCGCATCGTCGGTCTAAATCTTTTGCGTTTTCGTTTCTATGAATTTCCTGTCTATTTGGGGTATAATATTCCAGCTGTTTTAGCCTTCATTTCTTCCATATCTTAAGCGCTGAATTTTTTTGGTGTTAAATTTTCTAATTTTTCTACTTATTTTTGTATCGTCAGCAAAGGATGTTACTGCTGGTTCCTTCAGTGTCTATGTCTGTTAGCATGATAATGAATAGGAGTGGTGCTAATACTGTCTGTCCCTTGTGGTACTGAGCTACGTTGTCCGATTCTGATGATGATATTCCTTGGACTGTGACAACTTGTTGATAATAAACGATAATAATTATAATGAATAGGAGGGAGTGGGCTAAGGAAGTTGTAGATAGATAGATAGATAGACATGAAAATCGAATTCAAAACGTTTTTTCTTTCGTATTTGTTTGGTACAATGAGAAAAACATGTTAGAAAAGTTTCTACTTGGTGTCCGGAATGCAAAGTTTCATTATGCCTTGAGTGCTTTGTTCTCTACCACACCCGTGCCAACTACTACATACTAAATTCAGTAAAAGTGTAAAACAATGTTGTAAATAAGTATAATGGAAAGTGTAGATTTATCAAAAGAACATTTATTTTATGAACAATTATTTTTCAAAAGGACAATTATTTTATAAGGAGTTATTTTTCAAAAGGAATAAAAAATTATTTTTCAAGAGGACAAATAAAATGTACATCCTTCAAAACTCAAATGTAAGTATAATACTTGCTCGTTTATGTGTACAATGTACATGTGTACATATGTATGTATACATACATGCATGCATGTGTGTGTGTGTGTGTGTATGTATGTTTGTTGCAGATGGTTTATGAATATATCTGAGTCATAGATTCTTCAAAACTCAAATGTAAGCATAATACTTGCTTGTTTATGTGTACATGTGTGCATATGTATACATTAGGGTGTCTCAAATATACGAATGGAGGATTTCGGGTCGGGGCGACGCTTGCCCGTATTACACCTTTATAAAGGATTGTTATCACAAAATTTGACAGCTGTAGGAGGATTTTTAGGGTCACTCAAGTTCGCCACTTCTGTTTCACTATACAAGATTTTCTTCTCTTTCGCAGGTGATGGTTACTAGAGCAGAAAACCAGTTGTGGTTGCTGGACAGGCCCCAATTGCAGCGATTGTTTGTCCACGACTTCCATCGAAGGAGCAATGCCTGCTCCTTTCTTCCACCACCACCAAGACCAAGAGGGAAGGAAGACCAAATCGGAGAGCATTCGCCTGGTGGTGGAAACCATCTGGCCCATCTGGGAGAAGGCCAACATACCAACTACCACCAAGAAGTACGCAGGGGAGAAGCTGGCGAAGTTGATCGATACCTACGACGCACTCAAGAAGAACAGGACAAAGCCGCAAGAGGGTTACCGGTACAAGGAGGATGTTCAAGTCGGATTTGGAAGACGTGTTTGACGTGGCTCACTCCTCCGCGCTATCCTCCTCCAAGGTCCCTCAGGAGGACAAGGATTTTCTCACCTCGCAGAGGGAAGACAGGATGTCGTCAAGTCTTGCGGGGTGGACCAGAAGACAGCGAAGAAGAAAGCTGTGAAGCGGAAGAGGGATCTTGCAGCCACGGCTAGGAAGAGTAAATGGGATGCTGGGGTGACACAGCTCATGGAGGTAGCGATCTTGGAGGTGGATGGTAGCAGCACTGAAATGAACACGGAAGACGAGGATGATGATGACGAGACGTACCAAGCGCCCAGCACCAGCAAGGCCCAGACTCAAAAGAAAAGGCGAATGAATGCCTTCACGGACCCGAATCTCATCGCTGCTTGGGATCGCGACAACATGTCTATGAGACAAGCAACGTCGTCCTTTGCAGCAGCAGCTCAGAGTTTGGGTCATGACCTGGATGACCTGGTAATCTCGCCAGCAACTGTTCATCGAACACGGAACAAGATCCGAAAGGAGATGGGAGAAGAGTTGACCCGAAAGTTCGAAGCTTCTGGTCCTTTAGTCTTGCACTGGGATGGGAAACTGTTGGAAGATATCGCCAAGGAGAAGGAGGAGGTTAACCGGATTGCTGTTGTGGTGACGGGCGATGGAGTCGAGGAGCTTCTTGGTGTACCCGTTGCGGTGGACGGCACTGGAAAAGAACAGGCTGCAGCCGTACTCCAGGAAGTCCAGGCTTTTGGCATTTCGGAGCAAATCATTGGACTGGGATTCGACACCACAGCTGTGAACGCTGGGATGATCCAAGGTGCTTGCGTTCGCATTGAGCAGGAGTTTGGCTGTCCCATGTTGTGGTTGGCTTGCCGTCACCACGTCTTGGAGATCTTACTCAAGGATGTCTTCGTGCGATGTCTGGGGCCGTCCTCTTCCCCTGACATTCTCCTCTTCAAAAGATTTCAACAGCGGTGGGCCTCCATTGACAAAGGGTCATTCTTGTCCATCGGTGACGAAAGCAATCCCAACAACTGACAACTGGGCAAATCAAGCGTCTTCCATGAAGAAATACCTGCAGCAGACGCTTTCCCACGGCACACATCCCCGAGAAGACTACCGTGAACTCCTCATCCTTTCCTACCACTTCCTTGGCAGTCAGGTCCAGGGGGGATTTCGTCAGCCTAGGGCCTATCACCACGCCAGATGGATGGCCAAAGCCATCTATGCCCTCAAGATTTTCATGTTCCGTCACCAACTGGACCTGACAGCCAGGGAAGAAGGAGGACTTCGGCGCCTGTGTTTGTTCATCTCCCTCGCGTACGTGAAGCAGTGGAATGAGGCAATGGTCTCGAATCGAGCTCCACTGAACGACCTAGAGTTCCTTCGCCTGACAAGAAAGTCAGCCACACGGCATCCATGGCCTTGAAAAGGCACCTGTGGTACCTCTCAGAGGATCTTGTGGGGCTTGGTTTCTTTGACGACCGCATTCCAAAGGACACGAAGCTAAAGATGGTCCAACGACTTCAATCCCCCGCCACGAAGAAAGGACTCAAGCGGATCGATCCGAAGAACTTCAATCCACAGCAATCCATCGAGCTCTTCGTCACCCGGAGAACAAAAGAAGTCTTCTTCCGCGCGATCCTTCCAGAATCTGAGTCTCCCACCTTCCTCATGAAAGATCCAGATGATTGGATCAATGACCAGGATTGGATCACGGCGCAAAAGAGGGTGAAAGCCCTGAAGGTGGTCAATGACGCCGCCGAGCGTGGTATCGCTTTGATGAAAAGATTCAATTCCACCATCACGCGTGATGAGAAGCAGAAGCAATTCGTCCTCAAGGTGGTTCGGGCTCACCAGAAGTTGATCCCCGTCAAGACGAAGGAGAGCTTGAAGAGTAAAATCACGTAGTGTAGGACAGATTGATGATGAAAACAATCCATTTATACGCATTTATTTCAATTAATGAAAGGTGCATTTCGTTTATTTTCATTTTTGTTCAGAAATAAAGAGAATAAGAGAATGATAGAAATTTCTTTTTTTTCCTAAATAGCTACAAGAAAGTGTTAAACTTGAGTGACCTCTAAATACTGTTCGATTCCCATCATTTTTCGATTTTTAGAACCTCTATGCCTATTGAAATCGGGGCAGCATTCGCGAGCAAGAGAAAATCGAAAAAAAAAAAAATTCTTTGTATTAATGAGACACCCTAGTATACATGCATGTGTGTATGTTTGTTGCGGATGGTTTATGAATATATCTGAGTCATCAATAGCATTAAAATGCAAAATCGTTTATTTTTATTGGGATTTTGTGCGAAAACATAAAAAAAATAACGCGATCATCATATGATGCTGGGAGCATTCTTCCGACAAACTTCCTGAGCATCATCATCATATGAGGATGGGAGCGAGCAGTGAGTGGTGTTAGAGAGGGCGAGAATGAAAATCATCAACAGCAGTTCATAAGAATTGGGGGTTTATCATTTCATTTCATTACTATCACACACACACACAATAAACTACTATAACTGAAATGGACAAGAAACTCAGAAAAACCAAAACAAATGATTTCGCAGTTATATTAACCGACGCTGAGAAATTTGAAACACAAAATAAGATAACAATAAACAAGAAAAAAGGATAGATACTGAGCACCTTAAAAGAATAAAAGAAGGGCTACTTCGTGGCCAATGTCGTAACACCGCTTTCTATCGATCAGCGAAGTTAGCGACACTGGGTCTGGTTAATAGTTGGATAGGAAATAGTCCTCTACGTCCAGATTATGTAGCGACATATGGTTCGGAACTTCGGATCCCACGAAAATCTGAAGGTCCCCTCCATCATATAATCTTAGATGTTGCGAAGTTAAACAGCTCCATCAAACAACAACCTTTAAAAGAACACTGAAAGTAGATTTTCTGTGAAAGGTTGCATTTTGTCAATCAAAATCTCAACTTCGAACGGCCTGGTGAAGTCTTTACATCGAGTGGTGGCAGTGGCGGATTATCACTGAGGCTATTGAGGCTGAAGCCTCAGGCTCCCATGCTTGAGGGGCCCCCCACTCAACTGAGTTTCGATGATATAATTCGAGATTTCGCCAACTTCTTTGATTAAATATGAGAGAGTACACAAACTTACAAATTCCCTGTTTTATTTTATGTTTTATAGGCCCTAAAGTAAAGTTTGTTTAATACTGTTTGGTTTTGGCAAACGGCAAAATACACTGTGTTAAGGTTCTTTTAAGTTTGTTTCTCAATTAGCCTGAGCACCGTACATATAATTCGTGTAAATGTACTATGTACTGTACATGTATTGTTAATAAAAAGCTATAGAAAAGGGCCCCCATATTCTTCATTGTCCCGGGCCCCGAGGTGTCTTAATCCGCCTCTGAGTGGTGGCTGCCTCAGTTTCAGCAGTTCGAATTCGGTAGGGGTGTAAAAATTTTGCACGTTTGTTTCTGTACATATCGAGTATGTGCTCACAGTGAGTTATGAAACTAACAGTAAGGTAAATATTCTATTATAAAAATAACATTTCAGGAAAGTAAACAAATTCAGATTGATCGAAAAGCATATCGAAACGAATTAGGAAAAGTGCAGATTACTGAATTTGGACTTATCACCATTAGAGAACCAGTACTGGTTTCCAGGGGCGTAGCCAAACTTTTAAAAACTATACGCACGGCATTGGTCAATGGTAGCAACAAAAACAATGATTTGGTTCAAAATACGTTTATTATAAATAATATACACTTAATTATAAATATATTATAAATTAGGCCTTCCTTTAGAGAAAAATCACCGGAATTACGATGAGCACATAAAAATATTATTCTCATTGCTCTCCGAACTTAAATTTTTGCGTGAAATTTTTTAATAGAATGAATATCCAATGAACTTAATTAACTCGTCCATTGGACGTACGTCAAATAAATTAATCACGCCTCAAATTAATGAAATTACCGAAGAAAAGCATACTATCTATTTTTCATTATTACCATACATGGAATACAATTCAGTTATTACCAAAAAATATGCTAATTAAAATAATTTTTTTTCCCACAATTAAACTTACGAATTATTTTTAACCCTCTATCGTACAGAGGTCTTTTCCAAGACTGAATAAATTCGTCTGGTGTTAGCCAGAAAAAATTAGTAAAGGGACACGGCGCTAAAGGGTTAAGCCTAGTCCGACTGTCGGAAATTTTTTTCAAATTTGAGGATAAAATACCTAAAGATTTACAATCCTCCATCGTCTATTTCTATGAGTGTGAGGGGGTCGTCGGCGGCGGCCTGCGTGACCAACTGTATGGGGTCGTGTGTGGGAAAAACAGATCACAACATGAAAACAACAATCCACGAACATTTAGGTATTTCTCTCCGAACCTACCAACCTTACCATAAATCTCTTTATTCCATCATTCGGACTCAGCCATACATGCAACCAACCACCCAATATCTCGCACAGCTTTCATAATTCTAGCTCGTTCTCAGTCTAAACTGAACCTGATGGTGACACTCATAGCAGATTTTTCCTGACATTCCTTTGTTGTTTTATTACTTCTTGAGGTGAATTAATTACTTGCTACTATACTTGTAGTTAATAATTAAAACGTAAGTTGAGGACTTACTGAATTCTATATCAACTGCAATGCCGTAGTTTTGCTTCTCATTTAGAAATGTTGTAGCAAAATTTTATCTCATTTTTGTAAATTGTAATATTTTTTATATCAAAAAGGCTTTAATATATGTTACTTACACTCTAATCTTTGTGTTATTTATGCTACACATAGTACTTATGCGGAAATCAGGGCACCCTGAAAATTTTTAGGGCAAATCCCCCACCCCCCAGTAAAGTGCCATATCATACGCCTATGGTGACACTCCTAATTTCTAAACTCAAACAGTTTCTCAACTGTGACGATTCTTTTATTAAGTTATATTGTGTTTAGGAAGTTTTATTGTTTTACTTGGATTTTAAAAAATATGATGTATCGCCTAAATAACTGTATTAAAATTAAGTAGTTTTATAATATATCTAGGTGTTACTGAGGATGAAAACAAGGTCTGGTTCGATAAAGATGATCATGTTGTTACGGTTATATATATATATATATATATATATAATATATATATAACTGTGAAAAAGCTTTGAAACTATGAGGTTGATGACATTAACAATTTTAATTTTATTGTCTAATAAAATGCAGAATTTATTTTATCGCAGTTTGCCTATTTAAATTTAATTTTCTCTTAAAATAGTTTTAAGGAAAACTATAGTATTAAATATCTTTGTTAATATAAAGTTCGTAAGTTTAAAACTAACGTATGTTATTGGTTTTCTTTTACACTTCTCTTTATGGTTATTCTTAATTAAAAACCTTTATTTAATATCATACAACTTAATTGTATTTTAAAAATATTTAAAAGAAATATCTCCACTGATTTATGAGTTTCTGTCAACTGACTTAAAAAATCGCACAAATACCAGACGTTGGGTTGAATAATTCAATTCAATCATCAACATCCCCGTCCGTCTGTGTTTAAAACAAGAAAAACAAACTAAACAAAGATTGATATAAAATTAAACATAACAGTTATGAATAGGTGAAATGGCAAACAATACAATATAATTTTGTTTTAATCTTTTAAAAGCTGCAATTTATAATTTAAGTTATCAGTACAACTCGTTTGTTTGAACTCCTTCCTAGCTTATGATTTGCTGTTGCTTCATAGTTCAAGCTTCGCTCAGCACAACACAGTCGAGTTATTCAAATAGTCAGTCAGTCAGTTGATAGTTAAGGCCGCAGGGCCGTAACTAGGGTTTAGAAATTAGTGAGGTCCAGATTTTTTTCGAGCGCGGCGGGACGAGCAAAATTCAGACCAAAATGACATCTACAAACACAACCCAAGCTATACACTAAACACAAAACACAAAACGCTCGACGCTCCTTTTCAAAAGAAAAGCGATAATATGCGTTTCATACACGGAGAACGGTTCAGTCTCTTTTTTTTTTTTTAGGAAATAATTACCGAGGTCCGGACCTCGGTGACCTCATAGGTAGTTACGGCCATGGTTAAGGGCACAATATCAATTAACATTTAAGCTGAGGAAATTCATTAATAATGAATTAATTGTTAATAAATTCAGATTTTCTTCTTTAACCGCCTTCATAACGCCAAAAAGTTGTGTTGGAGAGGTCCTACAGCTTTATGTGGGTTCCGAACCATCTACGAGTCAGTACATCCTCTGAATGCAGAGAAGGTCACCCATCCAACTACTGAACACAGAGAACATCGCTTAGTCTCGATAATATAACCGGAAGTGCTTTTGCGACGTGGTCATGACTGAACCCTGTAACTGTAACAATATTTTTTTCCAATTAGGGACATTAATTTTATTTTTTATTAGTTTTATTTTTATTCATTAAGCGTAAGTTTAAATTATTTTTTAAGTCGCAGAGGAATTGGGTATTTCCAAATTTTCAGCAGCAAATTTGCAGCCGTTGAAATCACAAACCCATTTACTCTCAGCTCATATACGAATGATTCTGATAGACGGCTGCAGTTTGCTGAAACAAGGAGACAAAAGTTCAACAGTGATCTAGATTTCCTTCGAAAAGTCAAATTTTCAGATGAATGTGTCTTCGGTTTAACGAGTAAAGGAAACAAACACAACGTTCACTACTGGGTGAAAAAAGAACCCAAAATACAAGTGGGTATAAAGCCGTGGGTTAAAACGGCTACACTAACAGTTTGGGCGTCCATTGGTTATCCAGGACTCGTTTCCTTTGACAAAGTTTTGCCCCAGTTTACTAATGGCGTTGGCAAGAATTGGCTTTATCAACATGATGGAACGCTGCCACATTACTCTGCACCTGCCCGTAAGATTCTGGATACGAATCTTGGAGGAAGATGGCTTGGGCTGCGAGGTCTCATCAAATGGCTAGCCAGATCACCTGATTTAACCCCATGTGATTTCTGGCTTTGGTCTTTTTGCGTAACAAACGCTACACTCCTGGTTTCATCTATCCAAATGTGAATCCCTTTGGCCGCAGAATAGATGAAGAACTGAAAAGGATCCCACTCGATATGTTCAGAACAATGAAGAGTTTCAGAGAGAGAATCCACAAATGTATCATAGCGGATGGAGAACTCTTTGAAGATTAAATAAATTACAATCTAACAAAATATTTGTATGAATAAAATTCTTATAGACTTTTTGTTTGATTTGTTTCATCATTTGAACACTTTATTTGTATAATGTTGTTAAAGACTTTTCTCCCACCGTGTATATAGTGTTCCTGAGGATGTTATTAGATGAAAGCGTTTGAGCACTATTTCGTTTTCATTTTTCTTCGTGGTTTGCGTTCCGAAGTTGTTTGGGCAACTGATTAACTGTCTTGGCCCTCTGATAACAAATTATTTTCCTTCAAGGTTGAGAATATTTCTTGTCTTGCCTTTAGTCTGAGAATGTCTAAAATATTTAGACAGTAGGTTCAAAATTTCTTAAAATATACTCCCAACGGCATAACAGTTATCAAAATATATTAAAAACCAATTAAAACCTATTAAAACATAACCACAAACCAACCAAAATCAACGAAAATAAATAATTAATTCATATTCGATCATAATAATTATGTATTCTATTGAAAGAGTCTCTAAATCCATAATAGGGCTATTCAAATTGATTCATCCGATTTCAACTGAGAATACTTCCGCACCTATCAACCGTGCATCAACTGGGCATACACCACATGAAAGAGGAAATCTCCGAGTTTTATAAGATCACCGCGAGAGGGCTAGTATATATAGTATATATATGTGTATATATACTGTTTCGTTTTCTTCCGAAATTGTATAAACCAACTACGAAGCTTCTAGATTCTAGAAGCGGAAGTCGTAGGTTAGATTAGGTCCTTAGGAGTCTATTCTTACCCTTCGTTTTGTGAGGAAGTCTACAGTTTCCCCTGATTCAAAGTGTTCAGTTAGGAAATTTATTTGCTTTTAGCCTTGATTTAAAGCTTTAGCAGTTTAATTAAGTCTAAAATCTAGTGTCATTTTTTGTGCTTTATCTAAATTATTTTTCTCGTATAATAATTCAGTTTAGGAGTTATTGAATTGGTAGGTTAGGCTAGTTTCTTGGATCAAATCATTGATTACTGTAAGTAATCCATACTTTAATTATTTGTTGGCTTTGTGTTTAAGGTAAGCATATTCTGGTATTGATCTAATCTGGTCAATACATTTAAATTTGACTATTATTTATCCAAGATTTATCTTGGGACAAATCTATAACATTTTCTATAAGTACAATCCAAGCTTAGTATCCAAAATTTAAAACTGTTAAGAAAGGTGTGTCCTTCATTTTGCCTGACCTATCATAGCATAACAATCATTCCTTATTTATCGTTTTTCTTTGCGTTTTTTATATTTTAAAGTATTAAAGAAAACCAACTTATTAATTAATTCTAAATATAAATCTATCCAACTTCAATCTAAATTAAACAAATTTATTTCGGACCTTTTCCAGTTTGTGTACCGTTTTTCATATTTATTTTTGAGAATATTTTTGTTAAAACTAACGAAAATATCACGACTTAACCTAACCAATTATCAAGGGCGTACAGTTGATCTATTATTAATTATAACATTGTTTCTGGAATAGTATTTACTATTTACTAGTAGATCAACTGTACGCTCTTGATAATTGGTTAGGTTAAGTCGTGATATTTTCGTTAGTTTTAACAAAAATATTCTCAAAAATAAATTATATGAAAAACGGTACACAAACTGGAAAAGGTCCTTTATTTCTAATTATTTACTTAGTTATTTAACGCTTGGCTTGCTTTTACTATATCTAACCAATTAATTTAAATCTATCAAATCAAGAGTTTAAGCTTGCCTTACGAGTTACTTAATTGTAAGTAAATATAATTAAACATTTGGTCCACATTATGCCAATTTAACTCTATAAAGGTGATCAAGTCAAGAGTATTGGCTTAAAATTAAATTTATTAAACCTATTTACCATTATTTTATTAATAGCGTCCAAGTTGAGAACCCTAAGTTTTAAGGTTTAATTTAATCGATACCTTGTCGAACCTGAGGTAAGGGTGGACGCGAGTAGCCGTAAAGATACCTTTTAGGCTGCTGAATTTTCCACAGAACATTACGCATTTTGCCTTTCCTATTTTCCTGTATTGTTTAGATGGTTTTAGGATTCAAACTGAGATTATGAACTAATTTTCTTATTATTATCTATGTAAATTATGTGTACATTTCTTTACTTTCCTGTATTTTAATTATTTGCATCCATTGATACTGGTTGTGAAGTTTGACTCCCTTCTAGTCTTCTGTTTTTATATAGGGACGTTCAGATTGAGGAGTATGTACTTCAACTTGGATATGATCAGTGATTTCAACCAGAGTTGGAAACGGGTCATCAACCTTGAACCGTGACCCACTTGACCCGCGACATTCACCCGGCAAACCTGCTGACTGACCTAAACAATACATTGAACAAAACATTTTTCGAAATACATCACAAAGTAAACTGTTTCAAAATACAAAATATTTATTGATACACAAATACAAGCTGACTCACGTGAGCTTCTATTACATAAAACAGTAATGTTTTTTTCAGTGAAAATTAATTTAGAAATGCTTTTAATACTCCAAAGCGATACCCAGCAGTGATTCTTCTGCTCCGTGTGCCAGCAGTGCGCGCTGTGGACGTATATTACTTGCGTTGAATAAGCTGGAATACCTCTCCTATACGTGACTGCGTCTTAGCTTTTAGTGTAATGCTATACCGGTATGCTATGAGTATGACAAACGTATATGACTCAACGGTGGCAAACCCTGGCTCTCGAGGTTAAGTGCGGCTCGCGAGACAATTTTGGTTTTTATTGTATTTATCATAAAAGACAAAATTCATAATGCAAATATAATTTTTTTTTTCACAAAAAAAATATGAAAAAAAAAACAAGGAAAAATTGAATTGACAATAAAATGCGTCATGCGTACAATTTCTTTTGCGTGACAGGCACTAAGCGGGATAATTACGTAATTAACACCAATCGCCACTCACCAGTGTCCAATACCCCTCGAGCTACCCTGCGGGCCGCGTGTAGTAACGAGTGAGTGTTTTAAAATTGGCTTCTTAGATCAAATAGTGGCTATTTTTCTCAGTTATACAAGTGAAATACAACCCCTTAGTTGATTAAAATGACTGAGCAGACAAAGTGTAAGAAACGGAAATATGAAGAAGAAAATAGTTTTTAAACAGGAGTGGGAGGAGAGCTTTGCCTGTACTGTTAAGGTGGGGAAACCTGTGTCTTATCTGCCACGTGGCACTCAGTAGTATAGCCGCAAAAGGGGAGAGTGCAAGAATGTTGCAGGTTATTATGTAATGTTGCAAAAGGGGGCGGGGTTGTTGCAAAGGGGGTGGGGTTGTTGCGAAGGGGGTGGGGGGGAAACTTGGAGGCGGCGTTATCCCCAAGAGAGAGAGGAGGAGAGAAAGGAGGAGAGGTGTTCACCTGGCAGGAGCCAAGTGAAACATTAAGACTTCAGCCGAGTTGGCGTTGTTTTATAGGCTCCTAATCAGCCAGTTGGCGTAAATGGCTTGAGTTGCCAGATACCGCGATACCATTGTATACATTATTATAGACTCCTAATCAGCCAGTTGGCTGTAAATGGTTGTCAGATACCTCTTTTTAGCAGTATAATTGCATGCATTATTATTATATACGCCTAATCAGCCAAGGGGGAGAGGTACACATGCAGGAGGTACACACACATACGCACACATGCAGGAGGTACACATGCAGTAGTTACACATGCAGGAGAGAGAGAGCTGAAGGAGGGAGAGAGACGCCTGTAGGAGAGAGAGAGAGCTGAAGGAGAGAGAGAGAGACGCCTGAAGGAGAGAGAGATTACAATAGATGTATATAGCGGATTATATGCAAAATATAACATTAACTTGAGCCTTGAAGTTGAACTTATCGAAACAAATAACGTAGTTATCCAACCAACCCTAGAAAACAGAATTATAGAAATATATATATATATATATATATATATATATATATATTATGAAAATCATACCAAACGTATATTATTTTAAACTATACGTAAACCACATATATATATAGTTAATCAGTTGGAAGAATCAAACATATAAAATAACAATATGTTTATATAGATATTCAATTGGAAGATTCAAAGACGTAACAAATAACGTAGTTATCCAACCAACCATAGAAAACAGAATTATAGAACGATGCAATTCGAAACACGAGTCTCATCCCCTGCGAAGAAAATTGAAAAACGAAATTTAAAGAAACGAAGAAAGTTGGAAATAACCAAAAAAATTATCTAAGCTGCATCAATATGTATAACGTTGCAGTATTCGCTTGAAGAAAGGAGAGGTTGCAAACTCTACTTGAATAAATGTAATTACCTAAACTGCACGCGAAGGAGTTTAAATAGATCCAGCAAATAAAGCCTTTGAACAATGATTTCATGTTTCAGAAAGATTTACGCGTTAATAGAATTAGTAAAGTTACCCAATAAATAAATCGTTAGACAGAAATGATTTTTATAAGGGATACCCAACTAATTATGCACCAATCAATAAATAATAGTAAACGTGAATAAAGAGTTCCAATTCATGTGAATGAGATAACTAAAATTTTAGTTATTGTATTATCATAAGACTACATCAATATTTACTATAAATACGAGTATATTTAATATTCTTCATTAACAAAAGCTTTAAAACCAGATCTCTAAAATATTTCCAACTTTCTTCGTTTCTTTAAATTTCGTTTTTCAATTCCCTGCGAAGAAAATTGAAAAACGAAATTTAAAGAAACGAAGAAAGTTGGAAATACCCAAAACATAATCCGATAGAGGAAAGGATTTCCGAGAATCTGCCCAACTCGGTCGCCATATTTTACCTTTCTACGAGTCAAATCAAGCAAAACCTCGCCTCACTCCTTGTTTTCAGCATTCATTCATTTCACGTTTTATTGTGAATTTCATCCCATATATATATATATATATATATATATATATATATATATATATACCCTTTGGATAACCTTTGGTTAGCTTCCGCCCGAATTGTTCATTCTGACGAAGGTCAAGCTTTCCACTCCACCTTAGACCTACAGTTTAACGTGGAACCATCAACAGCCCGCGTCTTAACCACTAGGACACGTAGGGTACCCATTTATCTGCCAACCACTTTCTTTTATTATGTGTAATGACCACCTTAGACCTACAGTTTAACGTGGAACCATCAACAGCCCCAGCGTCTTAACCACTAGGACACGTAGGGCACCCATTTATCTGCCAACCACTTTTTTTTATTATGTGTAATGACCACCTTAGACCTACAGTTTAACGTGGAACCATCAACAGCCCAGCGTCTTAACCACTAGGACACGTAGGGTGACCATTTATCTGCCAACCACTTTCTTTTATTATGTGTAATGACCACCTTAGACCTACAGTTTAACGTGGAACCATCAACAGCCCAGCGTCTTAACCACTAGGACATAGGGTACCCATTTATCTGCCAACCACTTTATTTTATTATGTGTAATGACCACCTTAGACCTACAGTTTAACGTTGAAACCGAATGTTATTTTTAAAATATAATTATGATATATTTCTTTATACCCTCTCGATTACATTAGTGACTAATGATGCGGGAAATTGAGTAAATGGAAATATTATTTTCTCGAAAACTATGGGTGATAGAAAACTTCTGAAACCATATTTGGAATCAATATCAAAAGTTCTATACGAATCACCAAATAATTTTCAAAGGAGAATAAGAGCATTAATTCTATTAGTGAAAATATAAAGATGCAATTACTCGTCCGTACCCGTTATAGCGGAATGGACACGTCATAGCTCCACCCAGCTACATCGGCAGCCAATCACGACGAACATCTGGTCTTTTGGGCGGAGCTTGGCGAATGTGCATATAAAAGGGGATATTTTCAGTTGGGAGTAACAGTAGCTATTTTCGCATCAGTGAATAATCATTCCTCAACCATGGACCTGTACGTCTCCCCAGATTTGTATGAAGAAAGTGATACTGCAGCATTAACCGCAATTAGTCTTTTCAATGCGATTGATTGTGGCGAATATTTTCGACGCAAACCGTAGAAGATATTTGCAGTGACGCTCCTTACAATCCGACGCAAGGGACTACCATAGAAATGTAAGTGTCCATAATTCGATTTTATATATATATGGAGAGTTGTAGTATTTCGTCAAATAGATACTAGTCAAAAATGTCAATCAATGTTATTTCCCCATCATGCTAAAATCGAAATTGGTAATCGAACCAAAGATATCTTCACATAATGGGGATCTGTCTGTATACTCTGTATATGTTTTAAAAGCATTATTCCTTTAAGGTCCGATGAGGATTTGACACGTGTTATACAATCTTTTGAAGAACCTCGGAATATGGATGATATACTGATCAGTCAGCAGTGTCACACATCCTCCACCATGGACCTGTACGTCTCCCCAGACTTGTATGAAGAACGTGATACTGCAGCATTAACCACAATTAGTCTTTTCAATGCGATTGATTGTGGCGAATTATTATTTTCAACGCAAACCGTAGAAGATATTTGCAGTGACGCTCCTTACAACCCGACGCAAGGGACTACCATAGAAATGTAAGTGTCTATAATTAGAATTTTATATATATATGGAGAGTTGTAGTATCTCGTCAAATAGATACTCGCCAAAAATGTCAATCAGTGTTATTTCCCCATTATGCTAAAATCGAAATTTTTATGGCGTTCACTCCTCGAACCAAAGATATCTTCACATAATGGGGATCTGTCTGTCTGTATACTCTGTATATGTTTTAAAAGCATTATTCCTTTAAGGTCCGATGAGGATTTGACACGAGTTATACAATCTTTTGAAGAATCTCGGAATAGGGAGGGTATACTGATCAGTCAACAATGTCACACCGAAATAATGTAAGTGTTTTTCGATCTTTTTGGGATAAGAAGACACAATATATTTTCATAAATTTATTAAATGAAAGAAATCAGTACAATAAACGAATATACCGTTACAAATATACGAACAAAAACATTATAATATACAACGAGTACGTACAATTGGAAAACGGTTTTTTATCTGTCTGCATACCATTTCATCGTTTCGGTGAGTGTGACACGGGTCAAATAAATTTAAAAAATTTATAAATTCTTTATCATTTGACATATGCATGAGAAATGAGACACAGTACATTCCGCAAACATTAGTAAAATATCCCTGCATACGAAATGGGTTCCATACAACTTCGGGAATATGTAACTGAGCGAGAAATTTTACAATAATAGGGTCACTCCAGGGTTGAGTACCGAGTGAATCAAAATAGTACAGGCGCTGTCTATTTTTAAAATAGACAGCGATCCAGTGAATCCCTTCATTACCGATGATGTCTGTGTTCACAATAAGACTACCGCATTCTCGCGTACTTGGCAAACTCAATGTTTCATTCTTCGCAAACACGCCGATAAATTTGGAACGTGTGACTCGCTCCATTACTTTCTGAAGTGTATTAGCATCCATTTTAAAAGTCAGTGATAACGCTTCTAAATCTATCTACTTCTATTAGGGCTTGCGATTCGAGATATACTAGTACACTAATAGGAGCGTCTATAGGCTTGGCGAATTCCAGCCGCACTGAGATGTTACCGCTCTGCTGTGGTGTTAAATGGGTATTTACGCTAGCAGATAAGTCAGGTGTAATGTCAAACGGATAAAGGTTAAATTGATCAATGAATTCTTCCTGCGTTACCCCATTACCAAGCTCATCACAATCACCTGCAATATGGGTCAGATTACTATAGGCTCTGGCACAAAGAGGTAACACAGCGTCTGATGAATAGTCCGTACCCATTGTTCCACCCAAAGCAGTGCCATTAACGTATAGAGTTATATTTTTAAGTCCGAAATTCTCGAATTTAAAGGCACTCTTTTTATATTTTCCATTCACCGAAGCGTGGTCCTGCATGCCGATTAATATCCTTTTAGGAAGATTTCCCAGGGCAATGTTTTCTATCTGCTTCGATGCCAACCCTGCAGGAACCGTATATAGTTTGATCTGCACTCTGTTAATAGGATATTTCACTGTAGCGTTTAGTAAATTTTCTCAATTTCTAGTTGTTTTGGTGAACTTAATTTCACTCGCCGTACGCGGAGGTATGTGTCCATAATGTGAACCACAACGGACTTTGCACCCTCTTCTTGATTCGCATCCAGATTTAAGCAGATCTCAGGACTCGTGCGGGTGAGCTTTATTTTCATATCCACCCCGTTCACAAGCAACTTCTCCTGGAAAGTGAAATCTGTGTGCAACCGTCCAAAACACTCGTATATTTTCTTTTTAGAATTTTTAAATTTGTCCTTTATACTATTTTCATCTTTAGTTTGATAATATCCCTCCGCACTTAAAAAGGTAGCCTTCGCTTCTTTGGAAAAGTTGAGGACATTTTCCAAATAGGCTCGTAGATGATAGTACCCCGTGCCTGCCGATATGTTGGTCTGATTTAAATATACGTCACACTGGTTGAATATGGCGTGCAGAAAGTTTGTTTCAGGGTATACAGCATATTTGTCATCGCAGGCCGTTCCATCAGAATGGGCTATACGTAGCTTAGCGTACATGTGCACACAGCTTGGATCAAAAAAGTAAGGACCTGAGCTGGGTATCACGAATTCTATAGGTGCACTCGGTGAACTAATTGTGTTTAAAGGGTTAATTGTAAAAAGTCACTGTGCTCAATAGAAACTTGGGTTGGCGGGAGCTCAAAAAAGGACAGCTCCGATTTACAGCATTGTGAACTACATGGGTGGATGAAGGTGGCCACCCAACCACATGGCGAAATAGTGACTCCTCTCTCGACAAGTGGTAAACAAACTATGATTCATGAGATCAATATCCTTAGCTTATATCAGTCAAAAAAGTGGTCAACCATAGGTTTCATTCGCTTACAGCATTTCTTTTTTGATAGCCTTTTACGTTTAATACCACGTGACCCCTTCTTCTTCCGGGGAGCCCTCTTCTTCTTCCCGCCACCACGCATTTTTCTCTTTGCATCTTTGATGATTTCGTTCCGTGTACGCTTTAAATGTTTTTTTAGAGCTTCTTTAGGTTTAGCCCCGGCCAATATGTCTTCTGCAGTGTTAAGGCCTGATTGTAGCGCTTTCCTTCCAAGGTATCTGGCACCCCTCTTCAGCAAAGGAACAGCCGTACGTAGTATGGATGAAAAAATGGATCCAAGTCCACTACCGCGCTGGTATCGCATCCCTCGATAGACGGTGAAAGGCTTTCTATCCATTATAACTCAGTGCGTCGAAAGTGTAGCTTCACTGTTAAGCTCCCGTTACCGAATGGGAAGTTTTCGCCCTCAATCGTTCTTATATATATTGTGATATTGGTTATTAAATTAGTTGCGACATTCACATAATGGGGTCTGTCATATGTAATACTCAAACTCCTTCCTCTATGGTTGGGGATGTGAGCAATGCGCAGCAGGCGTGCCTGGGTATCCCCAACAAACTGGTGCTCCACTATATTACTGTAAATATAGCACATGTCTGGGGACCTTTCAGCCAATTTCTCCATCTTCAATTGATACATTAATCTGGACAAGTTATACTGTGTCTCGTGAAATGTGTCTCTTTGGAAGGCTGCGCTATATCGGCCGTTGGTTAGAATTTTGAACTTTCTATGTTCTTTAAGACGTCTGTTAGTCTTTGATTTTAGGATTAGTGTATGTGCAGGGTTGTTTACGATTTCATATACTAAATCATTCGTAAGGTTTGAGTTTCTTAAACTTACGTTTAAGCCTCTCACAACATCCTCGGCCGAACCATATTGACCCGGCCCTAGTCTTACTTCTGTACTGTAATACCGTGCAATCTTAGTCCGAGCGATGCGCATAGTTTCATCCATAGCTACCCCAGCTTTTTCACACTCGTCAATGTCTCTAAGAATCGTAAAAACGGTTTCTTTATGTTCAATATTTAAAAAGACGGTGTCCAGCTGAATTTCGCATATCCCCACCTCATACGAATCACGACCCAATTCAATGTGCCCATGGAGTTCTGTTACAAAGTTGGCTAGCGTGTTGTTAGGGTGTACAGACAGGGACGAGGAGGACGGGAGTGTGACGTAGAAATGGTTAGGAGCCATGTTGCATACTATTTAAGCTTCATTATTGCATCAGCTTTTATATAGGTGTTGAAGCTTTCTGGGTACCCTAGCCATTTCACCAGGTACATTTTTCTCCTTCCTGAACCTTTGCTTCCTAAAATTTTCTCAATTTTAAACACATTTTTTTCTAAATTAAACGCAACTTTCTGCAATTCCTCGCGGTAAAAGCCTCCTGAGATTTCTTCCCCATTCAAATCTTCAATGTAATACATCATTATCACTTTAGGTCTCACAGCCCTAACTTTAAAAATCTCGCGTGTCCATCCTTGCTCAAAACCCTTTGCGAATTTATTCCCCGAACGCGACAGCCTTACATAATCATTGATTTTGAAGCGCACAGAGTGTGGTGTGGTGGTGGTGGTGATCCATCTCTTCTCGGGAGCGTACCTCTTTCTAAAAACTTCGTTAGGTGTTGCCCAATCGTGCGATGTGGAGCGGTTGTAGGATGATGCCAATGATCCAGAATGTCTAGAAATCTGTATGTGTTTTTATGTGTAAAATAACGGTGCATGCGTTCCTTTATGGTGCGCTGAACTCTTTCAGCTAAAGAAGCTTATGTATAGAATTGGTTGTGTAATAGCTGATATTAAAACTCTGTCAACATATTCTGAAAAAGCACGGCTATAAAACTCCTTCCCCATATCCGTACAAAAATAGCCAGGAACCCTGTCTTTTAACATTAGCGTTTTGGTGGCTTTAGCAACTGTTTCAGGTGATTTATTTTTCAGAGGAACTAGCCACAGATATCTAGAGAACACGTCTATTATGAATAGAATGTAGCGGTAAACCATCTTATACACAGAATATCTTTGCATGTCTGTTAAATCTGCTTCCAAATAGAATCAATCGGGGAAGCCGTTGTCTTGCTGTTTTAAACCTTTTCTCACAGGCTTATGAAGCGTATAAGCGTCCTGCTCCCTCAAAAATCTTTCAACATCTTTTTTTCCTACTCCGTAAACACTTCTGTACAGTCTATCTACGCCGCCGTAAGAGGATGGGGTAGAAATGTCATAATAGCGTTTAGTTAATACGTTAGCCATTTGCGTATTTTAGAGGCACGTGGGTAGGGTTGGTTTAACCTCTTCTTGCTCCTCTTCAAAGGTGTTACCGCCGGGGGTGACGGCGCCTTCAATTGTGTCACAGGCGTTGCATGTTCCAAGTCTTTTAACCTGTTCAGATTTCCTATCAACGTTTTAGGGACATTTATTTGTTGTAGTTGCTTTAATATGCTTCCATCCTGATGGTGATGGCCTATCCCACTTCTCACCAGATCATGGACAATGTCTACGAATCAATCCCTGTACCTTTGATCCTTCCACAATGATCTCCCCTGTATCGGTCCATTGTATGGCGGGATCCTCATTCAATAGATTATAAAGACTTAAGCCTTTACTCTCCAATGTAAGTGGGAGGTATTTTTTAATACATGTTCGATATGTTGTGTGGCTAATCTTTTTGGTTGGTCAGCTGTGTCCGTCGGGTATAGATCCTATGTCGCCATCGTCCCCCGTGCTGTGCCTAATAACCACAGGAATCTCTGTAGGGCTCTTATAATTTTCGTACTCGTGAAGAAATTTCTGCAGAGCTTCTTGGTATAAGATTCTTTTCTCATCAGGTGTTTTTTCACTGTTAATAGGGCTAACAATTCGCTTTCCATTCTTTTAAGTCTGCTTTTACGGGGATCTAGATCCGTGTCTCTTTGGCAGTGGGCGTACACCTCGTGGGGAATCACTACCACTTTCTTCATTATATTAATCTAGTCAGTAAAGGACCCAAAATGAAAATAAGATGGGGAGAAATGACCCTCCTGTTTGTACAATAATTCGTTTTTTTCTTCGCTACAGTTTGGCTTTTACGAGCGAGTGCCACGTATTGTTCTTGTAGCGGCGTAGGCGAGCTTCTGATGGGTTTCATTGATACATTGCAATTTATAAGTTAAGACAGATTTCACAGATGCATTTTAAAAAGTCGGCATCGATATTTTTAATAAACATCTGCTGCATGCCCGGGCAGTCGATGATAGATTTTTAATTAATTCACGGTATTCTTAGTCTTTTGTCATTCTGGATATACACCGTTTCAGGCTCGTTTGAAATATATTCGTTCGCAGAAGCACTCTAAACGTGTTTCGCGGATGAAGGTCGCAAAGCAAATATCCGTAAACGCGTGCTGTAGCTTCTTTATAAACTTCAAAAAACTCCTTACGCTGATTCGGAACATTGATTGGCTAATACCCCAATTTGTGATACATCTCTACGTTGCGCGAATAAGACTAGATATTTCGTATTAACGACACATCGCGCATGTATCTATTTTTGAAAAATAGATTCTGATTGATGAAGAACACGCTTATGTTAAGATGGTGGGAGAATACTGTAAATGTCTCGGCAAACGTTTTATCCATCTCCAACATGATGATCGTCAATTACAATGATTGTATGTTCATTTCCCTTTAACGAATTAACGTCATATACGCCTTGTGGAACAAAATATCATCTTGGTACTCGTTGACAACTGATTGATACGTCGATAGCACCATATAACTTTACGCACAAATTTCGAGACATCTCCCCCCTTTTCTTTAATGATTTTAAGCATAAACACAGTTTTACCACATCCTGTAGGTCCAGATATAATACATGTGGATGGGCTCGTGAATCTGAATTTTTCTACAGAGTCCATTTCTAACACGTCACACTCCTAAGTGAGTCATTTACAAAATATTACAAATTTTGAGTGCTGATCCTTATATTTCTTCTCCACAGAACCGTGAATGACGATGAGGTAGAGCAGCCATCATTACGGATGACCTCGACGCAGTGTAGTTGTGATCTCCTCCCCTGAACCCTCACCAGCGATACCGGTAACACGTCCAAAGCGGAGGTATGAGATACCCACGTCAGGTATAAAGCGACCGAAATACGCGTCTGTTTGCAGCGGTAATAGAGCCCCAACCCTCAACCTCTTACGCAACAACACCCCAGCAGCACCTAATATATCCCCTTATTCATCCGCGCCCCCCGTTCTGTTAAGTCTACAATAATAGAGCCCCAACCTCCTACGCAACAGGGCCCCCATCAGCAGCACCTAATATATCCACTAATTCATCCGCCCCCCGTTCTGTTGAGGATGGTATAACGCTGGAATTGGTGCGATCCGCAGCCCCCACCCCAGCCTTGACTAGAAATCGGTATAGAGTTAGGGTAGACCCTAGAGTCATGTATAGCAATGGTATTGAGCGCGGACTACGCCGGGTTGTAGAGCGTATTATAGAGTTTGCTCTTCAGAATCGTGACGAGCGTGAAGTCAGGACGAGTATGTCCTTTGGATTCGGGTCAGATGACGGCGATGTAGACGATTATTGGGTGATAGTGCCATTTAGACGTTTGGCGGCTGAAGATGTAGAATATATTAGGGCGTATAATGCAAGCCGCCCAAAGTAGTATACCTTCAATATGGACAACTTCACGGTAAATTTGACCATGTATACCGTGTTGCGGGTCATAGTGCCATACCGTATACTCTTAACTTCAATTCTCAAGCTATTTATAGACGGCATATAAACGTCGATCGTGGTTGCGGCTTTATAGCAGTACTCTTAGCACGTAGTGTTTACTGTACAAAATACACGAACTCAAAAAATTTGGTTGCCTACAGTCGTGGAGCGTGCCCGTAAACTAGCTGAAGACTGTGAACTTGAATTTGACTGTAATATGGGTCCTGAAGAGCTGAGAAGGGTAGAACAGGAAATGAATGTCCGCATAGTTGTGTTTGGGTTGGATGATCGTCGTAGGACTGTGTATGTTTTTAAAAGCTGTGTGAGAGATCGTACAAGGCCCCTACTTATTTTAGATTGTCAGGGACAACGTATCTCCCCATCCGTAATATAAGTTGGCTTTACGCGAGTTATGACAAAAGTCGAAAATATGGGAGACATCATGATGTGTAAGGGGTGCCTCGAGTTTGCGGATGATATAGTGAGACATTGTAAAGAATGTCACATGGTATGTGAGCAGTGTAAAAGCACCAAATGTGAAAGCCGTAGTTGAAGCTGAGAGAGAGACTGTGATGTGTGTAGACGCACATTTTTCAATAATAGCTGTTTTGATTTCCATAAATCAATTGGCACGTGCAGAAAATGAGAATCTGTAATGTGGTATGTTTCACACAATGGATAATTGGGGAAAATTTAAGCACAAGTGTGACGTAATTCACTGTCCTACATGCCAGGAGGAATATAAGGCGGATGGAGTAAAGCATGTATGTTATATGAAAGATGCTAAGCCTAAAAATAACCCTGTATAACTGTATACTACGATATAGAAACATATACGAACGCTGAAACCAAAGAGGTAATTCCACATTTACTTGTGAGCCAGACTATCTGTGATGAGTGTATGGATATCGAATGTGACGAGTGCCCCAAATGTGGTAAACGGACAGACGTTTTTAAAACGAATGTCAGCGATAGTCCTGTGAAACTATTTGTGTCCTATATTGTCAAGTTAGCCGACAGTTCAAAAAAATGACTGTGTATATTCTCGCCCATAACGGGGCAAAGTTTTGACACGCAGTTCCTTTATAAGGAGTTGCTTGAACACGAATCCTCTGAGATATTTACAGGTGATCCATTGAAAAGAGGCAACAAATTAATACAGATGCAGATAAGAGGCAATGTACAATTTAAAGATACTTTAGTATTCACACCTTGTAATATAGCAAAGCTACCAAGGTGATGGGAGTAGCAGCTGAAGTTTCCAAGGATACTTCCCATACACTTTCCTCACCAGCGAGACTTTAAACTACGTAGGCCCACCACCCCCCAAACATTATTTTGACTGCATGGATGAACGTGAAGACTTTGATCGATACTACGACAGTTTAATGAAAGTAACCCTTATAATATAGCTGATGAATGTGAGCGTTATTGCGTGAATGATGTGCGCGTGCTTAGAGTATGTTTCCAGGCCTTTAGAAGGATGTACATAGTCCGTTTCAAATGCGATCCACTGCAAGTCGCAACCACCATCGCATCATTATGTTTTACGGTGTTCAAGAATAACTTCATGCCGAAAGACACCTTAGCCATTATTCACCGAAACAATCCCCGCAGTTACGGGCACAAGGCTATTTACTGGCTCATACACCTACAGCAACAGACAGGTGTATACAAAAGCACGCCCGCAACACGGGTGAAGTACCCATTAAGATTAATGGACGTGTTTTTTGGGTTGATGGGTTAAGTGAAAACCGTGTCACTGGTGCGAAGACTGTGTACTCCTTTAACGGGCTGGTGGCATGGATGCCCCCGTCCTGAGTGCGGAGTCACGGAGATATCAACGGTAGGTCTCCTGCCGACTGTCTTGCATCGACCCGCACCCGCGATCAACTTATAGGATCACAGTTCACTCACAAAGTTGTGTGGAGCATGAATATGATACACGGATGGAGACAGACGAGGTGTACCGTGAGGAAATAAAAGCGATCAAGCGTTCAATGGTGCTGGATCCTCTCAAATGTGGTGATGCTTGTTTTGGAGGACGTACAAATCCTTTCAGACTATACTTCCCACCTACGGAGGGCGTGAAGCTCCATTACTACGATTTCTGTTCTTTATACCCATACGTGATGAAGAGCAATCCGTACCCCGTGGGCGCTCCTGAGAAACTGGTGGGGCCTAGCCTACCATCCATCAATGAATTTTCAAAAAATTTGAATGATCGTTACTTTGGGATCTCTTTCGTAGACGTACTCCCCCCACGCAATTTATGGATGCCGATCTTACCTGTCGTTATCGACGACAAGCTCATGTTTCCCCTGTGCGTGAAGTGCGCGGAAGAGGATAACGGCGAATGTAACCATATACCCCACCAGCGTAAGATCAGAGGCGTATATACAAGTCCTGAGTTGGCCCTAGCCGTGCGCCATGGTTATAGAATACTGAAGATACATGAGGTGTGGAGGTTTCAGAAGCTACCCAACCTTTTCACACCATATATAAACACCTTTTTGAAGGATAAGGTTGAGGCATCAGGGTATCCGCGAGGAGTTGATACCGAAGATGAAAAGTCTGCCTATATTCAACGTTACCGCGACCGCGAAGGTATACAACTTGATCGTGTCCAAATTGTAAAGAATCCTGGCAAGCGCTTTAGTGCAAAGTTGTGTCTAAACAGTCTATGGGGAAAATTTGCGCAGAATACCGGCAGAGGGAGCATTCATTTGGCACAAAGTTATAGCGATGTCTGGGATTATGCCAATGCCCCCGATAAAGAGGTCATGGAGATCGTAAATGTAGGTAATACTTACGTAATAAAGTACAACAACACTGAATTTGCCACAGATACCTCAAGGGTTACAAACATACCTGTGGCCAGCTTCACAACAGCCTACGCCCGTATAAAACTTTGGGGTCTATTGCATTCTCTTGGGCGGAGAGTATTGTATGCCGATACAGATAGCGTGATATTCACAGAGAGGGAGGGTGAATACATGCCCACTATTGGGGAGTTCCTCGGCGAGCTCACTGATGAGATCAAGGATGAGTATGGGGACAACGCATACGCCGACTCTTTTGCCTCAACAGGACCTAAGACTTATGGGGTACGGGTCAGGGTGGGGATGAAATGAAATATATCGTGAAGGCAAAGGGTATTACGCTCAACCATGCGAATCGGGAGGTTGTTAACTTTGAGTCGTTGAAGGATCTAGTATGTTTGGATGAACAACCTCACCAACTAATTGTAGGCACCCACAATTTTCGGGCGCAGAAGCTGGGGGCGTGAAGGAACTTAGGGGTACGATGGTGTGCCGTAACACCTATAGGAAACGTTACCAGTTACCTGGTACCTATGATACCGTACCCTTTGGATACCAATGATGCTTCTAACTCACACGTCTTGTATATAATCGTATCTATTTGTAAATATATATATATATATATATATATATATATATATATATATATATAACTTGAATATCTCGTTTATTAAATCGTATTTGTAAATATATATAACTTGAATATCTCGTTTATTAAATAAATCATGTTTCAAATAGCGTTTCACTTTCTCCTTTGTGTGTGTGTGTGTAGGTGAAAGTTCTAAGCTCCGCCCACTGTAAGACCGTGAGTCATGCTACTATCTGGGAGTCCCTGCGTGGTCAGTCGACCGCAGTAAGCCCGAGAGATCAGACGTGTATTCAGATCAGACGTGTATTCAAATGGCTACCTTTAATATTGCTTGTACAACGTTTACGAAATGGTATTCAGTAAAGTGCCAGGATGTGGTGGATACCGAAAAACTTCCTATTCATCCCTCCTATGCCTCTTTTAAAAACACATTGGATTGTGCGAAGTTCCAAGATGTACAAATACTCTACGGATGTTCTGGTGAGACCGTTGAAGGCTTTCGTTGCACAGACGATGTGCTGAAGTATACTGCAGAGCTAAACTTTATAAAGTCTCACATACACCGTGAAGTAAAAGAAACAACGCGTGCAGAAGAGAAGCAGCAGGTATGGATAATGAGTCTTGCTGATGGGTGGTGTGACAAGCGGTATTACGTCATGCTACACCATGTCGATTACTCATACCCTACGACTGGAAATGTGAATCTCGTGATCATGGACAATCTTAAGTATTTTTATCACTATATTAACGTATATCATGATGAGGTTCGTAGTGAGGTTGTGGCTAGTGCCCTGCGTGAATTTTTAACAGAGTTTAGAGACGAGTATCGTTTGATGGGCAGAAAGGAAAAATATGAACATATGTTCCTCTCAAATAGTGCGCCGAGTGTGGAGATGTTTAGTAAAATGTTCCTAGTTCTTATCCAAAATGTCTGGTGCGTAGGCTGGTAGTGATATTCTTGTACCGGTACAACAATTCGACTCGCGGAACAAGCCCATTCACGTATCATCGAGTCAGCCGCCCGTCGAACCATTCCTGCCTACCTGCGTGCCTCACACGGCTCATAGTTATCTCAGAGCTTGAGCCGAGTGGACGTGCGCTCTTCGAATACGATGGAACTTCCTTTGAGCAGCATTCTCAACGCCTCGTACGATGTGTCCGTGACGAAATCGTTGCGCGTGTTCAGGCGTAATTCCGGTACCATTAGCTATGTACTGGAAACGGAATGTAGACCGACAAACAAACGGGTTTATTTAAGTATCGAGGATGATATAGAATCTTTGTGATAGTTGAGAAGTGGAGTGAAGATCGTTATAAAATACCTGCTAACGTAGGTACAAGAAGAGAGCAGATTAGTGACGCACCCTCATACGCCGTTGTATGTACGTTGTGTATAAATAACGATCGGCCGTGCATTGATATAAGGCTGATGTGGAAGAATGCTTCTGATAATAACGCTCTTATTCCTACGCGAAACCGTTTCATCCTCGACAGAATGTTTGAAATCGTCGGATTCCGTAAACTGAAACCTATATTAGACGCGCGTGTTACGGATATGTTTTATTTTGATACAGTACTTGAATACGCATACACTTCTCTGCTCGATGGGTTTACCGAGTGTAGGGCTGGTGAGAATGGTCTAGTGCTGGATGTTTATTTAAAAAGTTTAGACTCTTTGAAATACCATGAACTTTGGTACAAAGCAATTGATCGGTACAAGGCTGAGCTCACCTACACCGTTCACCCTGAAGAACTATTTCTTTATATAACGCGCAGTTGTCGTAACGATTTAGAAGATTATTTCAATTGCCGCTATGTTGAGTGAGTTCACGATTGAAAAGCTCGAGTCGGTAGAAATAAACCCTCGATTGGAAAAGCGTTCTTATAAACTTGTGTTTAATAATGTAGCTAACGATGAACTCTTTGTGCGTGCTTTTGATTGTATTCTAGACGTGTTTAAAGATGACTTACCAACCGGTTGTAAAGTGGGAACAAAAATAGTACTGAACGATATGAAAGCCCTTCATATCGAATACAGGTTTCCCTATACTTTAAGCGGTGAAATATTATTAAGCCGCATATACTGCGTAATGCAGAGCAATAATGATGTAATTGTAAACTCGATTAAGACCGAGTTTAGTATTTTGAAAAAAAAGTGAATTGTATATATATATTTTGCTTGACATTTCCCCGATTATACGCATATTTCTATTGAAGTGTATATTTATTTGAAATGTATATTTTATTTTATATATCACCATAATTGTGTGTGTGTGTATATTTCTCCTGTACTGTTATGTACATATTTCTATTGAAGTGTATATTTATTTGAAATGTATATTTTATTTTATATTCACCATAATTGTGTGTGTGTGTATATTTCTCCTGTACTGTTATGTACATATTTCTATTGAAGTGTATATGAAATGTATATTTTATTTTATATATATATCCATAATTGTGTGTATATATTTCTGTTATACGCATATTCCTCAAATGTATATTTATTTTCTATATATTTATAATAAAAAGAATGATGCAATGTTGTTTATTGTTATGCCTTCTACTACCGGTATTCGAAATATAATAATGTATACAACAGGTATCTGGCAATATTTAAGCCTTCTAAGCCAACTGGCTGATTAGGAGTCTATAATATGTATACAATGGTATATGGCAACTCTGTCTTCGGAATACATGGCGCTATCTGGCAACTCATTTACAGCCAACTGGCTGATTAGGCGTATATAATAATAATGTATACAATAATACTGCTAAAAAGAGGTATCTGACAACCATTTACAGCCAACTGGCTGATTAGGAGTCTATAATAATGTATACAATGGTATCGCGGTATCTGGCAACTCAAGCCAATTACGCCAACTGGCTGATTAGGAGCCTATAAAACAACGCCAACTCGGCTGAAGTCTTAATGTGCACTTGGCTCCTGCCAGGTGAACACCTCTCCTCCTTTCTCTCCTCCTTTCTCTCCTCCTCTCTCTCTTGGGGGATAACGCCGCCTCCAAGTTTCCCCCCCCCCCCTTGCAACAACCCCCCTTTGCAACAACCCCACCCCCTTTGCAACAACCCCACCCCCTTTGCAACATTACATAATAACCTGCAACATTCTTGCACTCTCCCCTTTTTCGGCTATACTACTGCACTCAATCACTTTAAAGCCAGTAACTTAAAGCGTCATCATGAAACTAACCATAAAAATTTTATTACGGAATTTCCTCCCAAATCAGAATTGCGGAAGACTAAGTTAACAATGTTGAAATCTAGCCTAGTTGCCCAACAAACTGTACTTTCATCATTGTGTAAGACAGCTGACTTAACTACTGAAGCTATTTTTGTTATGGCATGGAATATTGCTCGTGCTCAACTTCCCTACAGTAGTGGAGAATTTGTGAAGAATATTGCCGATGTTACTGCAATTCTCGCTCCAGATAAAACAAAGCTTCGAGAACAAATAGCAAGTATTTCTATTTCCCGCCACACTACAGAGAGACGTATTTCCCAGATCAGTGCTGAAATTATGATACATGCTCGTTGCAGAGTGATTTGAAGAATTCTGTTGCATTCAGTTTGGCCCTCGATGAATCCACAGATATTAAATATAACCCTCAACTGGCGATATTTGTTCGTTATGTTACTGGCGATGGAAATGTGAAAGAACTCCTCTTGGACTTAATGACCCTAAGAGAAACCACCAGAGGGGTTGACATAAAGAACGCACTTGACGAGGCATTATCAAATGCTCAAGTACCATTGAATGAACTTGTCAGTGTTGCAACAGATGGAGCACCAGCTATGGTAGGACAAAATGTAGGCCTAGTTGGGCTCTTGACACGCGATCCCAAGTATCCTCTGTGTCTCTTTATTCACTGTATCATTCATTCACCGTGGTCATTTGGTAGGCAAGTACTTTAAGTATGACAGTGTTATGAAATGTGTTCTAGAAATTGTGAATTTCATTCGTTCAAATGCAAAAACGCACCGAGCATTTAGAAATTTTATAGAGGAGCTGGATCTTCAGGATAAGCCAGATGAACTTTCATTCTATTGTATTGTAAAGTGGTTATTAACTAGTAATCTCCTGAATAGGTTTGTTGCACTGTTGGAGCCTATCATTGATTTCTTGAAAGAAAAGGGAAAGTCATACCCACAACAAGAAGATCACGAATGGGTGCAGGATCTGATGTTTTTTACTGATGTAATACAACACCTTCAAAATCTAAATTTGGCACTTCAGGGAAAGGATAAGGTCATTTCTGACCTTACACACAGTTTTCAGTTTCCAGAATAAAATAAAGCTCTTCCAAAAAGATCTAGTAAGAAAATAATTTGACCACTTTCCCCACCTGAAAAACCGAGCGCACACTTTTCCTGATATTGAAATAAAAGATAGTAAATTGGAGGAATACAAAGATAAATTAGGACTAATTGATGATTTTCAGTTCAGGTTTGATGAACTAAAGAAGCTAGAACCATGCTTCGAATTTCTTGTAAATCCTTTCCTGATTGATGTCGTCAACGATGGCTGTCCTGTTACCACACCTTTTGTTACGGAAGCTGCTTCAGTACAAACAGAACTTTTGGAGCTACAGGAGGACGTGGGTTTAAAGTTGATACATAAAAGCTTATCTGCAGTTGAGTTTTGGAAGCAAGTACCAGAGACAAAGTATCCTTACCTCAGGAAAACCAGTTTCCGACTTATCTCAATTTTTGGGACAACTTATTGCTGTGAATGAAGCACTCTTCTCGGTAATGAAGTTTGTAAAGTCAAAACATCGTGCTGCCCTCACTAACGAACACCTGACTGAACTTCTTCATACCGCCTTAACATCACATCAGCCAGACTTTAAAGCATTAACAGCCAAAATGAAGACCCAAACCAAGCCTTCTACAAGCAGTAATTAAACAATTTAATAATGTGAGTATAAGTATATGTTTTTAATAATTAAATTCTTTTTAAAATATTTTGCGGCTCTCGTAAAATCTAAAAAACGTCATATGTGGCTCTTGGGTCCAGGAAACTTGGCCACCCCTGTAATAAATAAATAAAATATATGTAACTATAATTACAAGCTGTCGACACGCAAAAAAAAAGCATAAAAAATTTAAAAAATCCGACTGGAAATTTGTGCCCAACCTAATCACAGCATTGACCCGCCTTGACCCACTCCCGGGTCAGGCGGGTCAACTTCATAACCCGTGACCCACTTCGACCCGTCTTGAATTCACTCCCAAGTGACCCGTGACCCGTTTCCAACTCTGCTGTGTGCACGTTCAAAATGATTAAGTTCAATTTTTTTTTACTTCTAAAATAGGAATTTCGACTATGCTGTTTGATTTGCTTACCTTTATTTTTAAATATAACAGCTTTATCCATTTCTAGCAAATCTATCCGCTCTCTATATGTTGCAGTCCTTTAATGCTATCTCCCTACCTTAGGTGCAATTTTCACATTCTTTTTCTCAATCATGCAAGTTTGTTTCCATTACACACACAATATCTGTGTTGGTTTCCAGAGTTAGATTTTGTAAGTATCGCAATTTGCAATTTATTTTGTCAGTGTACAGACTTTGTATATAGTAAGTTTTGAGGTTTAAAAGTCTTGGTGTTTTGTAGAGTTGGCTGTTGGTCAATATCTGGTCGATTTTGTCGGTTCCTTTCGGTGATATTGGATGTAGCGTTGTACTTGAGAATACCGTGGGTGTAGCCATTGGTACCACCGTGGTTGCCGAGTTAACTGTGGGTGGTATTGGGCAAGTGGATGTTGCATGTACTGCTGGTGTGCATATATCAGCAAAGTCCGGTCTTTTCTCATTAAGAGTGGCAGTTGTTCTTTAATCATTCTCATTTCTTCTAAAAATAAAATGCCCTTCTTTTATCGTGTTGTTACTTCCTTTACTCGGGGTTTGGATTGGTTTTCCCTTTTCTCTCCCTTGGGTATTCTTAACCCTCAATCACAATCTTAATTTCTTGGTCACGCAAAATTTAAATGAGTGGGGTCCTTCCTGACCCCGCGATAGTGGCTGAGGGTTAATGTGAAAATAAAGGCATTCCATATCGAGACATTTGATCTCACTTTAGCCGTTCAACTCTTCAGTTTTATGACTTGCTGCTTTCACGGTGATGTCAACAACGAGAGCGGCTGAGTTGAGTGATGAATGAATGGATGGAGGGAGGAGCTTCTCAGATAATAATAATTTCTAAATAAATTAATAATAAAATTATTAACTGTGTATATTGCATTTTTAATCAGTTGTTATTGATAACAATCACGTAAAATTAATTTTAGTTCATTCTTAACTACACAACTTCTACTTGTACAATTAGGAAATAAATAAATAAATTGTAATTTTGTCCTGTGAAAATGGCGGAACAAAACACAAACTTATATATATATATATATATATATATATATATATATATATATATATATAATATATATATATAGTTTGGTTAAATTAAAATTTAAATGAAATTTAAAAATTCTGTGCATTGTCTCTGAGAGAGAGATTATGTATTTATGATATTATAGCTTCTATTTAGAGATAGTTACTTTATAAGTAAATTGTATACACATTTTAAAAAATGGCTCATTTGAAAGTCGTTTATAGAGTTTTTTCCTTACGAGTCTTATTTGTATATCAAAATTAGATCTGAAAAAGGGGGTCTAAACTACGAGTCGAAAACATAAACAAATTCTAAAAATTAGTTTCTTCGTCAGTTTTTCTGTGATTTTTATTACATTTATGTACGTAATCTAGTATTTTACTTAAAAATCTTATAAAAAATGTGTATGTGTATATGTATATATATATATATATATATATATATATATATATTAATAATTAGCTAATTAAAAACGAGGTTTCCTCATCTGTAAACCAACTGGCAGTTCTGCACTGAATTTAATGAGGAACTGGTAAACCGTTCCTCCTCCTTCCTTCCATCATCATCACTCCTGCACTCGATGCGAGAAACTAGGAAAGCGCAAAAACTTCTTTTCTACGTGAAGGTCAAATTATGATGATAAAACCCCTCTAATAGAGAGTTTATTTCCACAACAGTTTCGATACCCACTGGCATCCTCTTCGGGTGGATACAGAAAAACGAATGAACGTTTTTGGTTCATTCGTTTTCTGTATCCACCCGAAAAGGATGCCAGTGGGCATCGAAACTATTGTGGAAATAAACTCTCTATTAGAGTGGGGTTTTTTATCAAAACAACTAGGCAGGAACAGATCATAAAATATTGAGTTCAACTAATAAGGAATAGTTAATTATTATACGTAACTTCCACATAAAAATGATAATTCTCAAGGACTCATTAAATGAGTTTGAGGAGTGTAAATACAAATCATTTAATTTTTTAATACAAACAATTTTTATTCTTATTTTTATGGATAAGCTCTAGCTAGATACAGAAAACGAATTCCAGAGAGGAAACGGGAAGAAATCTGCTTGCTAAATTTTTTTTTAAGTTAATCCCAGTTTTTATTTCAAATTAAGCAATTATATAAGGGACATTTTGTCTTTCAGCAGTAATCTATTTAAGTAAGTGTATCAAAAAGTTTGGATAATGATCGTAATTTTACGCTCCATATGCGAGATATGCTCGTAGATATGCTATTAAGCGTGTTAAAAGAGAAGATATGCTATTAAATTTGGGAAAAGGTAAGATATGCATTGTCATGTTCCCAAATTAAAGGCTAGATAGGGAACATCCTTAACCCTGAAAGAAAATAGTTTTGTTGTGAGAGAACCAAGACTCTTTAATCAGCTGCCCAAAGAACTAAGGAACACGAGTGGTGGGTGTTGCTCGGAACAATCCCCGATGAGCCGGGCGTACCTGGCTATGTGAGGTGGAGAGTACAAGAAACCAACTAACTCTTCTTCACCAGGCCAACTCGAGAGGAGGGGCGACAAGCTTGACCTTCGTGAAATATGGAATCATCGCACGGAACATTTGAAAGTTTGCTATTAAATCTGGTTGAAGGTAAGATATGCTATTAAATTCTGGCAAAGGTAAAATCTCATTGTTTATGAGTTGCTGTTTATGATTTTCATTCCCGTTCTCTCTAACACAGAACGAACTTACCAAAATGGCGTCACACACACACACACACACACACCATCGTGTTTGTTTTTTTACTTTCTTCCTTTTTAAGGAATTCATGTTTTAAATGTCTATCATTCTGTCTATGTAAATGAGAAATATGAATTTTTAAATAATTTTGACTCATTTTTATCAACGATTATAGTAATATGAGAAGTAATAATAATTTAGAAGGTAGGCCTACTTAAAGTCCTAATAAATAAAAGTATCAAACTTTATATCCTTGATACGAAAGGCTCGATAGGATATGCTAGAAAAGAGGCAGTGCAGAAATGTTTTTTTTAACATTTAACTCAATGTTTGATAATACGGATTGCTAAGATAGCCCTGTAATGTCTCTGCTTAATAATAATAATGAACATGTCTCCCTCCACAAGCATGCTTGAATCGTATGCCAAAATTGCAAGATGCCCCAGAAAGCTATTTTTCTCACGTACTTTTTCGACCACTCGACAATCTTGATGAAACATTCAGACTCGGGAAAACAATGATGAAATTCAAAAGTATTTTGAAAACAATTGAAAACTTAAACAAAATATACGCTTCAACCGTGATAGCAAATCTTACTTTAAAAGAAAAATGTAAAAAAGCGTTTTACTGATTCATATCCTCAGGCAAATTCCTCTTGATTACTTTAATGCATACAGATTACTAAATATTTCCATGTAAAAACATGATAAAGGTAATGAGTTTTGTGCAAGAGTTTTTTGCAATGAGTTTTCTGCAAGAGTAATGTTAATTATTTTAACCGGTTAAAGTTTAAATAAGTTTGGTTTCTTAATAAATATATATATATATAGTGGACCTAGTTTTAGCCGTTTAAGGTGATAATGATTTAATTGTATGCAATGATTAATTGATGCAATGACTGATTGCTTATTAATGAAAGGCTGGGTTAATAATTTATGATGTCATACAGTATCACCGATTGGAATAAATGGTTATTTGATTAGGCCCACCATACTATTGGAAGTGACCGAAATGGCAGCGAGGGTCACCAGCTTAGTTTACACCCAAGCAAATTAATATTAAGGTTATAAAGACACCTTATAGTTTGTTTTGTATTTTATTATAAAAATAAAGCCGTTATTTATTCACTGTGATATAACAAAGAATTGACAGTAATTAATTGATAGTTTTACGTTATGCTTATGACATAGACTTAGCTAATAAGATGAAATGTTAATAGCTTAATTGACACGTAATAAGTAATGTAAACGTTGATGGTATGTAAATGGCATGCGACATGGAACATTGAATGGGCCTAGTAAATGATATAAAGAATGCACGTGCGTTTGGTACATTGAATGGAAAACATGACACTGATTAAGTAGGCTAAATGATTGCATGGATGCACAAGGAATAATTGATGCGGCCTAATAATAATGGATTGAAATTTGAAATGCTTGACAAATACACAAATATCATTTATATATAAGACCATTATGTGATGTTAAGTGATTACGTCAAGAGAATATTTAGTTTTGAACACATAAATATATGAATTGAACATAATAACGGATGATACGCGGAATTACGGTATTGAAATAACACTTGAATTGGAGAACAGGCCTACTGCGTTCTTTCACGTGAGTCAGTTGGAACGCTTAATTACACACTTTGGGAGTATAGCCTACCGTTCGGCGGTAGGCTAATGTAGGCTTCACAAGAGTACTTAGAATAGGAGGTACTTATCTTAGGACGATGTAAACTCTTGAAGGCGGGTTGAAGAAAGATCTATTACCGAAAACTCGAGTTGTCGTTGTCGTTAAGCTTCTTGAGATGATGGATGTAGGCTTTGTACGGAAGTCTGAGGTGATGTTACTTCTCGAGGTGCAGGACGGTTTTAAATGATCTTGTAGGCCCGTGGTGCTGAATATATCTCCAGGAATGTGGAGAAACTTGAAGGCCGACCCGGCAAACCGCAGGCCCGAAGCGATTCCGGTTGGGCCTCGAAGGATTGCTTCTGCAGACGGTCTGTAGATCTTACTTGATGATAAATTGTAGGCCTTGAAGAAAGTAGCGGCCGCGCCCCCGGCAAGGGGGGCTGGAAGGCGGTTGGTGGACGTGTTGCTCACGTTCGATGATGTGAGTACGAGTGAGTGAGTGAGAATGAAAGCAAGTGGAAACTCGCTTTTATACGTAGTTCCTGTGACGTAGGACTTCGCGCCAAATCTTAAGACGCTTTCTCCGCGCGTCCTTTCGTTGATAAAGGCTTACGTTTGCGCCTTATGGGAAGAAACAGACGTTCCCATTGTTTGACTCTTGCCCACGTGTGTTTTCAAAGACTCTTTGATGATAGCGTGGAAGCAAAAGATTTCTGTCTACTTACTGGTCTATTTCTTGTCGATCCGCTACAAGTAGTTCCTCGATCCGCTACATATATATATATATATATATATATATATATATATATATATATATATATGATGAATAAAACCACGAAGGGAAAAAGAAACACAAAGTGGTGCTCAAGCGCTTTCGTCTAATGACATCCTCAGGATGTGTTCCTGAGGATGTCATTAGACGAAAGCGCTTGAGCACCACTTTGTTTCTTTTCCCTTCGTGGTTTTATTTACCATAAATATTTTTCACGTGTCACTTTCTTGAAATAACTTTCATATATATAACCTTTGGTTAGCTTCCGCCCGAATTGTTCATTCTGACGAAGGTCAAGCTTTTCACTCCACCTTAGACCTACAGTTTAACGTGGAATCCGAACCACGCCCCATCAGCAGCCCAGCGTCTTAACCACTAGGCCACCTAGGGTACCCATTTAACTACCAAACACTTTCTTTATTGTGTGGAAGGATGAACAGCTGGGTTTTGCTGCGCGCCGGCTGCCGTCGGGTCTCGAACCCGGGGCCGATGGATTCGTAGTCAGCGACGCTAACCACTAACACGCTAACCACTACACCTCGTTTGGGTTCCGGCCGTCGGTCTTTCTTCACACGAAGGTCAAGCTGGTGGCCCCGCCTCTAGTCCTGGCTTGGTGGAGGAGCGAGTTGTTCTCTTGCGCTCTCCACCGCACATAGCCAGATACACCCAGATCATCTGGTACCGTTCTGAGCCAGGCATCTAGTCTTTTTTTGAAGACTTTGACTCCTGTAACGTTTCTGAGGTCCTTTGGAAGCTGGTTGAAAAGTCTTGGACCCCTGACAACCAAGCTATTTTCCTTCAGTGTTGAAGTCCCTTGTCGGGCCCTTAATTTGGGAACACTACACATTCTGCCTTTTCTATTTTCCAGTGTTGTTTGGATGGTAATTGGGTTTAGTTTGAGGCTTGGTACCAGTTTTTCGATCATTTTCCATATGTAGATTATGGTATACCTCTCTTCTTTCCAGGGAGTACAGATTTAGTTTACGTAGTCTTTCCCAGTAGTTGAGTTCTTTGCAGCCATCAGTCTTGGCTGTGAAATGTGTGTGCGTTTCTTCTAGTTTATTAATTTCTTCCTTTTCATATGGGAACGTCAAAACTGAGCAGTATTCAAGTTTTGGTATGATCAGTGTTCTCAGCAGGGGAATCATTACTGTCTTGTCCCTCATTTTGAACGTTCTTAGTACCTGTCCCGCGACTCTTTTTGCTTTGTTTATTGCTATCTGATTTTGTCTCGAATTTGGCATCATCGGTCATTATTACCCCCAAGTCGACCGCTTTCGTGCTTCTCTGAATTTCCTGTCCATTTGGAGCATAATATGCAGTCTAAGTTCCTCATTTCTACCGTATCTCAAGAGCTGAAATTTCTTGGTGTTAAATGTCATATTGTTTTCTGACCATGTGTATATTTTGTTCGTGTCCCTCTGCAAGGCCTCCACTTCATTTGCATCGCTGATTTTTCTGCTGATCTTTGTATCGTCCGCAAATGATGTTACTATACTGTTGCTGTTTACTCCACTGTCTATGTCTGTTTGCATGATAATGAACAGGAGTGGTGCCAGCACTGTACCTTGTCGTACTGAGCTGCGTACTTCCGATTCTGATGATGATATACCTTGAATTTTGACGACCTGTAGACAGCGCCGGATTTAGGTTTGTGGGGGCCCTGTGCGGGGTCAAACTGTGGAAGCCTGTTTGTTGTTTCCTTTTATTTACTAAAACACAAACATCTCAAACAATTTTATTGAAAAAAAAAAAATAATAATTTACAGAAAGACTGTGTGCTTTTCAGCAAGCAAAGTCACTGATAATGTTAGTAAACTCATTAACCTAATTTTATCGACTGACATTACAGTTCATTTTTAATAGTTTAACCAGCGTTATTTGCTAGAACAGACATCTCAAAAAAACAATTGTATTGAAAAAAAAGATTTATTTACAGAAAGACTTGAGGTTCTTGGTGATGATTTTGCCATGAATTCACCCATTTTGATCTTTTTCTTTACTAGTTAACGCTACAGATAAAACAATTACCATATATTTATCCACGCAACGGGACATGTTAACAGTACAAGATACAATTCAATATTGAGAATGGTCAGTGTCGGCATGATGATTGGCTTGAACGTGTATGGAGCCTTCATGCTTGAAGGCAGGAGCATGAAGAAATGCATGAGCGTGTATGGCCGGCTTAACACAGCAGCAATTAAATTTTTATACAACCATGAAAATGTGGGGGCCCTGTGCGGCAGCACACTCCGCATACCCCTAAATCCGGCACTGCCTGCAGACGTTTTCTGAGGAAGTTGTAAATCCATTTTTCCACTTTGCCTGTTATTCCCATATATTTCATTTTATGTGCTATTATACTGTGATCACATTTGTCGAAAGCTTTAGCAAAATCTGTGTATATGACATCATAGTTTTCATTGCCTTCAAGTGCATCTAGGATATTGTTATAATGCTCTATAAGTTGTGATAGGCATGATCTTTTCTTTTACTTTCAGTTAGTTCATTATTTCTCTTCCTTATGGGCCCAATAGCGGCGCGCGTTTTTTTTTACCTTTTCGCATAGCTATAGAAGTATTTTGGATTTTCCTTTATTGCTTCTACCGCCTTTTCCTCTTCCCTCTCTGTATGGTCCTTAATCAGGGCTTGTATTTCCCTATCGATACCCTCCAGTTTTTCTTTTACTTTCCTGGTATTATATCTGCAGTTGGCTAACTTCGCCTCCACTCTTTCTTTCGCGGAATAGTCTTCTCTTTTGCCTCTCTAGCCAGCTCCTCTTTCCTTTTGGCTGTGATTTCGGAGCATATTTTTCTAAAATTCTCAGCGTTTTTTTTCTTCCAAGGTTGTTAGCATTTCTTCAGTTGTTTTATTCTTTAAAACTGTTCTTCACTCTATTTGGGCCATGTGCGATCTGATTGCTTCTCAATTTATAGTCTTGGAGTTTAAGTTAAAGGCCCCAAATTTGCTTCTTTCCTCAATATGTGTATTGTCTTTTAATATTGTAGTCATATTTGTTGATATCTCGATTAAGTTGTGGTCTGAGATAATGGTTGGGGTTATTTTTATATCAGCAATCAAGTTCGTGTTATTTGTGAATACCAGATCTAGGCAGTTATTTTTCTGGTCTTTTCTGTTATCTCCTGTGTCAGCATAAACTCATTTGTGAGAGCCATCAACATTTTTGTTTGCTCCTGGTCTTCTCTTGTGCCCCCCTTGTCCTGCTGTATATATATATGTATATATATATATATATATATATATATATATATATATATATATATATTCCTATCCACCTTTTTTATATTTTATAAATAGGAAGTTAGTCTCCGCAGATCATTATATTGGGAGATGGAGGGTTTATGGCCTTTATTAGCTTTCTGACATCATCAATGGCCTCCGAGAATTTTTCGGTTGGAGTACAGTATATATTTATAAAGATTTTTTTACAGAGAATTATATATGGAAATTGATAAAATCTTATTCTTGGACACAGATTTACAAGCAATAAAATCATAGATCGAGTTATTGTTAGATGATGCATATAGAAAGAGGGTTAACAAAAATAAATAGACGTATTCTGTCTTTTTTCGCCATAGTTTTCGATTTGATGATAAAAGTCAGTAAATAACAGAATTAATGAATCAATATACTTATTTAGAATCGTGTTGCTTTCACCTTTTGTGTTATGTAACGGTGACACATGTCAAAGTTCATCAATGAAATGCCAGAACGTTTGTTCTTGAGGACACTCATCGTGGTGTCTATTTACTTTTTGTCAACTTTCTGTATATATATGTATGAGATTAGGTGTATTATACTTGTTTGTTTGCATAGTTTATAATATAACCACTATTTAAAAGTTATCTTTTTTTTTTTTTTTTTTTTTACTAATTTGTAGATAATCCTTTCCTAACATTTAAAATTGTGTATAATTCAGTTAAGTATGTCTTACAATTCGATACTTTATAATAAGATATTATGAATATAATGAATATAGATTCGTGATAATTCTACTATTACATGGTCAGTTATGTACTACTGCATTCGTGATAATTTTACTATCAGATGATCAATCTGATAATGTTTAACACAGTGTGAGTAAGAAAGTACTGTACACCAAATCATGCATGTTTTCGGCGTTAATTTTTTTTTATATTACATTAATAAGTTATATGGATTTTACTGTAATAAAACAGACGTATACAAAATTTTAAGAGTACACTAATAATTGGCCATTCAAAAATTATGTAACCTTTTTTCTACCAAAATTTATACCCCACCCCAGACTCCCCTATAAAATAGTCACACCTATCCAACCACTCCCAAAAATATTATGTAACACCAGTACTAACCCCCTCCCCCCTCACATTCCCCTATAAAATGTTATTTTCGATAAATTGTTACTTCTGTTTCACCAAAAACTTGTTGCTCATCACTTACTCAAAACACTTTTTTATGCATCATAATAACTTGTTACTCTCACTTATATTATATACAAGTAACACCTGGCCTAACACCCCCCCATCCCACCCCCTTCTGCGTTACATAACTTCTGAATGGCCCTTAAGCTTAAAATTATCTTATTAAAGCGTCGTCATGATTTTGTTGGACATTTTACTCATTCATAATTCTATCTATTTGCTTAAAGATTCTCATCAGTTAATAAACGAGCATAAATTATTATTTTTTTTAATATTCGACAAACATTCGACAAAAGTCGAAAATCATTCATAAATTTGTTTTTTAAAATATATCCCAAATTGTTTCATAAAGTATTTGAAACTAAATATTAATCTATCGCAGTGTTTTTTTAGGCCATGAAGATGATGATAATATAACAAGATAAGTGATTTATTAATAGAAGATAACAATTTTACAGTTTCCTAGCGCCCCCGTAAGATTCTCAAACGCCCACTGCAGGCTGGGGGCGCCCACGTTGGGAACCACTGCTCTATCTTATGAAACTCTGTTCATAAATGGGTATGTTTTTGTTCCTATAACAACGCGCGGCTCTATTATCAGCAGCAGTTGCCTCTATCTTCTTTCTGATATTACTTATTAATAGGCTAGGCTTCTAAATTTAGTTCTAAAAGTACCTTCCAACCAAGGTACTGCCAGTTTAAGATGATTAGAGAAAATATTACTTCATTTTCATGTGATACCAAAGTTATTTTTCAAAGTTTTAGTGTTTGTTTTATGAAAAGTTATTATTAAATATTTTGTTAATTAAATAACCTCCATTGTTTATGCGCTGCTGTTCCATACATACAAAAATGAGTGTGCTCCGTCTCTAAGCTATGGGGGTGAGAGAGAGAGAGAGAGAGAGAGAGAGAGAGTTGCTTGTAGCTTCATATCACGCCGGACTTACGGCCAGAGATGGGCAGTATCAGTGATAGTGTTGTTGTATGGTTGATTTTGTATCATTAATACAATTATACAGTATCTTGTATCGTGTATCTGTATCAAATACGTGAAAGCAAGTATTTAGGCAGTATCTTGTTACATTATTTATTACTATTTAAAATTTATCATTTAATATTCAAAAGCATTTGCAGAGCTATTATAATGGAACGTCTGTTTAGTTTTGAAAAACTTTTGAAGTCTAATTCGATACATCAGAAATGATTCAGTGGCACAGGTGACGGTGTCCGCACCAGATGAAAGAACCCGGAGGCGGTAGGATTAATTTGGAGATGTTTTCACCAGAAGGCTGCCATCGACGTGGAAAAACAAGCGACACCCACGCAACAACGATGGTACAATGTCTCGTAAATATTCTGTTCGGTAAAAGCGGGGCCCTCCACCGAACGGTTCACGGGCAACGCTTGAAGATCCCCATAAACGTTTTACAGTGAACTGACGCGTAGAGACTCGATTCTGACGAAAGTACCGGCGAACACCAAAACTAGTACGAGCGGTTGATGAAACTTCTTCATGAGTAGTATTACTTCGCTTCGAATCCCGAAAATGAGAGGACAAAGAGGAATTGGGAGGAAGAGGAGGACTTGCCATAAATAAAGCAACAAAATTTTACATCTCCGAACCCCAACTCACCACCGAACCCAACAAGAGTGAGGTCTGCTGTCGGTTGACCAGCTGCAAAGGTCACGAAGGCCAGCATCCTGAAATAGTTTTTCTGAGAACTGATAAGGCATTGCAGATTGTGTGAAATGTGCCCACTCGAACGATAACGTTGACATATTTTCTTTGTGCTTCCAGGTAATTTTTGTTTCCTTTGCATACAGAGCTTGAATTACAGTATGACCACTACTATTTTCTGCATTGTAGGGCCTCCCTGTTGAGTTCTGTTTGATTCAAAATTTTAGACACTGTTGTCAACTCGGTGGTTGGGTCATTGGTGGTAGGAAGGTAGCCAATGACATCCTGTGAGACACTAAGTCCCTACTACTGATGTACTGGGTATTTCTTGTTTCACTACCTCTGCCTGCCTTGTAACTAGCCAGACCAGGTTTTTTCCGAGCATCCATCTCTTCTGACATTGCTTCATTTCCAGTGGCCACAGTTCTTTGTGTTTTTCTCAATGCCTGGGGAGAGGAACCTTCGAGAGATGCGGTCCGTAGACTTTGGCCTGTACGGCAATGACACTGACTCGATGAGTGGTCCCCTTGCCAGTCAGAGTTTCTTCCAGCCTATCAATGTTGTCACTTGTCCCATGCTAGATTTGTGAAAACCTAAGGCTGAATGATGGCTGGAAGAACAGTTTTTTATTCAAGGTAGGTAACTGCAAGTTTCTGGAGGCACAAGGCTGTCATTTTCTTCCAGCTGTAAGTATGAAACTCCATGTTCAATGTATGGATGATTTCAACATTGTCAGCGAATGTCTTTACAGCGTAGGGGAGCAACAGGTATTTTGGGGATTTCTGCTGGCTACAGGTCACTGCATATATAATGTCTTGACTGAAAGATTGCAATTATATATGCAGTGACAAACCTCAGTGTGAAGGCGCGCCGCACCGTCTTGCTGCAAAATGATGGATGGTTGAAGGTCTTCCAACTAGGAGGCTACAAAGAACTTGAACATGTCCAGGTACACTTGTGCCGTAACATTCTTTTCAGTAAAGAAGAATGGGCCTCTCAGTATCATCCTATCATGCCTTAATCCACACCAAACATTGACTTTGGGGCTGTCACGAATATGTTCACGATACGAATGTGGATTTTCGGACTCCAGATACGCACATTATGACGGTTTACCTTCCTGATACGTGAAATGCGGCTTCGTCAGAAAACAAAACTTTTTTCAGGTAGTCGTTGTCTTCATCAATGAAGCTCAACATATTAACTGCAAACTCTCGGTGCCGTGGCTTGTCATCCGGTCGTAATGCTTGCACTATTTGCACTTTATATAAATGCAGGTGCAAGTTCCTCCTCAGAATTTTGTGTACTGCTACCTGTGGTAACTGAAGTTGCTGTGAGGTGCGACGAACAGACTTTCAAGGGCTTCGTGTAAAGCCTGTTTGACACTGTCAACCGTTTCGTCTGAAACACTGGGACGGCCACTCCTAGGCTTGTCCGTCACACTGCCCGTCTCCAGAAACTTGCGGTACCAGTTCCTAATGCTATGATTGGAAGGAGCTTTCTTGACATAATGATTGCGGTAGTTCATTTGAATGGTAATCACAGACTTTGACTCTGCAACCAAACAACACATTTTGCTTTCTCCTGCGGAGTTGCCATTTTGTTTCAGTCAATCACCAATGGCTCCCAGTCAGGTACGACAGGATCTGCAAATAAAGAAAAAAAACTTAATGTGTTATATAACAACATGCAAAACAAAGCAATACTGTGTCTTCTTTGGATTTTGTAATTCAAATTTATAATCGGGAAAGGACTTCGTGTACATTCCGTAAGTCTTCAAAACCTTTCGTTTTGAAAATGCAATAGCGTTAATAAACTGAAAAGTCAGTTTTTGCTCGTTACCCATTTAAATTTCGTTTTCTACGAAATGAAAATAATAATAAGGGTAAACACGTTCATTTTAAGTATTTTGTTTGATTATTTATTATTTATGAAAAAGTATATTCGTTGAAACTAAGCACACCGGACAAAAAATTAGTCACCCCTAATAGCACCGATAGTAGGAAGTTCAAGGTCACACAGAGGGCGCTGATGTAGCATTGGTAAGTGACAAGTAGCGGTGACGTAGCACACAGGATCAGATCTGTTTCGTGAGGTGAAGAAGAACAGTGTGTGTTGGATATAGTCTGCAAAATGGGTCGTGAGGCAGACGTTACTCAGTGGCAAAAAGGAGCCATCGTGTTTGGCAGAGCCCACGGACACAAAATGTCTGAAGTAGCCCAATTTGTTGGTGTGTCAACGCGTACTGTCCAGCGAGTTTACAAAGAGTGGCGTAGTTCGCAATCAACTGAAAATCGACGGCGTAACTGTGGCCGAAAAACAATTCTCGACAATAGTGACCACCGCCATGTTTCTCGTCTAGTAACTGCAAATCGTTTTCAAACCAGAGAACAATTGCTCCAAGAAACCAATGAGGTTCTCCAGCGACCAATTTCCGAACGGACATTGCGACGAGAACTGCATGCGATGGACATCTGGAGCAGGGTACCACGGAAGAGGCCGCTGTTAAAGCAAGTCACAAATTGGCACGTTATAAATGGGCTCAGAGGCACAAAAACTGGACTGCGGCAGATTGGAAACGTGTAATTTGGTCCGATGAGTCCCGTTTTTGTTTGTTCTCCAATGATGGGAGGCGACGAGTACATCGCAGGTCCAATGAAGCCTTTAATCCTGAATGCGTCGAAGGTGTTGTTCAGGCTGGAAACAGAAAGTGAAGCGCAGGAATAGACACCCACGGACTCTGGCGGAACTTCGGGACCGGCTGATGAACGAGTGGCAGCAAATCGATGTTCAGTACATGCACAACCTCGTAGTCTCTGCCTCGCCGGATTCGTGCGGTTATCAAGGCCAGAGGTGCCGTCACACGTTATTAGGTACATTCTGAGAGGGGTGACTAATTTTTTGTCCGGTGTGCTTATTTTGATGACTTTTTTTTAAACATTAAATTTTACTTTTTACTTTTAAAAAACTTTTGTTTTTCACTAAACTTTGCATTATTTTACTTCCGATGATTTATGAGCTTCTGTTAATCCTTTCAATGTCTTGAGTATCATTGAGTTCACTGAGACGTTGATTATGCATGCTACTTACTGGTTCTCGACGTATGAGAAGAAGAAAATTTTTCTTGGAAACCATTGTTGAGATCCCTGTTGCGGGCCCGTAGCCACGGGGAAGCACTGAGGGGCACTGCCTCCCCAAATTTTTTGCCACCCCAAGCACTGTTGTCCAGCGAATCAGTCGTATTTCTTCTAGTTAGTTACCTAGATATTTACTTCAACTGTAATTATTTGCATATTATATGTATATTACACTGGGGAACACAACTTTTGGTGACTTAGATGTTAGACCTGTTTCTGGGTATATTGAGGTCGCTGATTCTAAAAATGACATTAGTTTTTCTCCATCAGCTCTGCTTATCAAGATATGATATATATCTATATATATTTCTATATAATGTATATAATATTATATAATTGCTGACTGGCAATCACTGTTTGTTGTCAATTGAATAGAAAAGTATGATGAATGTCAGCAAAAATAGTGTATTAACATCAAACAAGCATAAGGTACGAAAAATATTTCTTAAATTCAAACAAGCTTGAGACACGAACGGCAAAAAAAGTTCTTTCATTGAGACATCTCACATAAACCGCGTTTCTGAGATTTCTTGCGATGAGATGTGCCAGGACATTCGCGTTGGATGCTCCAGCAGTAATCTGCCATCATGTGAGTATCCCATCGTCCGCGGTACCGTTCTTCCATGGTCCTTAGTTCTTGGTGAAATCGTTCACCCTGTTCCTCGCTTAGATCCCCGAAGTTATCTGGGAAACGATCCAAATGACTGTGGAGGTAATGCAGTTTGATGCTCATTTTACAGCCAAGTTTACAAAAAGAAGAGAGCATATTCTCAACTAGTTCACCGTAGTTATCGGCCTTATAGTTCCCAAGGAAATTCTTCACAACCATACTAAACGATGACCACGCACGTGCCTCAATGTTGTCCATTGAATCTTGGAAACGCGGGTCTTTCATGAGTTCCCGGATTTGCGGTCCATCGAAAATACCTGCCTTCAGCTTTTCCATGCTCAGCGCAGGAAATTTTCTACATATGTAGCCAAAACACGTCCCATCTCTGTTCAAAGCCTTTATAAATTGTTTCATCAAACCTAGTTTGATGTGCAGTGGTGGCAATATGATCCTTTCTCTGTCAACCAAAGCTTCTTTGATGATATTTTTTTCTCCAACCACCATGTTTTCTCTCAGAGGCCACTGTCTTCTCACCCAGTGTTCATCTTTAGCTCTACTGTCCCAGAGACATATAAAGCACGGGTACTTGGTGTACCCGCTCTGCTGGCCCAGTAGAAAATTCACCATCTTCAGATCCACACAGATCACCCATTGGTGGTCTCGGTATGATATCTTTTCTAGGACTAGGGCGACTGTCCCGCGCTCTTCTCTCATACCGACTGAGTGACCAATTGGGATTGATCTGTATCTGTTGCCGTTGTGTCGAAGAACACATTTTAGGCTCCGTTTGGAGCTATCTATGAATAACCGCCATTCACTTGGTGTGTATTCCGATATGCCCATTTTCATCAGCAATCCGCGCACATTGTTGCAGAAAACTAAATCGTTCTCTTTTGAGAAGGGCAGTAGATCCTTTTCTCTGTCGCGATATAACGTGATTTTGGTTCCCGGCAGCAGTAAATTTTTTTCTCCCAGCCTGGAAGCTAACAATTCAGACGATTTCTTCGAAAGACTTAAGTCCCTTATGAGGTCGTTTAATTCGTGTTGACTAAAACCTTCTGCAACTGATGACGGTCCTTCGAAATCACTGTCATTTTGCCCATATGCTTTCTTTGTCAGTAGCAGATTCATCATCTTCTTGAGGGAGCTCTGGAAGATGGCTGAATGATGGGACAGGTATCTCATCTGAATGTGAAACAGGCCGTCTAGCTGAGTCTATGTCAGGATACGTCCATTTACTCCGGTTACGTCCATTGATGCCCTTTATATTCACCAAACAAAAGTAAGTCATCACTGTGGTTTCTCTGTTCTCTCCATACCATTGGTATACCAAATTTCAGGCACCTCCTCTTTCCGTTGGTCCATTGCGCAGATGCTCCGTACACGTTTTACACACAACATGAGGAGCCCATGGCTTATCTTGGTCCCCTAGTTGTACTTTGAAATAGGAAAAATAAGCTTTTTTCACAAAATCGGTAATAGTTTTTCTGTTCAATGAACGTGTACTCTCCGCAGATAAAACAAAACACATCTGGATGATTTAAACACTTTCTTCGTGATGAAGCCATGTCAACACCTGTAACAGGAAAGAATTCACGTTAGTACATGTACAATACACATGCAAAACAGCAACATCAGCAAAATCATAGCTACAATTTAATTATACAGATGCATTTAGATTTACGAGCAACTCATAATACCGTTCCAGAAGGGTAATAAAGTAGGTAATGACGTATGCAATATCTCAAAAACTGGAGCTGCAAGAATAAAATGGATGATATTTTCTGAATCAGTGGCATGAAAATATCCAGAATAAGGTCTAAAATCTCAGGCACCAAGAAAAATTTTTTTTTTTGTTCCCCAGTGTTATGTTCCCTATTTCGGCTGTGATGGATGCTTTTGTGATACGAAAGCTTTGACGTAATCTTGACGATTATATGGTGACACAACAACTTGGCACCTACACTGATGATCAACCGTTCTTATCTATTTATTTTAACATTATTGACATTACAACAGAGTTAGATCGCAGATTTTCTGAATTCAATTCTTCACTTGTGAAATCATTGTGTTGTTTGTTACCTTCCTCTGATAATTTTCTGGTATTTGATCATTTGCTTCCAATATGTTCATTACTTGAAAACACAGGAGTGTCACTTGATACTGCACTGCTCTCTCTCATGAAGCTTCCGTTGCAAGAAGCATGACATTGTCAAAGTTACCAGATGAACTACAGTATTCTGATCAACGTACAAAGCTGGACAAGTTTCTGGAATGGTTCAAGCAGTTTCAGCCAGCCTTTCCGAATATTTACCTTTGCTCTGCTGCGACCATTGGCGCATCGACTGCGACGTGTGAGGCAAGCTTCTCCACAGTCACTCGACTATTAACACCCTACAGACGATGCATAAGCCATGCCAGGAAATGTCAATTAGCATTTGAGAAGGAGGAAACGACAACACTTTCAGTAGAGGATATCTTGTCCGAGTTTAAAAAAACAAACCCGAAAACTAATGATCTGATGTGTTACATTGTTTCTTACTTAACTTTGTATTACTGTATAGTGTTTTCGCGTTGTGCTTTTTTGTGAGGTATATTTAATACGAGAGTATTTTCTGATAATATGCACATGGAGAAATGATAATTGTTAGTTTCCTTTAATTTCTTAAGTACCATAATTATGTGCTTGATATTAAGTCTCAATTAAATTAGTACCCAAATATGTCCAAGATTTATCACTGCATTTCTATGGCAAGACAATGTACGTATAGGGAAGGCTTTTTCGCCACTTAAAAGGATAACATTTTTTGTGCCCCCTCAAATGTTCTGGATGCCTCCCTAAAGGTACAGTATAAGCCTGGCTACGGGCCCGCCCTGTTGTGAAACTTATTTATTTTTCAAAGTAATTACTAATCACTTTCCCTTTTAACCCTTTTAACCTTTTTAATTAATAGTTTTTTAATAGGAAAACAATACACTTTGATGAATAAATCATTTATGGAATATAGAAGAAAATTATATCCGACTTTATTTTGAAATTTTAAGAGTAAAAACCTAATGAAGCCTATAATGAATAAATCATTTATTGCAATAAAAAATGTTCCGCTAGTAGGGAGCATAATTATAACATTTTTTATTCTGTAATTTAACGAGTTAAAACCTACAAATAAAGTAGAAACAAATCTTTTCAATATATTTTTATTACAATTCAAATAGATTTAAATGTTAATCACAAGCGTTCAAAAATCTGACATCGGACGGTCGACTGCCTCGACTGCAAAACTGCGTCTGGTTGTTTAAAATTGTTTGAACGTAATGCGATGGCCGAGCGGTCTTGCAACTCATTCTCGTAAATTACTGTAAGGTAAACATTTTCGAACCCTTCGTAAAGTCAACGTTTTTGTAACATCTTATAGTATTTTGATTCTCTAGACCAGCGGTTCAACCTCGGGGTAAATTACTCGACTTGGGTAATGACATGCAATCCAGAAGTTATAAAAATAATACCTAATGATTGGGGTAATGGCACTGGATTAAAATTGCGTTTTGGGTAAACATAAAATAAAGGTTGGGAACGACTGCTCTAGATTATAAAAATGTTGGTAGACGTTCGTACTGGAAGCCGTTAAATTTAAAGTAATATTAGCAAACTTTTATTAACAGTAATTGTGAATGAGTTAAAATTGATATTCATTAATACATTATTAATGAATGTTAATATTTATTGGTGTTTACTACAGTATGTAGGCTTTGAACTTGAGAATCGGCGCCTGATTGGATTATTTTACGTATTGAAGAGAATTGTAACACTGGTCTACAAATTTTGAAAACGTTTGTGCTTCGGAGATAAAATGTGTTTCCTATTATGGATTTTGGGGTGCTGAAAACGAATATGACCATAAAAACAGTCGATTGGCTACAGTTTCCAAGAAAATTTAAGTTGCACATTTTACGTATATGTATACCATATATTAGTAACATACCTGTATAATGCAATCACTTATATTGATTCAACCCGTCGCTTCTTTGCTTGTCTCTTGTATTCAACTTCTGGAGCATCTCTTGTTATTGTCCAGCAGTAGTCTGCTAACAATGATGGACTCCATTTCCCCTGGTAGCGTTTCTCCATCGCTGAGATATCCTGGTGGAAACGTTCACCATGTTCATCGCTGACTGCTCCACAGTTGGCCGGAAAAAATTCCAGGTGCGAATGGAGGAAATGTATCTTTAAAGACATATTGCAGCCCATTTTTTGATAGGACAACAGCAGATTTTCCACCAGCTCCCTGTAATTGTCAGCTTTGGTATTTCCGAGAAAATTGGTTGCTACTAACCGGAAAGCATTCCACGCTGTCTTTTCACCACCTAAAATACGATCGAACTCTTCATCTCTAAGAAGCTCGCGGATCTGTGGACCAACAAATACACCCTCCTTGATTTTTGCTTCACTGAGCTTTGGGAATTTACCACCGAGGTACTTAAAAGCTGCCCCCGTTTTATCCATAGCCTTAAAATTTTTCATGACGTTCAGTTTGATGTGTAAGGGTGGTAACAAAATCTTGCTTGATTCTATAAGTGGAGGATACCGAACATTTTTTGTTCCAGGTTCCAATGAGTGTCGGAGTGGCCAATCCTTCTTGATGTAATGAGAAGTCCTAGCCCGACTATCCCATTCACACAGAAAACAGCAATACTTAGTGTAGCCCGACTGCAGTCGAAGATCTGTCTACAACTTGTCAGTCACCACAAACCTGCCACTGATGTTTGTCATAGTTTATGCAGTTCTCAGTTGCTTATTCATCTTGTCATATGTTTCCTTCATGTGGACTGCATGACCAACTGGAATTGATGGCAATACGTTGCCAACATGCAACGAAACAGCTTTTATACTCAACTTCGATGAATCGATGAACAGTCTCCACTCATCAGAATTGTGAATAATGTTGAGAACTGCCATCAGACCATCGATGTCGTTGCAAGCTACAAGGTCACCTTCCATGATGAAGAATGGACAAAATCTTTTTGACGGTCACGAAACTTACACACACTAACATTTTCAGTGAGGAGATTCCACTGCTGCAATCTGGAGCCCAACAGCTCTGCCTTACTCTTTGGCAGTTCTAAATCTCTGATAAGGTCGTTTAATTCATTCTGAGTTATCATGTGCGGTTTAGAAGATGTCAAGTTATAAACAAATTCAGGGTCTTGTGAAGTTGAAGGCTCACAAGTTTCACAGGTTCCTTCATTCTCCTCGTCTTCTGACTCCAGGGAGAATGAGTGTCGGGCTCAGGACCGGGTATTCCTTCGCCGTGAGATACCGGGCGTATAGCAGAGGGTATATCCGGATATTGTAAAATCCACTTTTTCTTCTTGCAAATACTTTTCTTGACTGGAGGCACCATGCAGAAGTAACAATTGCTGACATGATCTGTTGGTTCCCTCCACACCATTGGCACTGCAAAAGGCATAGATTTCCTTTTCCGATTCAACCACTGGCGAAGGTTTGTTGCACAAGTATTGCAGCATATGTGTGGGGCCCAGCTCTTGTCCTGATCTCCAATCTTACAGCCAAAATAAAGGCGATAGGCTTTCCTAATCACGGCGGTTATAGCACGATTTTGTGATGCAAAAGTCAATTCTCCACAAACATAACAGAAGTTATCTACACTGTTCACGCAATTACGAGGCAACTTTGTTCAAATTAGGCTGAAAAAAATTCAGTTTCAAAAGCAAACACTAAAAAGAGTTTGACAAGGGTGCACTGTATGACTTCCGCGAATGAACTGATGCTGTGGCGTAATACGTAGACGCCTGTGACACATCGACGCCTTTACTCTACTGCGCATGCGCGTAGTTATATATTTTTTATTTTAATAAATTAATGTAATTACATTGCATTTTAATAATTTAAAATTAGGTAAGGTTAAGTTAGGTTAGTATTCCATTTATATTAATATCAAAAACATTATGGGAAGCAATATGTTAAAATGATCCAATCTATTTTTTTTAATAAATAATTTACAAATACATAATATAATAGATACAATAAAATGTAATTTTAAATTTATGTATATATTTACATTAATTTATTAAAATAAAAAATATAACTATGCGCAGTAGAGTCAATGCGTCGCTGTGTCACAGGCGTCTACATACAGGGTGTCCCAGAATTAACTATCTATTTCAATGAAATCGGACATTTTTTAAAAACACACTTTTATTTATGTTTATCATGTTTAATATGTGTTAAAAATGTATACATTTCTAAAGTTTTTTGTAACAGGTACCGTCTACCTTGATATGCTTCAGCATTTTCTCGAACCACAGCTTCTTGATGATGGCATTCTTGATAATGTGTTTCAACAAGATGGAGCACCATGTCATTATGCTCTAATTGTTCGAGAATACCTCGACAGACGCCTTCCGAATCGGTGGATTGACGTGGAGGACCTCGACCTTGGCCTCCGCGTTCTCCGGATTTGACACCCCTGGATTTCTTTGCATGGGGTTTCATAAAAACAAAGGTTTATCGCCAAAAGATCAAGTTTAGCTGAACTTAAAGAACGCATCCAGTTGGCAGTGCGGGAGATAACACCTGAAATGCTTCAAAATGTGTTTCGCAGCGCTAAGGATAGATTTGAAATTTGCAGAGATACAGACGGTGCACATGTTGAAACTTCTCAATAAAGTTTTGACTTATGATTTATAAATCTATTTGTTTTTGTATCATAATTTAGTAATAAACACAAAATTATGTCAGTTTTTATTAAATTTGTCCGATTTCATTGAAATAGATAGTTAATTCTGGGACACCCTGTATTAGGCGACAGATGCAGTCCAGTTAGTAGGATGCAGGGTTGCCTGATATCTTTATAAATAGAGCAAATTGGCAATTTTAGGCATCATTTTCGTATTCAGTGACCCAAAATTAGTGAAGATTGACTACTTTTATTTCCGAAGCATTTTGGCTGTAGACCAGTGAATTATTAAAGATAATTACAAGAAGTAAGAATTATTAAAGGAAAAACACGTTCTGGATTTTGTTTTTTGTGTTGAGTGCATTGTAGCCACACCTACAAGCACCCGAAGATGCACACCAGACCTGTTAAAAATCCTTGGTTCATTTTATTATTTATTTTTAATATATTTATATTGTTTGGCAACCCCCCAACAGCCAATTATATATATATATATATATATATATATATATATATATATATATATATATATATATATATATATATTCCCTAAAAGTTACGTTCGCTCCATTTCGGTGCTATCTTTTGTATCACTTTCTTCCCACACGGAAAATACCTACTACTTCATTGTAGATGTTTTTATGGGTTCAATTTAGGTTAAGTTAGATTAACATAACCTAAAATAAAACAAACTGGGGCGTAAAATCTTGAGGTAGCATGAAGTAATAATAATTTGATTTCAAGTTTAATTAAAATCGTAACGCAAGTGAAATTCGAGAAAATAATCATTATATACAGTAAAAATGCGCATCTTAACTTTTTAATGGAACGTAAATCGAACAACGAATCATTTTTGGGACCATGATATGGAATCGCTCTATATAAGTGTATTATTGAAATATCGGATTCTGTGCAGCATTATTACTGTATCGACCGGGGTCCATTCACATCAGTGAAACAGCTTAAAACATTTGAACGGCAAACATTTGTGCTGCCGAACACTTTACTAAAGATAAATTATACTCGTATGTGTAGGGACGGAAAGGTTTGTTATTAAACAAACTTAGCAGGGTTTTACTGATACCCAGGGCCTCCGGGTAGATTTGGGGTGGCTGGGGCATAAAATGGTGTGAAGGACCACTAATAATACCTTTCAGAGAGCAATCAGGGTAGGCGGGGACCACTCTCAGAGTGCAGAACAAACACAGAATGCTCCTTTTGCCTTTTCTCCCTGTGGCCTTGCTGATACCAGTTGTTGCCCATGAATTTGGGTATAAAAGACAAAAAAAAGTCCTCAAATTAATTTGGAATATCTCACCACAATATTTGTTTTATGGCACACATATTTCACGTTAAGCTATAGGTGGGACAACAAGTTTGACCTCCGTCAGAGTAAACAATTCGGGAGGAGGCAAAACTAAGGCTTTTTAAAAACTAAGGTTTTCTTTTAAATAATAAACTTGTTTACGTAACAATATGATTAATAAAAGGTGTGTAACTATTAGTGTTAGAATTCATTGATCCTATCCACTACTGCTCTTTTATAGACTTCCTACTCGTCATTTTTTTTTTTATAGTATGTATTTAAACATTTTAAAGATTACCTCCATTTTCATATACTTTATGGAGCAGTACTGACTTATTCATCTTAACACACACACACACACACACACACACACACACACACACACACACACTTTGTCTATTTATATTGACTTATTTTTTACAATAAATATTATTTTCATTTATTGAAAGACATAAATATTTTCTGTAGATTTCGGGGGACTGTCCCGTTTTATTTTTAGCGAAAGAATGCCAACATTTTTAATAAAAGCGATTGTGATGTCTCTTTTCAGGAGAGAGACTGTGTAATAAATTCAATTCAGAGGTTCAAAGATACTGTTAATCATTTCATTTGAAGCGTGTCTGGAAATATAGCTAAATTACTCTTTAAAAAAAAAAAACGAGGATCTTCGTTAATTTTTTCAAGGTAAAAAGAAGAATATCGAGTAAATATAATCATTATTATTATTATTTATGTTAAGTTAGTGACAAAAATAACCCCAACGTTTATGAGTTGCTGTTTATGGTTTTCATTCTCGTTCTCTCCAACACCGAACGAACATCATACCTACTACTTTTTTACCACTTACTAAAATGGCGTCACATAGAGTTAGTTGGTAAACAAACAACAAAACCTTGTTTTTCTTTCACTTTTAATTTCATTCTTAAACTATCTATCTATCTATCTAAATAAAAAAGTTAATTTTTTGTATAATTTTGATTCATTTTACTAATTTGATTATAGGGTTTGTAAAGAATTTTGAGGAATTAGAATGTTTGCATAAAATGTTGATAGTTGGGATGTGCATGGAATCTAGAAAAGAGCGTTAGATATACAGTATATTTGGGTGAAAATGAATATCGTATACAAAGTAGTAGTGTATATATATATATATATATATATATATATATGTAGCGGATCGACAAGAAATAGACCAACAAATAGACAGAAATATGAAAATAAAAACCCACTCTAATAGACAGAGTTTATTTCCACGACAGTTTCGACGCCCACTGGCATCCTCCTCGGGTGGATACAGAAACACGAATGAACCAAAACAAGAGGGAAAAGCAGTCCAGGGACCGACCGTTAAGAAATTCGCACCTAGGTTAGATCCCATTCTCCCGACACCGGAAGGGCATTTTCATTAAGTACATTCCCGCAAATTTTTAAAACTATCTTCCTCTTCTAAACATACAGATTCTATTATATTTTTTACATAATTATTACATTTATTATTAAATTTATTACATTTAATATTGCATAATTATTTATTACAGAAATTATAAATTTATTAATACATTGGTTATTACATTATTGTTTATTATACAGAACTTATAAACCGAAAAACGAATGAAAAAAGCCGATTAGGAAACAATCCAGAAACCAATGAGAAATTCGCACCTAGGTTAGATACCGTTCTCCCGACACTGGAAGGGCATTTTATTACAGGGTCTGCTTACAAGTACATTCCCACAAATTAAAACTATCCTCTTGTTCTATACATACAGATTCTAATATTTTGACATAATTACTGCATTTATTATTACATTTACATTTTTTAACATTTATTATTATTACCTTTACCCTAATTATTAAATTTATAATATTACCTTTATTATTACATCTGTTGCATTTATATTTATTTCCACATTTATTACTTCCATTATTACATTTTGTATACCATTAAGCCTCACATAAACGAGCGCATATTTCAAAGGTCATTATCGAACTGTTAAGCTTTCTAGTCACTTACCATTGTATTTTCACTGAAAATTAATATAAATATTTTCATAATAAACTACAAAACCCATAAGGTGTCTTTTATAACCTTAACATTAATTTGCTTGAGCGTAAATCAAGCTGGTGACCCTCGCTGCCATTTCGGTCACTTCCAATAGTATGGTGGATCTAATCAAATAACCAATTCATTCCAATCGGTGATACTGTATTACATCATAAATTATTATTAACCCAGCCTATCATTATAAAGCAATCAGTCATTGCCTTAATCAATCGTTGCATACAATTAAATCATTATCACCTTAAACGGCTAAAACTAGGTCCACTATATATATATATATATATATATATGTACAGGGTGGGCCGTAAGTTTCCATACATAGGAAAATTTAAATACGTGCGTCGGTATTTGGATCAGCAGTTTCCGGATGCTTGGATTGGTCGGCGTGGTCCTGTGGAGTGGCCTCCCAGATGCCCAGATCTCACCCCCCTTGATTTCTATCTTTGGGGGCACTTGAAGGCCATGGTGTATCAGGAAAAGATACGAGACATAAATCATCTAAAGGAACGTATCACCAACGCCATTACAAGCATAACGTCAACTGTGCTAATGCGTGTTCATCACAGTGGGGAACACGTATTGAAATGTGTTTTCAAAACAATGGCAACCATGTAGAGCATATTATATAAATAAAAATGGTTGTCCATAAAAAAATGTTTATTTTTCCTATGTATGGAAACTTACGGCCCACCCTGTATATATATATATATATATATATATATATATTAGTGATGTAGCGGATGTCATTTTTTTCACATCCGCGGATGCGGATGTCTACATTTTCGTTATTTTTTAGGATATATTCGAGATTTGTTGTGTTTAACGTATATAATAAGTTATTATATAGAGAGAGCTGTAGCTATAATGTAGTATATTGATTAATTGTACAATAATTGCTGTACTTTTCTCTGAACATATAAAATAATATCAAGCATCTAACTAATATAGAAATCAATTAGTGAATTCGTCTGCAAATAAATTCGTTATATTTGTTGAGTTTCAGCCACAATTAGAAACCATAATTGTGTTACCAGGATGCGGGACGTGAACCCAACTCAAATGCACCCCACCGACCTCTTTCCCCAACCTCCACCCTTATAGAAAGAGATCTTTAATTAGCTTGATAACTATTTATATTAAGTTTAAAGTTTTATTAGGCATATTTATAAATGAGTAATTAAAATAAAGTAAACTAAGATGTTCATCGTTTAATGTTCAAACTTAATTATAGGAAGGTTATGCTTAAGGAACATTAATTTTTCTGCCTTTTCTGCTGCGTCTGTTTCTCTTTTCATCATATATTAATCCAGCACTGCTAAATAATCTCTCGCTTGGTACGTTTGTTGGAGGACAGGCTAAATGTTTCCTTGCAAGTTTACTCAAGTATGGATAGATATTCTGCGTATTTTTCCACCAACTAATAGGATTGTCACATGCAGCCAGGCGTTTTTCTTGGTGATAGCTCTCGATCATTTTTACTACATCTTTTGACATCGCGTAGGTCTCGTCATTGCTGCTTGACTCAAGAAACTGAGACACAGATTCTGTGATAGATTTGCTTGTTGAAGGTGTTGGTTCTGTCACTGAAACTTTTATTCTTTTGGTGGGTGGCGAAGCGACAGATTCAAGAGATTGAAGCTCTTCACCTGCTTTGCCAAGTGATGATTTAACTCGTTCTAATGTACTAGGTGAATATAACTTAGCTTTGTAACGTGGATCTAAGTAGGTTGCAAGAGAGTAACTTCATACAAGAACAGCCTCTCGTCTTGTCGCTTGCATCACTTTTGCGCACAATGAACTAGTTCTATTAATATAGTAGAATTTGATAATTTCCGCTTATTAATGACATTTTATCAACGGTCCACATCCGCACGACATCCGCAGTCCAAAGTGTGGATGCGGGTGCGGATGCGGGTGCGAGAAAATGTGCGGATGTTCCGCGGATGCGGATGTGACCTACATCACTAATATATATATATATATGAATTTCACAATTAAACACGTCAAATGAATTGATACAAACTCACAATGAAAAAGAAAAATGATTCCAAGGCCTTTCGTGTATTCAGAAATACACCTCGTCGGGGAATGAAGGGAGAAGGCGAGATGCCCAAAATATATATAGCGGAACGGAAACAAAAAGATTAGCGCATAATTAACAAGAGTTAATGAGAGGCAGAAGGAATTTTAACAGGATATTGTCAATTTTATACATTCCCGCTCTGTTGTTGAAATTATTTTTAAAATGGATAAATGCACATTCTAGAATATTCCTTTCAATTTTATCTCCGTTTTTAACGAGCGCTTTAGAACTATCCCACTTCATACTATGATTACATCTATACATATGGTTAAACAAAGCATTAGAATTATTTGCTGTTCTACACGCATACTTATGCTGTTTTACCCTAATGTCTAACGTTTTACCCGTTTGGCCTATATATACTGAGTTACATTGTGTACATCCGATCTAATACACACAACCAACCGCATTATCCGGGCTATTCTTACTTAAAGACTACATTGATACCAATTGCTTTAAGTAAAGTCGGAAGATATTGAAAATGAACATGGTAAGGTAGGCTAAGGATATTTTTGCGCTCAAATTCCTTTACAGTTCCACTATTATAATACCTAGTCTTGGCTTTCCTAAGGCAGTTATCTAGAAATGAAATAGGATAACATAACTTAATACCAATATTAATGATATTGCATAACTCGGAATCTAAAAATTCAGGACTGACAACTCGCAATACTCTAAGAAACATAACAGAGAAAATAGAAGATTTAATCGAGGGATGATGGTCAGAATAAAAATGCACATAAGAGTTATTATTAGTAGGCTTACGATAAACTTCAAATTTGAACTGATTCAAGCATCTCCGAATTTTTAGATCCAAAAGATAGGCTTCCATCATTTTCTTTTTCAACCGTGAACTTAATAGATGGGACTAAATTGTTGAGCCTACCAAGAAATAAGTCAACATCCAAATTGTTAGGCCAAAGGCATAAAATATCATCTATATACCTGTACCAAACAAGGTTAAAATTAACAATAGTAGGCAAAATTCTACTTTAAAAAAAATTCCATATATAAGTTAGCTAATACCGGTGAGAGGAGATTTCTCATCGCCATATATATATATATATATATATATATACTGTGTATATATATAATTTATTTATTTTTTAACTCTACTGATGGGAATTGAAAGAATGAAAGAAACTCTCTCTCTCCCTGACACTTTAGTAAATTTCTTTAGAGGTTTTTCATTTCTTCGCGATCATTTTTCAAAATTCATAATTCTAAAGTATTTATTCAGAATACAATTAACTTACATAAAATTGTATAATACTTTTTTTAGTTTTCTGTACAGTTTAGATATCTGATAATAACTGATGTAACATTAATATAGGGTATTTACAAAGTATTCTGATCTGAATATGCCGTTGGAAGCGTGGAAGCTTTTTAGACAAAATTACGGAATTGCGGAACTCTTATTCTGTCCTTAACTGTTAAAATAAATAAGTAAATAAAATTATTTACTGCCGATTTTACGCTCTTATTCTACTGAATTGGTAAACAGTTTAGATCCAGAGGGCACATGCCCTTCAAAAACAAATGAAACTCTTATTGATAGTGTTCCATTGCCGTACATAGTCACTGTTCAAGACTAACCATGGACCACTTGTGTAATGTTTGTACCTGTTGAATCTGAAATAAGGTTTGTTTGTTTTCGTTTAATTAATAGAAAGTTTGCCCTCATATGTTGAGAATATATGCCCACGCACATACGTATACCGTGAAAGGTTAAGCGAAATTACACGAACGGGCAGCCAAAATGGTGGAATAGGGGAATCGGTGACGTAATAGATAGAAATAGCGCTTTATAAACGATAATACTAATGAAAGATATGACGAATAGATTGAACGAAGACGATAGGTTATCACTTGCCAAGAGGCAATACGAGATTTTAATAGCTACAAATAATAAAAATACTGTAGCTCGAAAACAGTTTACAAATATATAAGGAATAGAAATCCGATTAGGGACAAAGGACAAAGGAACCCATAGGTTCTCATACAGATTGAAATGGAAACCTAATTACTGACCTCTATTTTTAATAACTTTTTGCATCTATTTTTTTTTATATCTGAAGATACTACGCATATTCCAGAAGCTAGAAACGTCCCTGAATTGCAATACCACTCACTAAACTACTGTAATAAATGAATCTGTAACTCTAGGTTTATTCCTTGACAGTCTAAACTGCAAAGGAAGCCAGAGCATTACATCTATTTCCTGTATTAAACTCGGGTCACCCAAACGCTCCGTCGAAATATCGACCAGTTTTCGTATTGCCAACTTTAAGTGAAGTATTTGAGAAAAATCGTATACAGAAAATGTACTAAATTCTTAATTACATACTATATTTTAACTATAACACAATTTGGGTTTAGAGATGGTCATACAACGGAAGAAGCCATAAATATCCAATTAGAAACTGTCTGTCGGAACTTAAACAACAAAAAAACACTGCTTTTGTTTTCCTCGACTTGTCAAAAGCATTTGATAAACTTTCGCATATTATTTATAAAACTGAGCCATTTCAGACTAAAAAAATCTTTTTATAGGAGAACATAGATCTTTGCAGATCTTGTCTTCCCTTCAGAAATTTTTACCTTCAGATTTTTTCACATTCAAGTTCTCAATCAAATTGAGGTCAAGAAAATTGCCAAGCCATTCCAGCGTTGTAATGTGGTCGTTCGTATAACATTCTTTCACAATTTTAGCTGTGTACACCAAATGCATTACTATCCTGCTGGAAAAAGGAATATTCGCTGTCCAGCACTGTTCTCAAAACATGTTAGAGTTTAAATATATTTATCTGCAAGTTATCTATAGAAATTTGGTTTTCTGTTACGGAAATTTCTTTTAAGGGTAACGGTTTTACTTCAATTTCAATGTATCCTCATTTTAATGTGTGTAATAAATTAAATGAATTTTGTTTTAATTCTTTACATTTATATTGAAGTTAGTGTTACTAAACTTCTAAAAAATTACTTTCTTTCAAATTATAAAGTTTATTAGAATATTAAAGTATTTTTCCTGGCGATTTATGAATTTCTGTTAATCGGCTTTGAAAGTCATCACCTGACTCGTCTCATCGCAGCTGGTTGGGCGGACTCCATCAATCTTTTTTCTATTTTTTTTTGATTTTAAAATAAAGCTACAAATGGTGGAATATCAAAAAATTATTTAACTTAAAACACTATTTAAAGTCGGTTATCTTAAAGCATTTTGAAAAACTTAATATGGAATATCATAATAAATAGCTTTATTAGAATTATTGTTATTAAGTTCAACGCCTTAGCTTATAATTTGCTGTTCTCTCTTCGTTGTCATTAAACATAAACGCTGAAACCCAGAAACTACTATGTTCAAATTAAAATATTTAATTATAACTTCGTTTCTACCGACAAATGTCAATTACTTGACAGAAAACATGTACTTTTTTGCGGTAACTCAATTAATTAATTAATTAATTAATAATACTTAAAAGCTTCTTTAATTAAGAAGAAATTATACCAACCCACAAGAAAAAAGAAAAATGATTTCAAGTCCTTTCGTGTATTGAATGAAACATTACACCTCGTCAGGAAAATGACGAAGTATATAATTATATACAGTACTGTTGAATACACGAAATGCTTTGGAATAATTTTTCCTTTTCTCGTGGATATATAGAGAGAGAGAGATAGATCTCGATGAATATGAAATGAACAGTAGTTTATCTTACGATGATCATGATTATGATAATTTCATAGATCTGTGTTGTTTTAATAATAATAACATTTAGAAATTCATAATCAGCTTCTATCTAATTCAATGCAGTGTTCCAAAATTCTAAATATTTTCCCGCATATACAATATGCTACCACTCAGAATGATCCCCTGAGATACTCTTATGTTACACACAGACCGTGCATGGAACAAAGAATTCTTTTGGGATATTAAATTCATTATGGTTCAAAAAATAATCGCTGAGAACAAACACTGAAGTTTTTCTTTTTCATAATGGAAGTCCAACGTAGGCAACAGATCGCTAGCAAAGATTCCTCAAAATATAACTTTTCGCACCAGCACTAGCGGATTTACCGGGGGGGGGGGGGGGGGGGCGCCCTTTTGGTCAGTTTGTCGCCCCTTCCAAATGCTTTATTTTTTATAATACATTTTTTAATTCCTAAAAGCAAAAAAGTACATTTTTAAATTATAAAAATATCGGTGCTCCTTAAGTCTGCGCTCTATCGGACTTTTTTGACTTAAGTATGCGATCTACCCATGATAATAACCGTATCACAGCGCATTAAAGGATTAACAGGTAGGTAAATGGTTATTGAAAAGGTACAGGTGGTTAGGTTAGGTTAGGTTCTGTTCTCATTTAATACGAATCCGACAAGAAATAATTGTCTTAAATTAGAACTAAAATCACTTAGCAACTCCATCTGCAGTAATTTCTTCTGTAAAATAGTTAAAATTTGGAACCAACTTCCCTCGGAAGTTGTTTCAAGCCAAAGGTGCAAATATGTTTAAAAATAAGCTAGACAGAGTTCTGAATACACTTGCCTCATAAACTATTGTCTCTAATTGGGATACTCTTGAATTAGCGTAGCAACAAACGGGTGATCACTAGGGCGGTCAAAAGTCAATAAAGTCAAATTGTTTCCTATGGGGCACTTTTCGCTGAAACGACTGAAAATGAAATAAAAACACCTGTAGGGGGTATATTACCAAAGTTAATAGGTAAAAAAAAGTCAACTTTTACCTGTTAGGTCAAAAAATAGCAATGAGGTAAATAAAGTCAATTTTTTGGAATAAATAATTAAAATAACTAAAAATTGGCATCTTTTTGGTTAACTGGCAACTTCGCTTCTCGTATTTGTCTTATTCATTTTTGATTTGTGATTTTTTCTGATTTGTGATTTCACTGATTTCGATTTCTTTTGATTTCAGATATTTAAAATGCCAAAAGTTGCAGTTAGTTCTATTGCTAAAGTGCGCGCTATAACTGCAAAATATCCTAATGAATTCATTTGTTCAGGAAAAAATGAGCTATACTGTCAGATTGTTGTGTTGTGGTCAATCATGACAAATCCTTTTTGGGATAAACATCGCTCTACCCAAAAGCACCAGCGTGGTATAGACCAAAATGTGGGAAATGAAAAGACGCAAACCCTTTTAAAGTACAAGTCTTCAGATTTTTCGGAAAAACTTGTGACTACATTTCTGTCAGCCAACATACCTCTTCATAAGTTGAGCAACCCTCATGTGAAAACAATTGTTCTCTGAATTAGGTGTAGCAGTGCCTTGCGTGTCAACTTGCAGATCAATAGCAATGAAACAGGCAGAAAGCGAGTTAAGTAGAATAAAACATTTGCTAGAGGGTAAATTACTTTTCCTAATTGTTGATGAAAGTGAAGTAAGGGGCTCAAAATATTTGAACATACTTGCTGGATCTATTGATGTTCCCAAGAAAACATATTTAATCAGGTGCGATGTTCTTCTTGGAAATGTTAATGCACGAACTGTCATACACAAGATTGACGATACTGTAAAAGAATTCGAGATACCAAGAGAAAATTTCTGTTTACTTCTGTCTGATGCAGCTCGTTACATGGTGTCAGCTGGAGCGACACTCAAGCAACTTTTTCCAAGACTTTTCCATGTAACGTGTCTTGCGCATCTGTTACATAATTGTGCGATGCAAATAAGAGCATTTTATAGTGATGTTGGCACTTTAATTGCATGTGTCAACGCTTCTACTCTTAAAAACAAAAGAAGGAAGGAATTGTTTGCTGAAATAGGAACTCCTCCAGAACCGATTGTAACACGTTGGGCAAGCTGGCTGAACGCTGCTTTTTATTATGCAGACAATTTTCCAAATGTGAAGACAATTGTGGAAAATTTTGAAGATGAAGGAATCATTGTTCAGAAGGCTAAAGAGAGTGTTGCTAATGAAAAACTGCCAAAGCAACTAATGTCAATCAAAATGAATTATAGTTTGATTGCTAGCTTAGTGACTAGGATGGAAGCATCTGATTGCACCATTAGAGAGGCATATGAAACCATTTCTTCTATCAACCTTGGCGAAGATATGTGTTCAGTCAAACAATACATTGAACAAGACTCAAGACAAATGGTATTTGTGAAATAATTAACCTCAGTAGACCTGAAATCTCACCAACAGTTTATGGTCAGCTTTTGCAATGTCAACCAACAACTGCCGCTGTAGAGAGATCTTTCTCCATGCTTAATAAATAATTATTAAGTAAGGATCGCAATTTTTTGCCAGAAAATGTCGGCAAATACTTCATAATTTACCACAATCGGTCAACTGATGTAGAAGAGCAAGAATAAGTAATTAAAGTATCGTTTTTATTATTGAAAGTAAAGGCAACTTTATAAGTCAATTTTTTCAATTCGTAAGGTCAACTTTCTTAATTTTTTCGGTCAACTTTTGACTGCCCTAGTGATCACCCACGAAACACTTTCATTCTCCATAAGGGAAAAATACAGGGACCTCCCACTGATATTCCTCGCCAGAAAAGAGATTTTCTTTACTCTCGTGGTGGCACAACACCGCGAAGTGTGAACGACTCAATATATCACTTACTGCATAAACACCTTTCACGGCGAAAGACCCAAGTTGAAACTCGGCAACATTCAAAGAGTTGGCAGACACATACACATGACAGACATCCAATTACAGAAAACACGTTCACACACTTGCCTGCCTTTTTAATATGTTTAAGAATAGAGTAGATAAGTATTTTGTAGAAATACATAATTTCATAACGAAAAACAAAATGGGGGTGGGGGGAGCATGGATTACGTGAGGTAGAGTTGCGTTTCTGTCGTTACAATTTCTTTTTTCTCTTTCTCTTGGGTGGCTGGATGCACGTGACGGGTGAAGACATGGTGTGGAAAATCAGATTTCTGTTTTCAACTCCTGTTTCAACCCCTTCCTGTAGAAGCATTTCGTCATTTTTCGAAATGATAGCTTTGCACGTACATGGGTGTAGACATGGAGAGTTTAACCTTTATTTACCTCTTAATTATTTTTTGTCTAACCTAGAGTGGACCATGGGGTCTTTGTTGGACCGATACCTTGGTAAATAGAGCTGTAAATATCTTGAATAAAATCGAAACAGCACGTTCGAGGTTTCTGTGACTATACCAAGTGGTTGGTGGGTGATCGGCAGAAGTATATTATTGGTTAGTTTATAAAACGGTGCTATCTAGTGTACGATCTCTGTGTGCGTGACGTAATTGTAGAGCTAACTTATATATTCTCTTTCCTGTAAAATTTTCTTGGCTATTTTTCCAGGGTCAAGGTATTTTCTTCAACCTTTTTCCGTACCCGCCTCTGGCTTTTCTATCCAGTTTTCTACACTGCTAAAGTAGTTAAAAAATTAACTAGTTTAAGCAAACATCCCTTAATAACAGGAACCTCGAGTGGACCGAAATGTCTTTGAGGCTTCTCTCTCTCTCTCTCTCTCTCTCTCTCTCTCTCCTCTCTCTCAACCTCCTCACCTGTGATTTTTCATTGGTGATTTTTCATTGATGGAGTACACTCAGTTCTGGATGCGTCGAACAGCAGCGCATAAACATGGGAAATTAGCAAATTTACAATTATTGATTACTTTTAAAATGACGTTTTAAATCACTAAATATAACGAAACATAAGTAAACACTGAAAGAATAATTAATATAATACAAATTGAGCTAAGCATTTAACCCATTTATCCAAAACCGACGATTGCTGGTAAATAAAAAATATTTTTAAGTTGGGCAGGAAATAAAATGGTGACAACTTTTCAAAGGAGCCGTGCGTGGTGGAAGGAGCAAAAAATTATCCATTTCGAAACAGAGATTCATAAGATCGAGGAATAATTTTTATGAATATTTCTCGACTTTTATGAAATCTTTGTCGAATATTGAAAATTACTCAATTTTATGTTCATCAATTAATTCAAAATGATGTTGAAGCGAAAAATTTGAGGTAAAAAAATAGTGAAGCCAAAAAATATTGAAGCAAAAATCTACGAATAAATTTCGCTAAACATTAAAATACCGATATTTTGTTCTGTTTTTTAGTTTATAATCTCATTTTTTTTTATTTTATCCAATTTTCTTTGTAAATAAATAAGAATTATAATATTTTTTTTTAATTAGTGGAAGGTAAATTATATAAAGCTTTCCTATCTATTGTATACCTTTCAATCAACGGATAGATGAATAGTTTCTATATTTCAAAATATTAGGAACGCGAGGCATGAAGGTGAATGATACAAAATTTGCATAAGGAAAAATACTTGATTTGAAATACTTTATTCTCCTTTATTATGTAAATGTTCCATTTTGATGTAACTACATTAAGAATATTGGTTTTTTCATACTGATTAATGATTATTATTATTATTCTTCGTATCAATAAAATAAGCTTCGGTATAAGTCAGATATGACACTGTCATACAAAATGGAATCATAGTACAGAGGGATAACAAAAGTAAATGGACACCATGATGATTGTCCTCAAGAACAAAATGGTAAGGCTCATCAATGAAATGCCAGAACGTTTGTCAACTTTACATAATAATAATAAAGGGGAACCCAACACCATTCTAAATATATTTATTTAATAAATTTGTTATTATTTATTCCAAAAACTATGGAAAAAATAAAGGTGTGTATTTACTTTTGTCAATCCCTCTGTACGTTTGATAGATACCTTCAACAACTATTTAAAAGTAGCGGAGCAAAGTCGATCTGCGCAATGTCGACACTCATAATGCCGATATTTAAATTAAGGTAGGTTAAATTGGGTTGGGTAGGTTAGGTTACATTATGCCGGTTAAGATATGCTAGGTTAGGTTAATTATTTTCACTGAAAATATGAAATAGTTTGAAATCTGAAATCCATAAGTTGTTTAAAGGTCGAATGTCGTCGACATTATGAAATTCGATTTTGTTCATGTAAGCGAATGAGAAAATGACAAAACTTACATCAGATAAAACATTATAAAATTTTCATGAGTTTTTTGGTGGAAGCAATAAATATGCAAGAATATAAGCTCCACATATACTAGCATCATAAAAAAGAAAAACTATCGTATTTGTCATTTACCATTACTTATTCGGAGTATAGTGGATTTAATTCATTCTAAAAGAAATCGGTGTTCCATGCGCAATCCGCATCACATATATATGTAAGATGCGGATCGCGCATGGAACAACGATTTCTTTTAGGATGAAACAGAGAGGATCTAGCTTTGACAATTTAGATTTTAAAGCATCCTACCTCAATACGTTTAGAACTTCAATATAAGCAAAAGACTCGCTGCCTTCACGTCAGATTGAATACACCAAAGAAAATGGGGTAACTATTATATTTTTAGCCAAAAACCAAAACTAAAACTTAAACCTCAACTGGAACCGTGCATGGAACAAGGAACTCTTCTGGGAAAATTAAATCCACTATAGTCCGAATAAGTAATGGTAAATGACAAATACCATAGTTTTTTTCCTTTTTCATGATTTTAGCCCGACGTGGGCAACGGGTCTCTCGCAAAGAGATCCCATAAATATAGCTTCCCTCACCAGCTATCTGCAAAGCAGACAGGATCCAGCTTTGGGACGTGGATCTAGGGTTTAAAGCAAGCCTAGATCCCTACACTCAGAACCTCTATATAAGTAAAAGACTCGTTGCATTCACGTCGTGTTGAATAAATCAAAGAAAAAGGGGGTAACTATTGTATTTTTAGCCAAAAAAAACAAAACTTAAACCTCAACCGGGACATTGAGCGTCCACTTTTCAAGGCACGAAACACGTCCGTTTAGTATACACAAACTCAGAATGGTTCCCTGAGAACATTATATGTTAAACACAGACCGTGAATGCAACACGACGTGAATGCAACGAGTCTTTTACTTATATAGAGGTTCTGAGTGTAGGGATCTAGGCTTGCTTTAACCCTAGATCCACGTCCCAAAGCTGGATCCTGTCTGCTTTGCAGATAGCTGGTGAGGGAAGCTATATTTATGGGATCTCTTTGCGAGAGACCCGTTGCCCACGTCGGGCTAAAATCATGAAAAAGGAAAAAAAACTATGGTATTTGTCATTTACCATTACTTATTCGGACTATAGTGGATTTAATTTTCCCAGAAGAGTTCCTTGTTCCATGCACGGTCTGTGTTTAACATATAATGTTCTCAGGGAACCATTCTGAGTTTGTGTATACTAAACGGACGTGTTTCGTGCCTTGAAAAGTGGATGCTCAATGTCCCGGTTGAGGTTTAAGTTTTGTTTTTTTTGGCTAAAAATACAATAGTTACCCCCTTTTTCTTTGATTTATTCAACACGACGTGAATGCAACGAGTCTTTTACTTATATAGAGGTTCTGAGTGTAGGGATCTAGGCTTGCTTTAAACCCTAGATCCACGTCCCAAAGCTGGATTCTGTCTGCTTTGCAGATAGCTGGTGAGGGAAGCTATATTTATGGGATCTCTTTGCGAGAGACCCGTTGCCCACGTCGGGCTAAATCATGAAAAAGGAAAAAAACTATGGTATTTGTCATTTACCATTACTTATTCGGACTATAGTGGATTTAATTTTCCCAGAAGAGTTCCTTGTTCCATGCACGGTCTGTGTTTAACATATAATGTTCTCAGGGAACCATTCTGAGTTTGTGTATATATATATATATATAATGGGATGAATTTCACAATTAAACACGTGAAATGAATGAATGCTGCAAACCCACAAGGAAAATGAAAAACGATTCCAAGGCCTTTCCTGTAGTCATTCCCAGACGAGGTGTAGTTCTGAATGGGGTAACTATTATATTTTTAGCCAAAAACCAAAACTTAAACCTCAACTGGCAGAATTATATATATATAATGGGATGAATTTCACAATTAAACACGTGAAATGAATGAATAATGCAAACCCACAAGGAAAAAGAAAAACAATTCCAAGGCCTTTCCTGTAGTTATTCCCAGACGAGGTGTAGCTCTGAATACACGAAAGGCCTTGGAATCGTTTTCTTTTCCTTGTGGGTTTGCAGCATGTAATATATATATATATATATATATATAAATTAAATGGGCCCTAACCACAAGTGCCGGGAGAAAACTGCAAGCAGCTGAAATGAGGGTCCTGAGATTGATAGGAGTAAGTAGATTGGATAAAATAAGGAACACTGAAATAAGAAGGCGATTGGGTGTAACTTCGGTTAATGAGAATATTGAGAGGAACCAACTGAGATGGTACGGGCATGTCCAACGAATGCCGATGGAAAGGACAGCAAGAAGAATGCTGGAATGGTCCCCTCAAAACGGAAGACCAGTTGGAAGACCCAAGATCCGATGGATGGATGGATGAATAACATCAAGAGTGCTGTCGAGAAGTGTGGAATCGAGTCTCCAACGGGCGAACTTGATGTGTGGAGATCGTGAGGCATGGAGGAGTCTCGTCTGAGGGCTCCCAACTGACAGACCGCTTTAGGTCTACCAGGCGCCTGGTAAGAAAAAAGGGTAAGAAATTAAATCGGAATCATAAATATTAAGATCTTGTTTATAATAAACTAAAGAATAATTTTCACGCAAGTCTCCTATTTAAAATCCGTTTTCTACTGAAAAAAGTGATTTTCAGGGATAACTTCTTTTTCACTTCGAATGTCCTCTCAATCAAAACATTAATATATTTAATAAAAGCAAAATCTACTTACATTTAGATTTCATTTTGTGAGAATTTTTAATTTCATAAAAACTAAATATTAATAAAATATAAATATATTAATATAAATATTAATCGTATTCTTAAAATACTTAAAATAAATAATTTTGTTGGTTTATGAGTTTCTGTTGACAAGCTTCAAATATTGACACCCAAATGTCTGAACGCCGGGTGAAAAAAGTCTGAGGTGCAGAAAAATAAAAAAAAAATGACAGATTGACAGTAATAATAAAAGTAGTTTAAAATTATTCATATGAATTTAAAATTACTTTTTCTTTAGTCACTTAGAATTTTAAAATTATATAACTGAATTATAAAAAGTAGTTTGTTGAATAAACACCCTATCTTATGATTTGCTGTTTGTTGTTTCATAGTTGGCAACAACGAACGGCAAGCGCACGCAGATTGGGGTGGGGTTCCAAAAATCCTGGGCGGATTTTATTTTCACCATAACTTCTTGACTTTTTCTAAAAAAAACTTTATTTTTGGTGGGGTGGACCCACTGGCGTGTTTTTTGGTAGAGTATACAATATTTTGACAAAAAAACTATCTCGTGCGGCCCGGGGTTCCAAGAACCCTGGCTGTTTTTTGTATATACCTAATATTTTTATTTACTTTCAGAACAGACGTTGATAATTTCCAGTATGGCACGTAAAAGTGATTCTGAAATTGCAAAGCAACTTTGAATAAGTGATAAGGATATTGATGATGTTGATGATGACCTGTTTGGGGGAGATTATGAGGGATGGATAAAGAGGGACGAAGAAATGCTAGATAATACTGATGGGAATACTATGAGAATAGTAGTAGTAGTAGACAAAAGTGAGAATGATGTAATAAATGATGAAGAAAATGATGGCGAAAGTGAACTAAAAAGAAAAAACGTACACTTGTGAAGAACCGACCAGTAAAAAAATTGATGAATCACTGAAAAAGGACAATTACAATCCTTTCGAAAACACCTACCAACAATGTTGAACATAAAGGTATGGAAAAGAGGAAACATGCTACTCCAGAAAAGACTGTTACATGGAAGAACCAACCACCAATTTTGAAGGGAAGACAAAGTCGGGAAAACATCATGACGAGACCGGGAGGAGTGAAAGCTGAATTCAAGGATGCTAAGAGTATTTTGCAAGCCTGAAATCTTTTCATGTCACACGATATGTTGGGAGAAATCGTTCGGGTAATTAACCATCGCATCAGGGCCGTAGCTAATGGTAATCTCCAGGGGAGACTACTGGTAATATAAGGGAGGTTACATAGTACTGATAATATAGGGAATTCTTTGTAAAAATAACACACACGATGCAAATCCACAAGGAAAAAGAAAAATTATTAATTTTTCTTTTTCCTTACGCGTTTGCATCATTCATTCATTTCACGTATTTAATTGTGAAATTCATCCCATAAAACATACGTTAAAGTTAAAATTTTATATACAGGGTGGCGCAAATTTTGTTCTTTTAGGTAGGGGATGGCTGCGAAATTAACAATAGACGATAGGGTGAGCTCGATTTTAATGTATGGTATACCAGATACTACAAATCGATGAATCTGTACAGAATTTAAATCCTGTACCAATTCATCGATTTGCAGTACCTGGGTATTCCATGCATTAAAACCAAGCTCACCGTCTCGTCTATTGTTAATTTCGCAGCCATCCCCTACCTAAAAGAAAAAAAATATTATATTATAGTCAACACTGAAAATTCCTATGATGCGCGACTTTTGCGCTACCCTGTATATGCATTTATTGGACCAGGTCAATTAGACAATTACAAAATTGAATTGTAATTCTAAAACTATTTGGAAAACAACGTGTTAGAATATAGAAAGTTTAAACAAATGAAACATGACTTAGATACAATACAAAATACAAATTGGTAATAATTATAAAATAGTATAAATGCATCGCGGTAATTTTTTTTTTTCAAATCTAATAAATTTTAATTAACATGTTCGAAACATTTTTCACATTTTTATTTGGGAGAACAGAGGAAAATATTATTAGTAGAATTAATTATTAGTAATTACAAGCGGTAGCTCGCTATCGCTCTCCAGGTAGGTAGCAGTATACAGTATGTCACAGTATATGTAGCAGTATATGTCACAGCTAGCTGTATATCGGGACTACCAAACTGCTTTCCCCATTACCCCCACCCCCTCCCCCATTTACCCCCACCCTTCCCCATTACCCCCAGGGGAAGGGGGCTGGCACCTTGCAACAACTGACCAACATTGCAATTGCATATATGCACTCGAACATTTTGCGGTCATACTACTACCTTGGAAGATTGTATAATAATTATACAGTGCTCTTCAACCTGGGTATCATTTTCGAAGTACTTACATTCACTTGTAATAGACATTAAATAGCTCGTGCTCGGCCGCGGAGTGACCTAAGACCGGGAAACTTGACCGAGCACATCGGCAGCTCATGGGCTATCAGTTGGTGGTGGTTGCAGAATTTTCCGATGTGTCGTTTAGGCTGTGCACGGTTCCGAAGAAAGCGGACAGACACACACACACACACACACACACATTTTAGCTCAATAGTATATGGATTACGATTAGTAAAAATACTGATATTATTAAAGACTGTGAAGTATTTATTTTAGTTAATCTATATCTAGGGCTTAGGGGACGCTCAAAATTTTCCAGGGGAGGCTCAGGCACCCCTGGCGGCCCCCAAGCTACGACCCTGCATCGCATTGACAAAGTTGTCTCCAAAAAGCCAATCAAATAATCAATGATCCGAAAGTGAAACATCTAAAACATCTGGACACAATTGAGTTGAAGAGTTACTTTGGACTGATGTACGCCAGGGGGCTACTCAATTTGACAAAATTGAATACCATCTACTCTTCAAAGACAAACTCGGTCATCGAATTTTCGGAGCCACAATGTCAAGCAAACGATTTGCGTTCTTCATGGCCAATTTACAGTTTGATAACGAGGAAACCAGATTTGAGAGATGGCAAAGAGACCGTTTCGCTGCCTTTAGAGATTTCTTTGAAGAGTTCAACCGCAATTACCTGAAGTTGCTGCAGCCAGACGAATACCTGGTGATTGACTCAGGTAAATATATAAATAACTAAAAAAAATATGTATAAATACCTATGTAAATAAACCACCAAAAGGTAAACAAAAATATATTTCTATCTTTTTTTCAGGTTGGCTTCAAGCAGTACAACCAGTGGTGTAGTGCTAAATAAAGAAGTGAGGGAACGCATTTTGAAAGTGTTACTCAGATGCGGGGGGGGGGACAATGGCGAGCGCGGCGAGCCTATACAGCTGGAGGTCCGGGGCACTGTAAGCCTCCCGGGAAATCTTTTGAAAATCTGACCAATTTCAGGGATATTTTGAGGTCATATGCACTGGATATTAGGATATATTCCAAGGTTGAAGATGCAGTATTTCCAGTGTCATTAGATATATGACATCCAGTACGATCAATAAAAATAGCTAACAACTGGAATGATTAACTAAAAAAAGTTAACTGGTACGCCGTGGTGACTGTTTCATCAGATCTTTATAGGCTAGCATTGCCTCAGTCGAAGCTAAAAGAAATGAAACAGTTAATGATTCTTTCTCATATTTCTTCTAGGGGTGGGAATTAAAATTTCATGACGTTAGAGATTTGTAAGTTCGGATTTATTTGAAATAGTGAGGGAACACCGTTCCGTCTACCAAAAAAAGTAAGGGAACGCCGTTCCCACGCGTTCCCACAGCACTACACCACTGAGTACAACTCAAGTAAACCAGCAAAGTACGGAATCCTCTTCAAGTCTCTCAATGCAGTGAGGAAATAGTTCTTTACTTGGTTGAAGAATTGTCCACATACAGTGAATTGAAAGGCAGAAACATCACTATGGACCGCTTGTACACTACAATTTCTTTGGCCGAAAAACTACTAGATAAGGGATTGACGTGTGTAGGAACAATACAGGGGCGTCGATTGCTCTAAAATAGTGTGTGGGGGGGGGGACACTTCGCCTTCAAACAGCGAATCAAACAATACTCTGAGTAGCTGTTGCGTGTAATATATCAATGTCGTAATTTACCATTTACCCGTTTTTTGTATTTTTCTCAGCATGTTGAAAAAAACTCGATTGTATTTAATCATTTTGTCTTTCTTTAATTAAACATTTTTTTTGCAGAAATAAGAAACTCAATACAAGCTATTTATAATATTTAACCTTTCATGTAACATAATATCACACATATGTTTAACTGAAATAAATCTTTTATTAACTGTAGACAACAGAAGTCAATGTACATAAACTGATAACAAAATATGTTCGTGAAATATAAAACAAATAACTGACTGCTAAATACTATGATAAATATACACTGGTGTTCATGACAATAATTTATAATATTGCTATTACATTTGCATATGCATATAATACGACATATAACGTCTTATTAGGTGCCATTAATTGTTAGCATTTATAGCAATTCATCCACGAAAGTGGGGGGACAACTGGTAGGTTGTCTCCCCCTTTGTAAAAAGTGGGGGGGGGATATGTTCCCTGCGTCCCCCCCCCCCGCAATCGACGCCCATGGGACAATACAAACAAATCGTGAAGGGTTACCAAAGGAGCTCATATCAACAAATAGTAGACCAGAGTTTTCATACATTGCCCTTTGGGAATCAATCGAAGGAAAAATTATCCTCCACTCCTATGTTGTCAACACCAAAAGCAAAGGAATGAAGAATGTGTTTATACTTTCCACCGTGCTACCACTCCTGTGAACAATGAAAGACAACGGGAAGAACAAACCGGCCATCATGAAGTTCTATGATTTCTCAAAAGGTGATTAATATTTTTTATAATAATAAAACATGTTTTTATAACAATATATATTTATATTTATAATTTATAATAATATATTTTTATAAGCAATGCTTGTATAATACTAAATAAAAACTTGAATGATTCAGGTGGTACGGGCATAATGGACCAGAGAAGAGGCTACTACACTGTGAAACCAAAAAGCACAAGATGGACCGTGGCTTGCTACTCATACCTCTTGGATGTGGCTTGGATCAATTTACAGACAGTTTTGGCCAAGAATAACGGTGAGGATCCCAGAAAGGTCAATTCATTCGACTTTGGGGTGGCATCTGTCGGAGCTTCTGGTCAGGCCACAGATTGAGAGGAGACGTGGCCTGCCCGGTCTGCAGAAACAAATTCATACAAAGATAGCCATTATGCTCGGTGTTTCGCCATATCTGGCAAACCAAAGAACTACCCAGCTGGGTCCCTCTGAAAGTTTGGAGCCAAGGCAGCCGGAAGACATACCCAAGCGAAGGTGCATGACCTGCCTAAATCGGACCACTGTAGAAGCCGCCAGAAACAAGCTGAGCAAGCTGAAAACTCAATGTCAGCTTTGTTCTCAGGTTTCATGTTCGAAGCACACAGTTTGTTTCTGTTTCACTTGCTACAAGAAGTTTGAGCTGAAAAGAAACGCAGAACAGATAGAGGACAATTGTTAGAAATTATACTTCGAATACCTATACCTGTTTCTATAAATGCTTTACGTTGTTTATATTTGTATTTCCTATGTTGTGTTATATTATGTTTAAATAGATGAAATTGCATTTTTTTTGTATACATACCACTATTAATACTAAAAAGTAGGACAGTAGATACTTTGCATCCATTTAACTATCTATACTAGCGAAAAATAGAGCCAGGGTCCTGAGAACCCCGGGCCGCCCAATTTAATCCCCCGGAAGGTCGCACCAGATAGGGTTAACTTGTCGCACTCATTAAAATTTTATACACACATTGAAAGGTAAAACTAACAGAATGGGAGCGGAGTAAATTTACACACACACACACACACACACCACACACACACACACACACACACCTGCCAACTTGTCAGCTGTTCGAGGTGTCGATCTCTCTTCGAGCGGAGTTCTGGTTGGCTGGCGGCCCCACCTCTATACCTGACTTGATACCACAGAGAATTGATTTCTTTATTCTCCATCCATCTCATTTCTCCATTTCCTGAGAAAGTTAAAGATCAATTTTCATTTTGTTCGTTATTCCCATATGTTTTATTTTGTGCTATTATGTCATGATCACAATTACATCATAATTCTCGTTGCTTTCAGGTGCATCAATTATACTGTTATAATGTTCTATTAGTTGCGATAGGGACAATCTTCTTGATCGAAATCCGTGCTGGTTCTCATTGAATCTTTCCTGAATTTCCAGAAAGACATTAATTTTCTCTCTAACTATTCTTTAAAGTAGTAAGCCACCTTTTTATCAATTAACCTTTCAACCTTTCAGATGTTCCATGCGATGATTCCTCATTTCACGAAGGTCAAGCTTGTCGCCCCTCCTCTCGAGTTGGCCTGGTGAAGTAGTGAGTTGGTTTCTTGTACTCTCCACCTCACATAGCCAGGTACGCCCGGCTCATCGGGGATTGTTCTGAGCCAGGCGTCTAATCTTCTTTTGAAGATCTCCACCGCAACATCACTCGTGTTCCTTAGGTCTTTGGGCAGCTGATTAAACAGTCTTGGTTCTCTCATAACAAAACTATTTTCTTTCAGGGTAAGGATGTTCCCTGTCTAACCTTTAATTTGGGAACACAGCACAGTCTTTTCCTACTTTCCACCGTTGTTTGGGGAGTTACAGGGTTCAGAGTAAGATTAGGGACTAGTTTCTCCATTATTTTCCAAGTGTAAATAATGGTGTATCTCTCTCTCCTTTCCAGTGAATATAGGTTTAATTCGCGTAACCTTTCCCAGTAGTTTAGTTCTTTGCACCCATTGATCTTGGCCGTGAAGCTTCTCTGAATCCCTTCTAGCTGTCTAATGTCTTCTTTTTTATATGGGCATGTTAGGACCGAGTAGTATTCCAATTTGGGTATGATCAGTATTTTCAGTAGAGGAGTCATTATATTCCTATCCCTTTGTTTAAAGGTTCTCAGTATCTGCCCAGTTATTCTCTTTACTCTGTTTACTGCTATCCTATTTTGTGTTTCAAATTTCGCATCATCAGTCATTACAACTCCTAACTCTTTTGCTTTAGAATTTCTCTGAATTTCTTGTTCATTTGGGGTATAATATTCCATGGATTTAAGGTCCTTTTTTTTTCCATATCGTAACAGCTGAAATTTCTGTGTTAAACTTCATATTGTTGTCTTACGTCCACTTGTAGATTCTGTTCATGTCTGTTTGTGAAGATCCTATATCTTCTGGGTTTCTTATTTTTCTACTGATATTTGTGTCATCGGCAAAGGATGTTACGTGCTGTCTCTGGTAAGATCCCATCTATGTCAGTTAGTATGATTATGAGTAGTGGAGCTAATACTGTTCCTTGTGGTACTGGGCTGAGGCCCTCTGATTCTGATGAAGATGCTCCTTATACTGTAACGACTTGCCGCCGCTCACTAAGGAAATTATATATCCATTCCCATACTTTTCCTGTTATTCCCATATAGTGCAGTTTATGTATTATGATTTCATGGTCACACTTGTCGGATTTTCTTGTACGACCCACTTTTTTTACGTTACGTTAGATTAGGTTAGTTTAACTCGGGTTCACCTAGCCTAATCTAGTGTAACGTAACCTAAAACAAATCAGAAAGCGAGTAAAAGGGTGAAGAAGCATAAAGAACGACTTATTTGACTTCCGAGTTTTTTTTAATTAAAATCCTAACGCGGGTGAAATTAAAGAAAAACAAAATAATAATTATATACGAAAAAAAAAGCTTTCTCTAAACTTTCTTACAGAACACCCCCACCCACCCCACCTCCACCGCTATTTTAACAAGGGAAATTATTAGAAATTTGATCATATGAAATATGTAACCTATTCAACCGACTGAGTAAAAATTGGTCACGAACGAAAATTTACACAATTGTTCAACCATAAACTTTAATAATTACATGAAATCCAACGAAGACAGTAATGCTTTGTTTTGCATGTTCTTGCATAACACATCAAATTGTTTTTGTCATTGTTTCCTGTGGATTAATGCAAGATAGGTGATAGGCCCATTCTTCTTTGCTGAAAAGAATGCTCGGCACAAGTGTATCTGGAAATGCTCGAGTTCTTTGTGGCCCACAGTTGGAAAACCTTTACCCATCCATCATATTACAGCAAGACGGTGCGCCTCCACACTGGGGTTTGTTAGTGCGTGAGTCTTTGAACACCACTACTTTTCCCGGAAGATGGATTGGGCGCGACGGACCGGTGCCAAAGCATCTACGATCTTCCGATATCACGCCCCTGGACTTCTTCTGTCGGGATATGTGAAGGATTATGTGTACCATACTCCTGTTGCTGACAGTGACACTGTTCTTGCAAGGATTTACGATGTCATCAACAGTATCACGAGATATATGCTAGCGAATGTATGGCGTGAACTCGAATTTCGCTTGGATGTACTGTCTGTAACCAAGTAGTCCAGGCAATTTGTAGTTAGACCTGGGCAAAATTGCTTCAGAAGCTTTCTAAACTGTTTCCAGCTCAGGAACCATTGCCGAATAACATATCCAAAATCCGACAAAATTGGACCCCGGGAACACCCCCAAAAATGAAATTCAAAATGGCGGACTGGATGTTTCCTACGAAAAAAAAAATATATAATTTACGCTTTTATTTATAGAGATACATTTGATGCTTTTTCTTTCAGTTGTAATGTTTTAAATAATTCAACAATATACAACACAACCAGTTATTACGCAAATATAATGTTATATAGCTTTTTACAGATTTTTATAATCAATAATACAACAATTATTTTTCCCAGTTTCAAGTTATGTTCATTACAGAAGAAGTGATACCTGGTCACAAACATACAGAAATTAATCCTCTTCATCACTATCATCGGATAGATTACCGATACTTGGGTTGTTATCGCAACCACTGATTTGGCACTCGCCACAAGCGGCTGAACAGGGCATTCCATTACGCTTGCATCCACATCTTGAAGTAGCACATTTCGTCATGCAGGAGCAGCGGATCATGTTGAGTAGATAATTTGGAGCTGGTGGCTTGTCGCAGGCTGTAGGGTAGTAGGAATTATTCTTTACATACCAACCCCACTGTTCTGCATCGATCTTCTCTTCTGTAGACTTCCAGATTAGTATTTGAAAGTATGTGCGAAAGCTGTGGTACTTTGTGGACGCATCGGTAGGTGGCAAACGTTCGGGTGTAACAAAAGATTTAGCTGTAGCTACCTTTTCAACTAACATTCGATGACGTAGTGCGTTAGTGGATTCAAGTGTTTTGCAGCCATACAACAGAAGCATTGCCTTTCTTCCAGCGGCTTCAATGTCAGAGTGTTGGCAACAATCAGAACAGAATGTATTTGCAACTGAACGGAGTTCAGCCACCTTCATCAGTGTGTCGAATGCTTTGGCTTTACCGATCGAAAAAATTCTGGATGTGCTATCACAGCCCGTGAAAGCATGCACAAACAGGAGATACTTGCGGATGTCATTGCCTAACAATGATTGAATGCTGAGAATATCATACACAGGATTAGGAGATGGTCCCCGTCTTATATCGCTGCGATAGTACAACTTGAAACCACTGTCCTTGGCATGGTACAGAAGGAGAATCAGCAAGTCGGTGTCTTCCCTATTACTGTTGTAGTTGCATTTTCTGATGAGGAAACTGCTGCACGAACGATGTCCACATCAGCATCCCCATCTGCGTTGTGAACAGTACACCCGTGCTTCTTCAACATCTCACCTACGAGGGAAATAAATGCTTGCTTGTTGTTTTCATTAGCCAAGAAGTGTTCCTTCTGGCCAACAAACTTCATGCTTGGACTGAGATTCACATTTCTGCTTGTCTTGGTGCAGCGTCTTCTGTGGGTCATGTCCTTGATCGTAGGAGAGCTGCTGTAGCCATCAAAAACAATGATTGCTTTTCCATATGTTTTCAGAGTGAAATCGGCATATGAGTTGGCGATGCTGTCATATGTTTCATCTTGACGCCAGGAAACACGATGTAGTAGAGATCCACCATCCAATAAGTACTGGTCTGTGCACTGAATTTCTTGAACTTCTTCCATGCGTAAAGTGTCAGTGTATTTGATTATTGCATGAGCTAGCTGAGACTTATCGGGTTTCCTCAAGATACTTCGTGATTCGAACAATGCAGGAGGATATGCACACAGTTCGTAACACATGACATCTTCAAGATTCATGTCTCCGCCAGTGGCAACAGTCATCATTCTCTGAAACAGTAGTGCAGGATCTACTTCTATATCTGAAGCATCAATGATCACAACGGCAGAAGCAGATCCTAGTGTTTTCACTTTGTCAGATCTTTTGGCAGAATATGTAAAGGCTTGTTTCCCAATCATTTTTACGACAATGTTCGTACCGATTGAATGCAATTGATGAACGTTAACTCCAGGATCAGCAGTTAGCCCTGTTACAATGTTGCAGAGACCCGAGGTAGAATGGAATGGGGATAAGGATTCCAGACGTTCAAGTACTTTCTTCATGTCATTACTGTCCCTGATTTGTCTACTTCCCCTCATTTCCTTGTGCTGTTCACTACTTTCCAACAAAACTCTGGTGTATTCCTGCATTGCTAAGTTATAAGTGGAACACAGAGGCATAGAAAGAGCCACGTTGTCCTTTGGATGTCTGTAAATCCACTTCCGCGTGTCAGTCCGCCTCTGCTTTTCAGGGAACGCATTAGTACTTGTTCTATCACCAGGTCTGTGCCGAGTCCGGCCCATAATCTGTCGCTTCTTCTTACCACAAACTTACCTTCCTGGAACATTTTGTTAACGGCTGGATTTTCAGAAGGCAAACAACATTTTCTGCAGGTACAGGTATATCGATTTCAGGTAATTGTGATGTCCGGCTGCTGCAATTATGGGGATGGTCTCCAGCATAGCTTGCAAGTGCAAATCCCACGAGCCGGTTTCTGTCTGCTGTTATCAAGGAACGTGCAATGTTGATCATTCGCTGATATTCCAACCAGAGTTGACTTGTTTGCGAAGTAGATTGTAGGTCAGTTTTCTTCGCATCCAAAGTGGTAGCAATCTGAGACAATGCATTCGAAGATTACACATCCTCAACTGATTGTTTGGCGGTCATAACATCGTCGAGCAGGTCACAAGCTTCCTTATGGAGGTCATGAGGAGTTCCATCTTCATTACGAGGGAAAACGTCTGCGACTAGTAAGGTACTAAGAGCTGCATCTACTATCATATGACCACGTATCGCTCTTGAAACAGCTTTTCCAGACATCATGTGTTGCACGGCATTTGGTCCGTATATTTCTTGAAGTACTTCAGACAATCCTGAACCATTCATAAGAGTACCGACTGCTCCCAAAAGATTCATCAGAGTGTGAAATGATCCCAGCATTAAAACAATGTCCTGCAGGTCTCTCTGTTCATTGATGATTTGGAAGCTTTCCAGAACAAAGGCTTATCAAAGGTAATAATGCATGGGACTTTTTGATCGCGTGCTATCTTGCTCAAATATAGTAATGTCGAAAATATGCAGGGTCATGTCAGTTGGCGACATATCTATGATGGGAAGGAACGTGATCGACGCCACACCTGGATGTGAGACACTTGATCACCGTGAATTGCCTGCATTGTTCCGGACCAACTTGGACCTGATCTTTCTGCTGAAGATATCTGCCAGAGAGACTAAGTCGACTTATGGTGGCAGTGGGTACTGGAAGTTCGCGGAATGAGATGTCCCTCAACATGCTTCTCGCGTGTCTATATTCCCTAATGTCAACGGTTGCAATCTTCTTAATGTCATTGTCACCAACATTACGCCTGTGAATAGAAGGGTGGATCTTGATCTTCGGAGTTATTTGCGGCAATCATACCCATTCCATGAAAGGTATTCTTCCCATCCAAAGTGCAGACATCATGATCGACGTTATCTGCTGCTAGAAGGACTGCAGTGTTTTCATCAACAGTAAAAGAGCCAGACCCACTTGCAGCGCCGCGTTTCTTTCGAATCTTGTTACTTCTGCATACGACGAACAGTAACCCAGCTGATGGAGAACGTCACTAAGGTACCTTGACCTAAAGTTGGGTGTAGCTGAACCGACAAACCGATCTGTAGTGGACATAGTAATCCTCTAGGACGGGTTGCTTGCATAATGCTCTGCCCAATTGCACCTATTTTTCTTGAAGCATCCTGTCCCGCAAATGCTTTGATAATAGCAATTTCAGACTGTTGGGAATGTAATCAAGAGCACTTTCTGCAGTGATGTCATTTGGAGATGGATACACATCTTTTCTAGGGCGAGTCGACAGACTTGATATCACTTCTGATTATTTTTGCAGCAGCTTCTACTAGGTAAATCTTCTGTAGCTCTATATCTATATCACATTCTTTCGACTTTTTGTGATAATCTATAAGAATTTCATTAGCTGTCTCTCGTAGTGTTACTACATCTGCCTTCACACTTTCACCTGATATTATGATCTTGTCTCCGTAACGTTCTAAAAGTTTCTCTTCATGTGCCTGCGTTCGTAGACAGAGCTCTGACTTCCTTGAAGATATTCCTCCATTTTGGAAATTAGGTCTCCAATCAACAGTTGTTCATCATCATTCTCTTCCAGGTAAGCACAGGTCTGAAGGAATGCTTGGTGTTGCTCTTCATTAGTTGGTCTCCCTTTCTTCGAATCATGATCGTCGGAGGAGTATGCGCGAGGAATGTTTTTTCCACTTCGAAAATTTACGCTGCAGGTGTGATGGTAGACACAATCTGCAGCAGGAAGATCACGAAGATAATACTCCAGACGGCCTTTTACATTAAACGACCATTCATCGCAGCGGCTTTCACAGCACCTTTTTATGGTTTCGGAGAACTCTGTAGTTCTTATTTTGACATGCTCTGATTTTGGTTTGTGTTTGGAAAAAAAGTCCACAAAGGTATCACAAAACAAAGTGAGTAGCACTGGAAAATGCGTATTCATGAAAACGAGCACTTTTCCTTGGTATTGCCTCGGCTGCGGTCTGTCGCTTCTTTTCCTACATACAACGTGAACACTTATTCCAGCTGTTGCAACAACATCGCTTCCACGGCTGCGGCTGGATGTATTTATACCATCTGCTCCTTTTTGCGAGATGTGAACCACTTCCTGTCCGCTGTCCAATTTCTCCTTACAAATCACGCACAATTCTTCAGGGGTCTGCATTCTTGAAGGCGGACGCACACCGAGTCAGCAGTACACCGAGTCAGTCTGAAACAGAAAACACAAATTAATAAACTGTGTTGCAGTATTTAAAAGGAGTACATAATAACAGTTTTAAAGAAAATGACAAGCACAAATACGCAGATTTGATAGTGGGTAGTAGGAATTAAAGAGTTGTATATAATATAAGTTTATAAAGATGTAGCAATGTCCATTCTCACATACACTCCATACAGTAATTTTATTTACATTACGTGACGTCATAGTTTAATACTAGCCGCCTAATACAATTTTTAGTGTCATATAGGTTAATTTAGAAACGAAAATGTGTTTTAAAACATTTTACTGATCAAGAAAAACGTCATAACTCTCTCTACAAAGCGAAATTAAAATTTATTGTATTTCGTAGGAAACTGCCAGTCCGCCATTTTGAATTTCATTTTTGGGGGTGTTCCCGGGTCCAATTTTGTCGGATTTTGGATATGTTATTCTGCAATGGTTCCTGAGCTGGAAACAGTTTAGAAAGCTTCTGAAGCAATTTTGCCCAGGTTGAAGCTATTTTTGCTCTAGATTGCCTGGACTAAAGAACGGCGCACATGTTGAGATTTAATGAGAAACATAATAAATTTGATGTGGTATGCAACAACAAGCAAAACAAAGCATTACTGTCTTCGTTGGATTAATATATATTAATATATATATGTATGTATGTATATATGTATATATATATATATATATATATATATATATATATATAATATATATATATATATATATTAATATAGATATATGTATATATATATATATATATTATATATATATATATATATATATAATATATTATATATATATATATGTATAGATATATATATATATATATATAATATATATATATATATATATATATATAAATATATATATATATATATATTGTGTATATATATATATATATATATTGTATATATATATATATATATTGTATGTATATATATATATATATATATATATATATATATATATATATATATATATAATAGATATATATATATATATATCTATATATATATATATATATATGTGTGGTATATATATATATATATATATATATATATATATATATAATATATATATATAATATATATGTATATACAGTGGGGGGAAAGTAAGTATTCGTACACCTGCAAAATTGTTTTTCAATAAACTTACAATCAAACGAATTACTTCAAAGTTGAACAAAAGATGGCTATTGGCATACAATATAGTATAAACGAAGAACCAAAATTACGAATAAATAACTCGACAAATTAAATTTAGGAAATTAGGTGGGGAAAAAAGTATTCGTACACTTAGGAAAAGTTACAAATAGAGGACAAATAGAGGTCTCTAGCATCTACATGAGTCTTCTGGAATGTTCCAAACACTGTTTGCGACCACGTTATGATGACGTCATTTCCTGCAGCTCTCATTCATTGTCAGTCTTATGCATGAAGGTTGTCGCCCATGGCGAAGACGAAGGAACTCTCTGTTGAACAGAAAATGAGATAATCAGGCTCCACAATGAAGGGTTGAGCTGCAGAGACATTTCAAAGAGGTTAAGTATCCCATTCAGTACAATAGGCCTCCGTTATTTTGAAATGGAAGAAGACGGGTACTACTCACAACCTTCCTCGAACTGGTGCTCCTCGAAACATTTCTCCCCGAGTGGGAGAAGGATGGCAAGAAAAGTTAAAGAAAACCCTATGACGGACTAGCAAGGAGATTCAGAAGAATTAATGGCTGCAGGAACTTCGGTCACTAAACGGACTATCAGTAATGAACTACACAGGATAACCTGAAGTCTCGCCGTCCAAGGAAAACACCCCTACAAAGAAAATGCATAGAGGATGCTCGTTTGAAGTTTGCCGGTGAGCATTTAGAAAAGCTAAAGAGTTCTGGATACCGTACTTTGGTCAGATGAAACGAAATAGAGTTATTTGGAAGGAACACGGCTTGTCATGTGTGGAGGAAAGATGGATGCGCTCTTGATCCAAAAGAACACCATCCCTACTGATCAGTGGCGGATTTAAGGTGCGCGGGGCCCTAGGCCGGTTGGAGTGCGGGGCCTCAAACTACGCAAAGCTAGCTTAATTAACTGAAATGAAGATTACACCCCCATCCCCAGTGGTGACCTTACGGGGCCCTCAACTTGTTGATTTCTCCATTGTGCCTCAGTGCAGCCTCCTGCCTTATCCTGAAAAACATAACAACATAAAAAACAAACTATTTACACTTGACCTCGGTTTAGTATTAATTAATACAGTTTAATTAATTAATTAAATACAGGACACTAAACAGTTGTTCGGGTGAAAAGTCGCTTTATGGGAAAAGTCGCCAGCCCCCACCAGTGGCGACTTTTTCCTTAAATATGTATAAAATGTATTTATATGAAATCTAAGCTAAACTGACCTAACCTAGCCTAAGTACGTTTCATATAAAAAAATTAATTACATTAATTTAACATTTTTCAACTTATTTATGTTATTATAAAGCTGACTAAAAACTCCCCTATCCCCATTTTATTGACTGGCGACTTTTTCGAGATACGACTTTTACCATTACTTACCACTAAAACACACTCACATGTGCACTCCACAGCGGCCTGGATAGAACTAAACTCCCGCCAGCAAGAGAGTGATACCATAATTATCACTAATCATTAATCAATTGTATTATTTATAGTGGAATCCAACATTATAATTATATGTGAGGCGCGGGCCTCACAGGCGCGGGGCCGTAGGCATGGCCTACTCGCGGCCCCCCCCTAAATCCGCCACTGCCTACTGTAAAGTTCGGAGCGGAAGCATCATGGTATGGGGGTGCTTTCATCTAATGGTACTGGAGCAATTCACGTCATAGAGGGAAACAATGAATGGAGCACTGTATCGCGATATTTAGAAGAATATTTGTTCGCCTCTGTCCAACAGTTGGAGCTTGGAGATGAATGTGCTTCCAACAAGAAACGATCCGAAGCATACTGCCAAACTTACTGGAGTGGTTCGTTCAGAACAATGTGAGGGTGCTGCAGTGGCCTAGCCAGTCGCCTGATTTGAATCCGATTGAGAACTTGTGGCGAATATTAAAAAAGCAGATTCATTTGAGGAACCCGAGGAACATCGCCGATTGAAGGTTATTTGCAAAGAAGAGTGGGCTAAAATTCCGACAGAAAGTGCAAAGCACTAGTAGGAACCTACGGAAAACGTCTACAAGCAGTTATTGCCAACAATGGTTACGCAACTAAATATTAAGTTATGAAATTAATTTGTACGAATACTTTTTCCCCACCTAATTTCGTAAATTTAATTTGTCGAGTTATTATTCGTAATTTTGGTTCGTTCGTTTAATACATATTAATTGTATGCCAATAGCCATCTTTGTTCAACTTTGAAGTAATTCGTTTGATTGTAAGTTTATTGAAAAACAATTTTGCAGGTGTACGAATACTTATTTCCCCCCACGAAATATATATATATATATATATATATACGTATATATATATATATATGTATACAAAGGTGGGCAGGACCGAGTTCCAGGAACTCGGTCCTTTTTAAGGACCGTGAGCGGGAAAGTCGGTCCTTTTCTCAGTGAGGACCGAAATGAGGAGCGACGGTCCATTTTTAAGCAATTCCGGACGGTCTGGTCCGGACGGTCTTTTTTAGTGATTTTAGTGTGTTTAGTGATTATTGGAAGTTCTAAAGATGGAAACTCAAGCATTTAACTTAACTTTTTTTCATCATTTATGTACTGTATTAATTATAATTTACGTTAATAAAATTAAAGATTTCCGGTGTCTTTAATTTCATTTTTCATTTTAATCAAATTTTTCACTTATATTATATAAGGACCGAGTCGTTCCTAGGTCCTATCTTCAGAAAGGACCGTGACCGGGGACCGTCGGTCCAGTTTGAGGCAAGGACCGGGACCGTCGGTCCTTTTTGAGGCCCGGGTGCCCACCTTTGTATACAGTGGCGGTCCTAGCTTACATGACGCCCTGGGCGAACCTCACCTTCAGCGCCCCCCCCCCCCCTGTTCGCCAACACACACACATTCGAATCCCCCCAAAATAAAGGACAGACATAACTCTTTCACAAAATAACTTTTTATTGGACTAATTGTTGGAACTTCAGAACCAAAACAAAGACTCAAATTTCTGAATTTTACAAATCCTTCATCACGTAAATAGAATAACTCACTTAAGAGAATGTAATTATGATACTATGAACAGGAAAAATACAAATTAAATTGCACAACTGCCATAAATAAACTAGAGAATCAAATTTCTAAATTGTACAAATGCTCTATCACATAAATAGAATAAGACACTTAAGAGAGGGTAATTATTATGCTACACTTTGAACAAGAAACAAAATAAATTGCACAACTGCCATCTAAAGCCTGACTCTTCTTACCTTCCTTGATGCAAAGTCATGAATTAAATCATCATATGAAATCTGCTCAGCAATTGTATGATTTATACTGATGATGGCCAGACCGGTAAGGCGTTCCTGTGACATAGTTGACCTCAGGTAGGATTTGATGAGCTTCAGCTTTGAAAAGCTCCTCTCTGCTTCAGCAACAGTGACTGGAAGAGTAAGACCAATTCTGAGAGCAGTCCACAAATTTGGATATATTTCAGAGAGCTCCCTTTCATGGATAAATGTCAGCAGTTCAAGCAAGGATATGGTCTTTGATGGCAAGTCAGGCAAGTTCTTCAGCTCCTGTGCAAGCTCTCTGCCATCCAAGTCAGATTGTCCCTTAAAGTGTAGTGTAGTACTAAGGTTCACACATTGTTCTGTCAGCTCCTCAAATGTGAGATTTTGGAAATGTGTCAGCACTCCAAACTTCTCTCCCACAATTTCCAACGTGGAAAATCTTTCCTGAATGGCTGATGTTGCAGCATCAACCACTGCATTGAAAAATGTCACCTCCAGCTTCTTCAAAGCATCAATCAAGGGCTCATCAGATGCTTCATAGGAGAAGTGCCGCTTTGTGGGCCTCAGCCGTTTTTGTTTTAACACAGCCTCCACATTCATTTGTTCACAGATATCTGTGGCTGCCATTTGTGCAGCCACAAAACCTGTTGCCCTGTAATTGCGGAGACCTCTCTCTGTTTTTTTAGGAGATTTACTGCAACATCAACGTGCATGCTAGGAGACTGCATCTGCTTGCTCACATGCTGAATTTGGCACAACAGGTCATGCCACACCACTAAACAAATGGCGAAGCGGTATGACCCAACCTCCTCTGACAGAGATTGAGCCTCGACCTTTATTACAGTCTTTGGTGTGGTCCCTCACCTCGATCAGTGCATCTCTCACTGCAGCTGCCTGATATCTCAGGGGCTCCACACTCTTGATCTTGCTTTCCCACCTTGTATCAGACCACATCTTCAATGTGATGTTCACATGTTTTTTCAAAATGGCCCATCGTTGTGTGGAGGCTGAAAACAAGTTGTAAAGCTTCTGCAAGATGCCAAAGTAACTTGTGGCATCAATAGATCCCTTAGCAGCATCGGCCACAAGCAAATTCAGAGAATGAGCCCCACATGGAACAAACAGAGCTCTGGGATTAATTTCTAGGAGCCTGGATTGAACACCCTTGTTTTTTCCCCTCATGTTGGCCCCGTTGTCGTATGATTGTCCTCTACAGTCCATGAAAGGAACTTTTAGCTCCTCCAGTCTCTTCAGAATCAGAGATGCCAAATGTTGACCAGTGGACTCCTCTGCCTCCAAAAACCCCATGAAATGTTCCTTTATATGGGGCTTCCCCTCCAGTGACACAACCCGAATCACAACTGACAACTGTTCAGTGTGGCTGATATCTGGAGTGCAATCTAGAATTATTGAAAAAAACTTTGATTGTTTGATGTCGCTCACCATTGCTGAAATGGTCTTGCTGCTCGACAAATCAATGAGTTCGTTTTGTATGTGGTGGCCGAGGTAGCTGGTGTGACTGGAGGTCCCTTTTTGGACACGGTTAATGTGCTCTTGCATTATAGGATCAAATTGTGCCATCAGTTCAACTTCTTTCAGAAAATTGCCATTTGATGGTGAGAAACAATTTTCTGTATGTCCCCTTAGTGCCAAATTCCTAACTGCCAGAGAATGCACAATAGCAGTGAGACGTGTCAGCACCGCTCTCCATCTCAATTCTCAGCCTCCAGAAGTGCCATCTCCTGCTTGTCAATGGTCCCCCCTTTCTCATCCTCACTGCCAGTTCTTTCCAGATTTTCATAGAATTTAGGTGTTCTGAACTGTTGTCATGTGATGTGAGCAATGGAGCTTGCATGCTTCCGTCCGAGAGTCCCAAACTTGTTAAATTTATTTTCCTCTTGGAAAATAATGTACTCAGAACAGAACGGCTGTTGTTTTTTAAGGAATAGGACCAACCAACCTTCTGGTTTATTTTCCCCACTAACCAATGACTTCCTGAAGTATTGATGGTGGAAACTTCTTCCGTCACTGTCGTTTCTAGGGAATACAAAGTCAGATGGTACTTGACTTGGTCCCCTGGAACCAGTTGTGTCCGAATTCTCTCAGTCAGAACTGAAGGCCAATTAGCAGGGTCGGTGGACAGAGCTCATCCTCAGGAGGCGATTCTGCTCCAGGCATTTCTAATAGAAAGAACAAGAGCATTACTCATTAGTATACACACCTAAGTTAGATAACACATTATTCACAGCACTTTGTTATGGTGGTGGTGTTATGGAATTATGGTGGTGAACACCACACATACCCAGTAACCCAGACCCAGTGATAATAACATTATAATTTATAACTGTTTGCAAAATGCTTTGCAGGAATGCACAACATACACACACACACACACGCACACACTCAGACTATGTGCACACAAACTCACCTGAAGAGTCCTGCCGGGGAGAAGTAGAAGCAAATGGGTCTTCATCCTCAGGATCAGACTGCATTTGTGGAGACATATGTGAGGCTGAGGAGGTAGATGGCTCCTCAGCCTCAATAATGGGAGAAGTAGACGGCTTCTCATCCTGGCTAGCGGCAGAGGGTGTTCCAAAATATTTCAAAAGTGCCCCTGCAAATAGTAAAATAGAACATAACAGACCAATGCATGAATAGGCTAGTACAATTAATTTAACATGTTATTAAGCACAATTATTAAACTTTTAGAATAGGAAACAAATGAATAATACAACCTCCTTGGTTAATGGCTAATTATATACATAATAGTACACTTCAAATGACTCAGAAAGCTATATCACAAAATAGCAGTGCAATATAGCAGTGAAGAGTAGATGACATAGCTCTATACCTTTATCTTTTGCTCGTTTCTCCTCTTCTTCTTTCCTCTTTTTTCTAAACTGAGCACCTGATAGCTTTGACCTCTTCTTATCCATTTGCGGTATTTGACAGACCTTAGTGGCTTAGTGTGAAGATTCGTTCTGTAATAAATAATATACATTTCACTATTAACCAAACCCAGAAAAATAACATTACATATGTTAAAGTATGGGCCTTTATTCCCAATAATATTAATCTGGAAGCATTTTGCATTGTTTAGGTCTTTTATGGAAGGTTTATGAAAATGCAATAGATGGTTTTTTATTAATAAAAATATATTTATTGATCTTTTATTATTTATTTTATTTTATTTTTTATTTTTATTTATTTCTTTATTTATTTATTCTTATTTTTATTTTATTTTTTTTTGCAGGCGCTCATGCCGCCCTGTGCGGCTGCCCATATTGCCCATATGAGGAACCGCCACTGTTTGTATATATATATATATATATATATATATGTGTGTGTGTGTGTGTGTTTATTTATAATAAACTGAAGAATAACTTTCTCGCAAGTCCCATATTTAAATTTCGTTTTCTATTGAACAAAAGGTTTTTTTTGGTTGTTTTAGGTATAACTTCTTTTTCATTTCGAATGTCGCTTTAATCAAACATTAATATATTTAACAAAAGTAAAATCTACTTACATTTAGATTTCATTTTGTGATAATTTTTAATTTCATAAAAACTAAATATTAATAAAATATAAATATATTAATATAAATATTAATAGTATTCTTAAAATACTTAAAATAAATAATTTCGTTGGTTTATGAGTTTCTGTTCATTAGCTTCAAATATCGTCACCCAAATGTCGGACGTTGGATTGAGTAACCAAAACCGTGGTCGTCGTCGGCTGTGTAAGAAAATAAAAAATAATAGTAAAACTTAAAATATAAAAATAGTTTAAAATTATTAATATAAAATTAAATATAGGAGTAAATGGACGATTTAAAATTACTTTTTTCTGTAATCACTTAAAATTTTAAAATTATATAACCGAATTATTACAGGTATTTTGTTGAATAAACTCCACAGCTTATGATTTGCTGTTGTTGGTTCGTAGTTGGCAAAGGCGAGCGAAATAAGCAGCCAAAAAATTTGTTATATATTTTTTATTTATTTCATACGTTTTAGTAACATTTAATCCCTCTTACGAGTACGAACATTCGTCTCAAATGTGTTTCATATTAATTTTGTAATAAAAATGAAACATATTCTCTAATCTTTCTTTCATATTTTAAAATGAAATGGTTAATTAACTCTGAGCTCATTCATGATGATGAGTTGGAGTTGAGTCTTTCACCTAACCTCGGGGAGCAACCAGGAAGCTTAGTCTTTCAGGCGAGTTTCCGACCGAAGCTCGTCATGATGAGTTTCATACGATATTAAGTTATATACGATATACGTATATTAAGTCAGATTATTAGTTGAGTTATTTTAAACCCGAAATACTCGTCCCAACCGTCCAGAAAGATGTACATTAAATAAACCGATGCCTTTTTATGGCTACATCAGCCTAAGGATCGAAAAAGACCTAAAACGATTGCTCACTCAGTTTTATCCACAAATTGACTTTAAATTTATACTTAACAACAATTTTAGTATTAGCCTCTTTCATAAACTTAAGGAACGGTTGCTTGATAATCTCGTCTCCACCCTTTCTCCACACTTTTAAGTGTGGTTGTTTTGTCACATTATATTGGCAGCTCCGTGCGACAACTTAAGTCGCGGGTCGATGAGCATCGTGGCATCAGTAGTCGTACTTTTCTACCATTAAGTAGACCACTTAAATCTTCTATACGTGACCATTGCAAAAGCAACAATAATTTCTCGGTTTTAATCACCGCGCATAACACTGGTATGCAATCCGTTTTTCTCAATCAGCTCAGGTTATCCGGCTATGGCCTCATAAGTAAAATAGAATTTTTCGTGATTTTGTCAAAGCGGAATTGGAACAGTAACATCTATCATCACTTGTTTCACTTGTATAATATCTTTTTTTACTTTTCAGGCATATAGATAAAATATTTCATAATGAATAGAGCGTGTAAAAATGATCCCAATAGATTCTGCTACATATGTGGGACGGTTACCATCAGGGCCGGATTTACTTGCTTGTGGGCCCTAGGCCAAACCTTATCAGTGCCCCCCCCAAAAAAATATTATATATATATATATCGTAATATTGTAATGTAAAAAAAAAAAGAATTACAACATAATGTAACACATCAATAATTTTATTCAAATTAGTTTTATATCATGTACAACTTATTCTTACACAAAGGAATAATGGAAAAAAATAGTCAAATTGAAGCATAATAAATTTTGCAATAAGAATTACAACATAATGTAATACATTACACATTAATAATTTTTAATCAAATTAGTTCCATATCAAGTACATCAAAGTAAATCAAGTTCCATATCATGTACATCTTACACATAGGAATAATGGAAAAATACAATGAAACTGAAGCATAATAAATTTTGCAAGCACAACTATGTGAAGTTCAAAATTACTTTTTCCTGCTTTTTTCTATGGCAAATTTGTCAATGATACTGTTTGTGTCAAGGGATTGTAGGAGGTCCCCAGTGGGCCCCCAGTTACTGGTGGGCCCTAGGCCAATGGCCTATGTTGCCTATTGGAAAATCCGGCCCTGGTTACCATGCCAAATAACCAGTCCCAAATCACTAAATTTGTGAAGACAATGTATAGAGCATACTTTGGAATTAAGCTAGGAGACCAGGACAAAAATTTCGCCCCTCATATGTGCTGCAAGACGTGCATTGAAAATTTGAGAAGATGGAGCAAAGGCAGAGCGAAATCTTTGCCTTTTGGAATTCCCATGATTTGGAGAGAAGAAAGGATCACGTGACAGATTGCTATTTCTGCATGACAAACCTCCAAGGTGGGCTTATAAATTTATTTTTCTTAAATATTTTGAAATCCTCGTATGAAACTTGACATAATATTCACCATAATGTAATATTCACCATATATAGCATAATATTCACCATAATGGTAATCATACATTTACATATACATATTGTTATAGAAAATACATTTACACATACATATTGTTATACAAGTTACATTTACATATACAATGATTGTATATTTTCTTTCTTTTTCATTCATATTGTCCCCGAAGGGACAATATGAATGAAAAAGAAAGAAAATATACAGACTCCATCGACCTATTTCATATCTTACAGACCGCAGCCTTCCCTCACGAGCCGCCACTGTCTGAATGCTTCTTCTATTTCATATGCAAGTTTTATATCCATGTTTCTGTGTTTCTATTTTCAGGAGTTAACAAGAAGAATAAACCATTGTTGTATACCCTGACATTCCTTCTGCTATGAGACCTGTACCCCATGGTCCTGGAATTCCAATACCCGACCCACCTCAAACCCTGGCCTTCGATGATTCTGATGATGAATCAATGACCAATGCCAATGACGTCCCAGTCGTATATACCTCAAAATACCGCTTCAAATGAGCCGAGGCCTCTCAACCAGGCCAAACTTAATGATCTTACCAGGGATTTAGGACTTTCCAAATTAGCTGCCGAGATCTTGGGCTCACGACTTCGAGAGGACAACTTGCTGGCTCCGGGAACAACATTCTCCTGGTATAGGAAACGAGAGGAAGAATTCCGCAAGTTTTTTGCAGTGCACGAAAATGCCTCTTCCTTAGTGTACTGCTGCAATGTTGAGGGGCTAATCGAATCCTTGGGCCTGCCATATAACGCATCAGAATGGAGGCTATTTATAGACTCGTCTAAACGAAGTTTGAAAGCAGTACTTCTCAACATTGGGAATAGGGTTGCATCAGTCCCTGTAGCACATTTCGTACAACTTACTGAGAGCTACGATAACATGAAAATTTTACTGGATGCTCTCGTATACGACCAACATAACTGGAGGATCTGTGGAGATTTGAAGGTAATACTAATATCATAAGTAAACTATTGCTATTGACTATGTTGTTTTTCCAAAGGTTATTTGAGAGCGTATAAGAACACTTAACATCCCCACAGAAGTGATACAGTCCAATGCATAGATTTTTTTATCTGATAGAACAAATTCTCTAAATTCTTTAAATATTTTCATTTTTTTTCAGATTGTGGCATTTGTATTGGGAATGCGAGGGGGATACACGAAATACCCATGTTTCCTCTGCAAATGGGATAGCCGAGCGGATGAGAAGCACTATGCACAGTGAATGGGCATCCAGAGAGAATTTTGAACCTGGGTCGCATAATGTCGTTTCAGTGCCCCTTGTACCACCAACAAAAATTTTGCTCCCACCACTTCATATTAAGCTGGGCTTGATGAAAAATTTCATCAAATCAATGAATAAAGAGGGTTCAGCATTCCGATATCTCGAGAGTAAATTTCCTCATATATCTGATGCTAAACTAAATGCTGGGGTTTTTGATGGTCCTCAAATTCGAACTTTGATCAAGGATACTCAGTTCGAAAACGCAATGACTCCAACTGAGAAGAATGCCTGGCAGGCATTCAAATCAGTTGTCACTGATTTTCTTGGCAAGCGTAGAAGTCCAGAATACGAGTCCGTTGTCGAAAACTTGATGGAAGCTTTCAAAGCTCATGGGTCGCGCATGTCCATAAAAATGCACTTTTTGTGGTCCCACTTGGACTATTTTCCTGAAAATTGTGGGGATTATAGTGAGGAACAGGGTGAACGATTTCACCAAGATATCAAAATAATGGAAGAGAGGTACCAGGGAAACTGGGATATCAATATGCTGGCGGACTATTGCTGGTGTTTGAAGCGAGACGTGCCCGAAGAAAAACACAGACGGAAAGCCAAAAAAACTTCATTCCTTCCTCAATAAGCTTTTTTCCATATTCATTGTATGAATAAAAGTATTTATTCACACAATGTTTTCATTTTTCACGAGTGTTCTTATAATATTACTCGTATCTACAGTGTTTAAGCTAAAAAAATCAATAAATTTGGGGATAAAATTGGACTTATAATAAATGGCCAATAGAGAAAAAACCTGACCTGATTGAGGAAAACCAATGTCATTTTCGAATTCAGCATGGTCGAATTATATAATATGAGTTGAAAAAACCCTCACAGCAGACAAAAAAATTTCATACGCATACCATTGATATAATGAAACAGATTTAAGAATTATTGAGTCCTTGTATATGAAAGTGCAAGTGCTCTATTTGAGTGATGTGTATGCCTCTGAAAACAAATTTTGTTTTTGTAAATGGGTCATAATTATTTTATTTTATTCAAATTCTATTTTGAGTCTTTATTCATATACATTGTATTTCCAAATATGTAGTTGTAATGGGTTTCATAGGTGCCCTTAGTACTGGCGCAGCCATATCACTATTTTTATCTTCATTTTATTCTGATAGCAGGCCCATAGCCAGGGGAGGGTCGGGGCTCGAACGACCCCCCTTGACAGGAAAGGTCCACTTTTGCGACCATAGTTATAACTTATGATGTGATATTATAATATATAACATCATTTAATAAATAAACACTTGCAATTTCTTTTTTTTTTCATTTTTTAAAACTTCACAACCTACTCTAAACTACTTTAAACCCTCTCCGCAGTAACTAGGTCATTGCACCAAAAGGTCCGCCTTTCTAAATTTCCCCCCCCCCCCCCCATTGGATAGTCCTGGCTAGTTCTGGATAGTATTTTTAATTGGCAAGACATTTGTAATTGTTTGACAAATTTTCTGTGATAAAACTATTGTACCAAAATTAGATTTTTATTTTGTATTATTTGAATGAGACTGATCTCATAAAACAATATAATTGATTTTACACTCGCCTTTGGTGATCTGTTTCAAGAAAAAGTTTTAATACTGTGCCCTTTTTATTTTAGGGGGTGCCCTTTTTTCTTTGGACCCCCCTTACTGAAATGCCTAGATCTGCCCTTGTCGTCATATATATATGTTGTGCCTGCTAGCTCCTAAAGTTAGCGTCGCTGATGCTGACGCTACTACCATAAAATTTAGTGCCGCTAATAAATGCAAAAAACTCTTTTTTTGTGAAGGTCAAAATATGAAAATAAAAACCCACTCTAATAGACAGAGTTTATTTCCACAACAGTTTCGATGCCCACTGGCATCCTCCTCGGGTGGATACAGAAAAACGAATCTGTATCCACCCGAGGAGGATGCCAGTGGGCATCGAAACTGTTGTGGAAATAAACTCTGTCTATTAGAGTGGGTTTTTATTTTCATATAGTGCCGCTAACGCTAATTTTGTCACTAATTTTTTTTTTAACCCACCCCAATTTATTTATTCTGCCTTCCGGACGAAACAGGCAACATGTTTTGTTACAAGCAGAGCAGTGAATATACAGAGTCTGTCCAACAAGTTGCAGCTTACAACCTCAACTTGCCGATGTCATGATCAACTTGCAGTTAGTGCTGCCTCTCTTTTTTATAATGGAGACTACAGTCGGCGAACTAAATTTTAAGACAAATGGTTTTGAAAAATTAGCGATTGGCTTTCTTTAAAAACTTAGCGCAGCTACCTGTTTCGCTAACAATTTTGAAAATTAGTGGCGCTTACAATATCGCTAATAAAATGTTAGTGGCGCTAATTGGCCCCGCTAATCCCAACGCTGTAAACTATAATATATATACACAAAAATCAAGTTATAACTGTGAGCACAAATTAAGCATAAGTTTATATATACTGTGTGTAATCACTGTGTGTATATACAGGGTGGGCCGAAAGTCTGGATCCATAGGAAAATATTTATTTTAATACATAAATTACAACAAATGGTAAATACTTAAAATGAATATCAACTTTAACTCGTAAATGCGTATCCGTGATACTGTACAGTGGTTCGTACTCCAGTATAAACAACAAATTATAACAAATGCTCAAATTGGCGACCTCTGACATCGAGACACTTAGGGATGGAATTTATGATTTTTAATAATTCTTCGAATTGACGTTTCATTTGATAATCTTCTTGTTGACTTTACTGGACTATTCGTTAAAGTTTCACATACCAGTGCAGAGGTATTTTCATCAGTTGCAGTTTTTGGACGACCAGAACGCCGTCGATCATGTACACTTCCTGTTTCTTTGAAACGTTTAAACAACTTGCCAACAGTCGCATGTGTTACTGGATGCTTATCAGGATGATTTCTATTGAATTCGGTAGCAACTTCTCTGTGTAGCGCCCTGTCTTGCGTACATGAGCACAAGTTCTACCCGGTCTTCTGTTGTTAGATTCGAAGCCATTTCTGGGCTGAAATAAAAAAAGTATTGGAGTATTTATACTGGAGTACGAACTACTGTACAGTATCACGGATACGCATTTACGAGTTAAAGTTGATATTAATTTTAAGTATTTACCATTTGTTGTAATTTATGTATTAAAATAAATATTTTCCTATGGATCCAGACTTTCGGCCCACCCTGTATATCTATATAGTCATCCAGCGGATTAATATACTAACGAGGTATTTCTAACATGTGCTTCTTTCCAAATATATATACAGAAAGTTGATACATATACAATAATATTATAAAATAATATTAATTATACAATAATGTTAATTATACAATAATATTAAAAATCATTAATTTATTAGAATACGAGATGTCATTCAGGTTAAAGTTAGAGGAGTTAAGCCCCCTCCCCCCACCTGTATGGATAACATGGATCAACGAAATGACAACTGGAATAAAATGACTAAGTACTTGGTTGATTTCCGTTAAAATTCTTTTAACTCTCTCAGAAGGTTGATAAGTGAATGTTGACAATCGTAAACAACTCAAAGCTGGCAAAATCATCAAGGCATCCTACGACTGCACTGACCCTTGACCGGATCTCTCGCCGGATATGAACCCCACTGAATACGTGTGTATTCTTTTAGGCCGGGCATTGAGATAAACATTCAATAAACCAGACAAGACTTGACTGACATTTTGAAGTCGGAGTGGAACAAAATTCCGCAAGAGAAAATTTCAGATATCATTAAATTCGTGTCTCATTGCATTTCTACGTTAAGAGAAGCTCGAGGGAACTCAACCAAGTATTTAGTCATTTCATTTCAGGTGTGTGTGTGTGTGTGTGTGTGTGTGTGTGTGTGTGAGCCCTTTGGTTATAATCGCTTTAAATATGAGATTTGTTTATATAACGCACAAAGAAAAGAATCGTTTAAAAATTGTTAACTCGTGCATTTGAAGTGTTGCTTTATAATAATAACAATAATAATGCTCATTAAGTTAGTGAAAAGATAAAAACGATGATAAAACTCGCAGTGTTTATGAGTTGCTGTTTTTGGTTTCCATTCCATTCTTATTAACAACAAACAACAACAGGTGAGGGAGTTCAGAATAATGGATGACCTCATCATCGTAATTGATTGAAAAGCTTCCTATTATTTATTTTCATTCTTAATTAGCGGTTTTAATTTTACAAATCTATCCGTTAAAATAAAGTATATGAATTTTTAAATCGTTCTGATTTATTCTACCAAAATATTACAGGGATGCGTATCTATAAAGTCTATTTATTAGATAGTTATTTATAAATACTGTACAGTCAATTTGCCTGCGTGATACACAGAATTTTGAGATCAAGAATCTACACTTAAGAGAATTATAGATTTTGATTAAAACAATGAATGTCAAATTGGAAATAAAAAAAATTAGTCACTTTATGTCAAATGGAAATTTAAAAATGCACATGAGTTTTGGAAGGAAATTTAGTTACAAAAAGTGTACAAAAATATACTATTTCAGAGGTAGTGTACAAAGGCACGCTGAATTATGTATCACTTGCAAACACTGTCGACAAGGTTTGCAAGTTTTCAAATTTCAAAATTTGCAAACACTGCACCCTGAATAACATATCACCCCAAACTATGACAGCACGATTTGCATTCCTCACCCTCGCCAATTCTGCATACTTGCAAACATGACCCACATAGTCTCAAACACTGTCGACAGTGTTTGCAAGTGATACATAATTCAGTGCGCGCGGACTTGAAAACTGTCACTTGCTTTCACTGTCGACAGCGTTTGAGCGTCTTATTCAGGCCACCCACTGTAAAACTTTTCAATGACTACAATACAAATTTGCCGAAATATTTTATAAATATGCTCTGTCAAGATATACAAATAAACTCTGTAATTTTGATTATATGTAATTAATATCTCCCCATGTATAGTATGTACTAAACTTGCGCCTCGGTGGTATAGTGGTTAGCGTCGCTAAATGGGTACGTTGGGCTGCTGGTGGAGCGTGGTTCGGATTCCACGTTAAACCGTAGGTCTAAGGTGGAGTGAAAAGCTTGACCTTCGTCAGAATGAACAATTCGGGCGAAAGCAAACCAAAGGTTACCAAAGGATATATATATATATATATATATAAGTATAAATCCTCTCCCCCTTCCCCGAATGTGGGGTGGAAACGCAGCCTGCAGGGGAAGCGGTCAACCTCCCTCCTGTTCAGGAAAGGACTCCTGCTCCCAATTTCACAATGAGGAACAGTGACTGTCCGATGCCAAGAGACGTGGCATCACTGCCCTCTTCTTTACCTTCGACTGCAGGGAAGAGGCGTTCAATTACTCAAACGCCTGGCTCGGCGTGCAGTTCCCTGCCTCCCACCGAAGAAGGAGGGGCACGCGCGTCCGTCAGGATATAAACACCGCTAACAGACCCTCACCAAGCCACAGAGTAGGGGAGGGCCCTCCTATCCCCACAAGGTCGTGCCACCCATCCCCCAGTCAGGCGAACCCTGTCTCAGGGAGATTGAGGGAAGAGAACGTGTGGGTCACGGTTAACAGACGCTCGTCACGGAGGGTTCCTCAACCTGTTGTCGCTGCAAGACCACCAGTGAGGAATCTCTCACTCTTTGTGTCACGAATTCAGCTCTCGAACGAGGAAAGCGATATTCGACACATGGTGGAAGAAGTCTGTGGTGAACACAGTATATTGGTAGTTAATAAACTGAACACAAAATCTCCGTATTATAACGCACTTAAAGTAATAATTAAAGGTGTAAATTCACAATTCAACCCGTACAATATGAGTCAGTAGCTACCTAAGCAAGAGCTAAAATTCCTCTCTACCATCCATGATGACTTTATGTACCATGCATCATCAGCAGTAGACTTGTCAAATGAATTAATGTACGGTAGGCCTTTTGGTGGTGATGCTTTCGTAATAAGGAAAAATTTGTCAAAACATATAAAATTTTTAACAAGCGATAATGTAAGGTTCTTAGGCATTGAATTACAAGTGAACAATGATTCCATATTAATTGTAAACTGCTATTTGCTATACAACAACGGCAGTAATCTAGATGAATACATTGATTTGCTGTATAAAATTAAGTCATTATCAGATAACCCCAAATATTCTCATTGTATAATAATGAGGGACTTTAACGCGCATGTGAACTTGTAATTCTTTGTAGACTTGGGTAACATGTGCGAGTCGGCCAATTTAAGTATAAGTGATGTAGCTGTATTAGGGGTAACCAGTGGTAATTTTACATACGTTAGTGATATGAGTGGTACCACCAGGTGGATTAATCATTGTCTTTAGTAATAATCTAAAGGATAGAATTGTTAGAGTTCATATTCTGCATGATTTCCTTCTTTCTGATCATAGACCATTAGAACTATTAATTATTTTTACTAATTTATGCGCAACACATCACAAGAATTCAATAGGTAAGAACAATCGCGTCGATTGGGCTAATGTTAATATGCAACATAGAATAGAATACAAAAACAAAACAGGTCACCTCTTTAATAATTAAGAAATTTTGCATCTTGCCTGTAGTAATCCTTGCTCAAATGATTCTCACTGTAAACTCATAGATAGATATTATAGTAAGATAGTACCCCTGTTAAGAGAAGCAGGAAGCCCCTGATTAAATCTTACAACTATCATACTAAGATTATTCCTGGATGGAATGATTTTATTGCCACCCTGAAGAGGGAATCGAAAGACGCCTACGATTTGTGGTGCTTTCATGGTAGACCCAGATGAGGACCAGTATACATGAATATGTGTAGAAGTAGAGGTCAGTATAAGGCGGCCATAAGGCGATATAAACAGGAAGAAGAGCCTATTCGAGCATCAAAAGTCTGTGAAGCTCACATAAGTAACGATAATAACAAATTTTGGAAAATTGTTAAGAATCAAACTGGTGTCAAAAGTGCCCTCCTTCCGACAATCGATGGGGTGTCGTGGGAGGATGAAATTGCAAAACTGTGATAAAAACACTGGTACTTGTGGGTTATCTGTCGCCACTTTTTAATATTTTTTTATTTATTTATTTTTATATATTAAGAGAAGAGGATTCTTTATACTGTACGGCATTGACGATTGGTTAGGTTAAGTCGTGCTAGTTTGGTTAAATAAAAAACTTTTTAATATTTTTTTATTTAGTTATTTTTATATATTAAGAGAAGAGGATTCTTTATACTGTACGGCATTGACGATTGGTTAGGTTAAGTCGTGCTAGTTTGGTTAAATAAAACGGTATTTAACCAAACTAGCACGACTTAACCTAACCAATCGTCAATGCCGTACAGTATAAAGAATCCTCTTCTCTTAATATATAAAAATAAATAAATAAAAAAAATATTAAAAAGTGGCGACAGATAACCCACAAGTACCAAAACACTACTCAAACATTCTTAACAGTGTGAGTAGGAATAATCTTAAGATAGATTGCAGCGAAACGCCTGTGGGAGAGGACAAGGGAAAATACTGTGATATCAGTTCTTGAAGTAAAGAGGTTAATTAAAGAGTTAAAGACTGGTTCTGCGTCAGGGGTAGATGAGCTATCGAATGAGCATTTAAAATATGCCAATGACCTAGTATGTTTTTATATATCATTGCTCTTATCAGCCATGCTTGCTCATAGCTATATCCCTGCAGAGTTCATGAGGGTATATATCTTGCCCCTGATCAAAAATAAGTATGGAGACATTCTGTCCAGCAATAATTACAGGCCTATTGCTGTCGCTTCCTGCTTCTCGAAACTACTAGAAAAACTCTTTACTCCGATTAAATGATTACCTATGGACATCTCCTAATCACTTTGGTTTTAAAAGGTCCCACTCAACTGACCTGTGTATCTTTGTACTTAAAGAAATATCTAAATACACTGAGAGTAATTCAACTATTTATAGCTGTTTCCTAGATATAAATAAGACATATGATAGGGTGAACCACAATATTCTATTTAAAAAACTAGAAGACAGGAAAGTTCCCATGTACTGTAGATATTAAATCTATTGAAATATTGGTATTTCCACCAACCTTTTTCAGTTAGGTCGGGCAATGTACTATCCGAATGTTTTGGCTCCTCTTGCGGGGTGAGACAAGGCTCCTTGCTCTCTCCTATGCTGTTTAATGTGAATATTGACAGATTAATTGCTTCACTTAATGAGGCAACAGTGGGATGTTGTATAGATAACACAAAGAAAAATAACTTAGTTTATGTCGATGATATGGTGTTAATAAGTCCCTCTGTTGACGGTCTGGATCGGCTACTAAAAGTCTGCGAAGTGTATTCGCAGAAACATGATATTCTTTTTAATGTTACAAAAACTAAGGTTATGCAATTTCATCCTAAAAGCTGTAATGAGCCAGCTGATATTAGGTTTAAAATGAAAGGTGAAGTAATTGAGGAAGTACAAGAGTTTAAGTATTTGGGTCAAACTATCACCAGCTCCTTGAGTGATGGCTCAGATATAAGAAAACAATCTCGAAGCCTCTGTGCAAAAGCGAATATGACTATAAGGAACTTCCGGTTCTGTACAAGTGAAGCTAAAGACACACTCTTTCGTACTTTCTGCAGTAATATATACGGACAGCAACTGTGGGTGAATTATAAAAAAGGTTCTGGCAGAACCCTAAATTTGCTGTGCAACAGGTCTTTTAGAGTCTTACATAAATTACCCCCTGAGATGCTCAGCTTCGCAAATGTTTGCTACCCGCAATGTCCCGAGCTTCCCGGAGGTAACAAGACGTGCTCAATACAGTCTAATGCAAAGAATTAAAAAATCAACCAACCCTTATCCAAGCTATCCATGAGTCCTGCCGTTTGTCCTCTAAGTTATGGAATTCTTGGTACGAAAACGTCTGTCTGTATCTCCACTTAACTATGACATTACTATATTATTTCTAATAAATTGTATATATTTCTATCCTTAGTAGTATATGAGCGGTCATTGTATTAATAATATTTGTCATATGGACTATAGTCTGCCAATAAACCTTTTCATTTTCATTCCATAAGGATAAGTTAATTTGTTTCGATGGTATTAAGTCTTGCCTTCATATATACTGTGTATATATATATACGTTTCTGATGAGGCTGTTTAATTTTATTTTCCAAAGATAAAATTAGCTCTATAATAAAACCTTTATATGACCTTTATAAAGCCGTTTTATTTCTCTAATAAAATTGTTATATGACATCCTCATAAACTTAAATTTAAACTGTTTACTACCAATTTTACGTTTTTATGCTGATATCAGTGATAAATAGTTTATATTTAGCATGCACACATTTCATTGAAGAGGTTCTCATTTCAAAAGAAAGTTCGTCCTGATTCAGTAAAACAAGTTTTATTTCTCAGTTTATGCACCATTTTTCAACCTCAGTTCGGTGTTTGACAAACAAAAAACAACAAAACAAACAGACAAACAATTACCATTTGCTACCTGAAGTTATCAAATTGAGTGTTCCACGTTCATTGCAGCAAAAATTGTCCTAAAATCTTCGGAAGCTATTTTCTCCAGTGTTTGCCCAAATGGAGGTTAATGTATTACATTGATTCTTTCAGTTTTAAGTTTTCTTACTTTTACGCGCCGATTTCCGCGTAAGCTAATGACATGGTACACTTTCCGTTTTAAAGTTTATTACGCCACAAGTCTACAGGGTGTTTGTTTAACCACAGTTAACTTCAAGGAGGAACGACTACAACTGACTTAACAATTTTGGAATTTACTTTTCAAATTTGAAGGACCCCGCCTTCCAATATTCTGCAAACCTATCAAATCATTTATTTTCCTAAGATCGTCCCTCCAGAAGGCTATTACCCATACAAGAGGGAAAGAAGGCGTCTTTACTACGTTTCCCAGGATCCTGGGCCCCCTGATTGGAGCTGGACCTGATTTCCGAGTATAGACCCCTCCTTCTTCCCACGAAATACATTTAAATACCGTTAACAGATTCGAAGCCCTAAGTTTATGACCCCCTCGTGGTTCAACTTTAGCAGCGTCTTCGAATCTGTCTTACAAAAGTCACACCATCATGCAAAAGGAGATATTAAAATCTTCGACCTCGCGAAAGGGGAAACCACGCATTTGAACGCACGTCCAAATCCGTTGGATTACCCTTCTCGCTGGGGTCGGGTCTCGGTGATAAACCTCTGTCCCCACGTGGCTTGGCTTTATTACTTCTCTGATAATCCGAACTAAGATAGAACAACTTTAAACAATCTGAAACACTTCGGATTTATTCGTTCATGAACGTTTAAAAACCAAACCACACTGCGTTCAGAGATGTACACCTCGAAATCTTAAGATTAACAATCCTTCACTTATTTTATAAAAGATCTCTGCCTGCAACTTCATGGTTACGACATCCCTCCCCTCCTTTCATTTTGCACTCCGATGCAAACTTTCTTAACTAGGGTCGGGTATTATCACTTTTATTCACAAAAACTTTCCATTTACTTGTCCCCTTGATTGGGACACTATCACTGATAGATTTTATTTGTCCCCTTTATTGGGACACCAACACTGACACACTTAATTTTAGTAACCTCGGGTTCCTCGTAGTGTACTCGAGGTCGGGGCCTAAGAGCATACTGACGCTCAAACGGTGGCCCTGGGAAAGCAGCCTGTCTGCTTTCTCCGGGGGACCCTATTCCCATAAGGTCCCCGCGAGGAGGTAGTTCGGAAGCACCTGGCGGCTCCTGCTCGCCACTCGGTCCTGCCTGGGGGCAGGAGGTGCACTCCGGTTCACCTCCACGGGTCGATGTTCCTCCGTTCCCTGGGCGAAGCTCTCGGGGAGGAAGTAGCTCGGAGGCGCCCGGCGGATCCCATTCCGCCACTCGGTCCTGCCAGTGGGCAAGAAGCGCCCTCCGGTTCACCTCCCCTAGTCGATGTTTCTCCCTGTCCTGGGCGAAGCTCTCCGTGAGGAAGTAGTTCGGAAGCGCCCGGCGGTCCTCGTTCCGCCGCTCGGTCCTGCCAGGGGGCGGGAGGCGCCTTCCGGTTCACTTCCCCGTGTTGATGTTTCTCCTGTCCTGGGCGAAGCTCTCCGTGAGGAAGTAGTTCGGAAGCGCCCGGCGGTCCTCGTTCCGCCGCTCGGTCCTGCCAGGGGGCGGGAGGCGCCTTCCGGTTCACTTCCCCGTGTTGATGTTTCTCCGGTGTCGAGGGCGAAGCTCCCGAGAGGAGGGGCGTTGGCCCTTCCCCCATCTCATCCCCTGCGTCGTCCGCCCCGCCTTGTCGCTCAACGTCCCATTGGGCATCGATGCTGCGGCGGATGCGGTCTCGATGGATCACTATCTGATGTCCAGTGATCATGTGACGCAGGAGATAAGTGACTGGAGTCTTCTGTTCCGATGATGATGTAGGGACCCTCGTACCGGGGCTCCAACTTGCCTCTGCCCGGTCGCGGGTAATCAATGTACACCAAGCCTTGGGGCGCCTTCTCTTCGAACGGTTTCAATTCCTTGATTCCGTTAGCCTTCTTATATTTCGCTCAGACTCCTCTTTCGGTCTTCGGCGTATTCCTCTGGGTTGTACGGGCTCCCGCACGCCTCCTGTGGCATGCGAAATAGCTTTGAAGGTACGTTGGGGCTCGCCCGTACATCAAGAAGAATGGAGAATACCCCGTGGCTCGATGCACTCTGATGTTCAAGGACAATTCCACGGTGTCGAGGATTTTATCCCAGTCTCGTCCCGTTTCTTTACAAAGTATGCAGAGTTTGATGCATAACTCTTTATTCCGACGTTCGACCTCCCCGTTGCTTTGGGGCTGGTATGCGGCGGTCCTGGTGTCGTACTCCCAAACCCTGAAGAGCTCCTGCAAGGTAGAGTTCCAGAACTCCTTGCCTTGGTCGGATACTACTGCTGAAGGGGCACCCAGTTTGCACCGTATCAAACGATGGCACTTGTCCGCCACCTCCCGGGCCGTCTTGTCCTTTATTGCTGCCAGTATGGTGAATTTGCTGAAACTATCCACACACGTGAGGATATAATGGCTGCCTTCCACGGTCGGAGGAAGGGGACCAACTAAGTCCACGTGCAGAAGTTCCCAAGGACTGTGGCCTCGCACACAAGGCATTGTTTCCACAGTCACTTTCCGCGTCCATTTGTTCCGCGCGCACGTGTCGCACGCTTGGACTACCTGCTGTACCTGTTGAACCATACCTGGCCAAAATAAAGGTCCCGTAGGATTTCTGTAGTTCCGGCAGCTCCCGGATGCATGCTCCCGACGTCAGTGTGGGCTTTCCAAATGAGCTGCTCTCTCAACTTTTTAGGAACTACGATGACCTCTCTTCCGTTCGCATCGATGTAAACCAGCAGGTTCCTCACTAGTTTGACTCTCGACGGCTGGATGGGCTTGGTTACGGACCAGCTGAAAGCCTTTCCTTCTTCGATGGCTGCTCGAATTGCCGCTATTTCAACGTCCTTCTACTGTTGTTTGCCGATTACCTTGCGATCAATGATCGCTTTGTTCGGATATTGCGTTCACAAACTCCTTCGTCACTCCAGGCGGGCGGGACAACCAATCGGCCACTCTGTTGAGTTTGCCTTTCACGTACTCGATGAGAACGTCGCAGTCTTGCAATGTCATAACCGAACGCTCTAGTCTTCCATTTGGGCTCTCGGTGTCCTTCCCTCAGAAGCCACTTCAACGGCTTATGGTCAGAACGGACGATGACTCTCTGCCCAAATATAACATTGCTTCAATTCCTTTCTGTTGGTTGGCCTCTTCTTTGGATTGTTGGGGCTTCACCCCGTTCCTGGTGACCACATGGCCTAATTACCCCACCTGGGACTGTAATAACTGTCATTTTTCCAACTTTACCTTTAAGTTGGTGGTGCGTAGGCTATCCAAGGCTCGTTGTACCCTCTCGTCATGTCCTTCTAAAACCTTCCAAGGACAATGAGGTCATCTAAGTAATCTGTACTTCCTTGTCCAATTGCTTCGGCAAAATCAAATTCATTACTCTTTGGAACACTGGTGGACTATTGGACAATCCAAACGGGACCACCCTGAACTCGAAATGACCGCTTCCCGTGGGGAAGGCAGTTTTCGAGATGCTATCGTCGTGAATGGCCAACTGCCATCTCCCGAGCGTAAATCCCTGCTCGAGAAGTAATGAGTCCCGTGCAACTTGGCCAAGGTTTCCTCCATGATGGGTACTTAATATTTGTCCTTGCTGCCATTGACGTCCCAAGGTCTATAGTCTACACAAAGCCTCAGGGCCCTACGCTTCTTTTCTTCAATCGCTTCCCCTTTGGATTCCTGTGGTCACTCTTCGTTCCTAGTGATCACGTGGTCCTGGTACTCTACCGGTGACGGTAGTAGTTAATCTTTTCTTTCCCTCGTCGGTCTTCTTCCCTTTGAGAGCGACGGACATCGGTGAACATGCGTCTTGAGGTGTTTTCAATCTCTTCTTAGTCACTTGTGGAAATTTGACTCTTTCTCACCGTGACACTTGTTCCATTTTTCGTTTCGGGCGAGGAATCAACGGCTGTTCCGACGAACCTCCCCGTTCTCGTTGCCTCAACCACCATGCCGATGTCATCTTATCTTCAAGGTAATACTCTTTAGTCGTCACTTTATTTCTCAAAAGTAACTTTACCGCCTCCTTGGAAAGGTTAACTTCCCGTTGAGATTTCCCGCTCTGTGATACTTGCAAACCACGCTGAGCCTCACTGCACATTCATTGCAGCGTAGAGTAAACGTCCAGGGGAAACCATACCCCAAATTTTCTTCTTCGTCTATTCCCTTTTCCTTTAACTTCTTTGGGGATTCTGCTCGACAACTTTCCAAGTATCCTCGAGCCTCACCGCATATCCCATGCAGTGGAGAATAGACGTCCAGGGGAACTCATATCCCCAATTTTCCACTGTCTATTCCCATATCATTTAACTTCCCTTTGGAATTCTGCTCGACAACTTCTCCAAGTATCCTCGAGCCTCACTGCATATCCTATGCAGCGGAGAATAGACGTCCAGGGGAACCCATATTCCCCATTTTTCACGATTACCAATGGAAACGACCAGGTGGAACGGCTATGCTGTATCACTCCTTGATCCAGCATTTCTGCTATTTGTCGCTTTACTCCTCCTCGTGTGTAATAGGTACCCTGTAGGGTCGCCTAAAGATGGGAGGATGGTCCTGGGTTTCCAACTTCATTGGCATCAGGTTATCATAACCCAATGGCTCGCCACCCAGTAAGAAGACATCTGAATAATCCCTTAGCCACTCTTCGACGATTTTCCTTTCTTTGTCGGAAAAGGATTTCCAACCAAGGACATGGGACTTGAGGCTTGTCACTCGTTCTTCGAAGTCCTTTTTCAATTGCTTGACTTCCTTTCACCGTGACATTCGTTCCAATTTGGGGTGAGCGTCGACTACCCTCCCAATTAGCTCTGCCTCCGTCACTATGCCCACGACGTCTTTTTTCGCCAAGGTATTCTTCGTCATCCTGATTGACCATCAGTAACCTCATCTTCCTCTGTGGGATCCTGCTCGGTAACATTTTTTAAGTTTCCCCGAGCTTCACTGCACATTCATTGCAGCGTAGAGTAGACGTCCCAGGGAACTACGTCCCCGGGTCTCTGACTTCACTCGTCAGAATCACGGCGGCCACCTTTAGTGTTTCGTGCGGGATTGCCTCTACCAGAGTCACCCTCGCACTTTACTGTCTACTCCCTTTACTTGGATGGTTACTGTTTCATTCAGTGACTGTCCTCTTCTGGTGGTCTACCTGGGTTGCGTACCTTTGTTTCGTCTTCATGTCCTCCGAAACAATACGCCTATAGTCAAGTCTTGCTGAGCCTCTGGAATTATACAAACACAAAAGAATTCTTCAACCCCCCTTCCCATAGTCAAACTTACTTCTACTCCTTTTACATGAGTGGGCGGGGCAGGTGCAACTGAGAAGTTGGCCACTGTCCAATGAAGGCTCCCGATGTTCTTGTGCATAGCTTATGTCAATGTGACGGAAGCTCCACCATCGCTCAGCGCGGTGGAAGCTTGTTGAGCGACGAGTACTGGTAGGGTGATCAGTCCTAGCCGACGGACTCGCCGCTACTTCCTCTGAAGCTATTCGGGAGGCTTCTCCTTCCAATCCTGTCGAAGGTTTGCTCGAGGGCACGCCTCTTCCCAATTTCGCATTTGCTGGCAAATCTTGCACTGGCTCCGGCCCCTTTCTTCCATTGTTTCCTCTTTGGAGTTTCTGTCTTCATTTGACTTGGTTTGTTTTCTCTTCTGGTTTCTGATGGGGTTGTAGTCACATTCTTGAGTTGTGTTATTCCTCCTGTGACCAGTGTCACAGTTCTTCCTTCTGGGCTCTCCTCTCTGCTGGACTTGTCTCCGTCGTTCACCTCCACATCCTGATGTTGTCCTCCTTTGTGGCTGTTCTTTCTTCTGAATCTTGTGAGTTGTAGTCCCAGGATGTGGGAGGATTTTGCAGTTTCTGCAGTCTTCGGCTTCTGTCATGTGGCGTTTCTTCTCTTAGGACCTCTTCATCTCTTAGTCCTAAGCTTGGGTTGTTTACCGAAAACTGGGTTGATTCCATCCAATATTCCCGAATGCTCCTTTGATGCAATTACACGCATACTCCGGCATAACGGTCTTCAACGCGTCCTTAGGTATGCCCACTTTAATATGTCTCCTTGTGGGATTAGCCTGAACCAAGGCATTACCTGCACTTAATAATCTTGGGGCAATTTTGTTGAGTTTCTCACCTTTTTCCTTCCTGACGGCGTTTGGGCTGGTTCCTGGGTTCTCTTGTGCCCGTTCGCCCATAAACTTCGGCGAACTTCCTTCCAAGGTGTGTCCAAAAGTCGTTTGCTCAGGACCCCTTACTGCCTGTTCACGTTGCAAAGGTAAGCTAGTACTCTTTAATACCTGTACGACGGTTTTTATATTCTGCTGCCAGTCTTCGTCGGTGCGGTGTTTCTCGTCTCTTGTGGTGTGTGCACTTCTGCAAGGATTCTTTGGGATGTCTTCTGGGTTCTCTGGTCTCCACCCAATCCTTTCTTGCCTCGAAAGTTCTTCTGTACTGGGAGGAACACTAGAGAGATTCTTCGGGGACGAACCCCGATCTTCGGTTGTCCAAATACTCCCATCGCGGAATAATCATTACAAGGTCTTCCAGTTTCGACCTTCTTCGATTTATTTCCTCCCTTAATTCCTTTATTAACCGAATAATTTTGGCCAAATTTATGCTTTTCAAATTTTCCAAACTTTCTGTACTTTCTTCGACCTCGCGAAAGGGGAAACCACGCATTTGAACGCACGTCCAAATCCGTTGGATTACCCTTCTCGCTGGGGTCGGGTCTCGGTGATAAACCTCTGTCCCCACGTGGCTTGGCTTTATTACTTCTCTGATAATCCGAACTAAGATAGAACAACTTTAAACAATCTGAAACACTTCGGATTTATTCGTTCATGAACGTTTAAAAACCAAACCACACTGCGTTCAGAGATGTACACCTCAAAATCTTAAGATTAACAATCCTTCACTTATTTTATAAAAGATCTCTGCCTGCAACTTCATGGTTACGACAAATAATTTATATTTAGCATGCACACATTTCATTGAAGAGGTTCTCATTTCAAAAGAAAGTTCGTCCTGATTCAGTAAAACAAGTTTTATTTCTCAGTTTATGCACCATTTTTCAACCTCAGTTCGGTGTTTGACAAACAAAAAACAACAAAACAAACAGACAAACAATTACCATTTGCTACCTGAAGTTATCAAATTGAGTGTTCCACGTTCATTGCAGCAAAAATTGTCCTAAAATCTTCGGAAGCTATTTTCTCCAGTGTTTGCCCAAATGGAGGTTAATGTATTACATTTTTAAATAATAGGACAAAAATTAGATTATATTTTTTTTCGAATTGTTGGAGAGAAATATTTTCTTGGGACTTTTTCTGTTTTGCAAATTTCTAATAATAGTCTTAATTTGTAAGTGTAGGTTTAGTACAGCTAAGATAGGTTGTGTTAGTTTAGTTTAACTTAACCTAAACTAAGTTAGATTAGGTAAAATATGGTTAGGTTAGATTATATAATGCTACAGATTAAGTTTCGGCGTCTTTGTTTGTGAAGGGCCAAACAGTTTTGTCGAAACTATTTTCATTCGAGAACAATTTCTTTACGATTCAAGAGTTTGATTCGTTGGTTAAGTTTTTTTTTTTTCAAAAGGTCCCACCACCCATCAGTTAATGGGATGCGTATTCTAACAAATGTAAACTGGGTAACGAGGTAAGAGCAGTGAATGGAAATAATAAAAACTTAAAGAAAGCCTACATGATGTTGTCATTAGGTACTGGACAGTGATTTACCAACAATGGAATAACTTTTTCAAAACAGTTATAATATAATGTTCTAGCTTCATTCAGTCTATTTTTGGATTGTATCTTTCTTTTCAGAAGTTTTTAGGTTGTCAAGTTAAGTAAGTTTGTAAAGCTATTCTTAGTACAGTGTTTATATATAACACAGCTCAACAAAAAAACATTTTTGTTTCGTTGCCAAGGAAATTCGTACGAATTTAGGGTATTTTGGGGTTGCTGAATTCCAAAATGAAAGTAGTTTTTCCGATTTGGCTCTAGTTCTTGAGATAATGAATACCCTCAATTAATAGGAAACGTAACCATAACGCGTGCATATGGGAAACTACCGGAACATTCTAGATGGTGAGACACGCGAATATTCTTAGTGTTTACTCCGCGATCATTCTAGAATATTCCCCCTCCGTATATAAGTCATCGGCCACCCAACCAGTAAGTAGGCTCCGCCTGAACATTAAATTTTTTGCATTTTTACGTGTTTCAATGGGGTACCTATTATCTCATAAATTAGAGCCAATCTAGCAAAACCGATGTCATATTTTGAATCAGCACCACAAAGTTACCCCAAAATCACTCTAATATGATTGGCAATAAAATGAGTGTTGACCAGTGTAATTAATGTAATTTTAAATAATGAACTTTCTAGCGTTTGTAGTTAATTTTCTAGATAATCCTATCCTATAATTTGTTATATTTTGCTTAATTTAATATTTCTCATCTTTTAATATTTTATATTGAGAATGTGTGAATGTGGAATTTGTTTGTTTGTGATAATTTCACTGAAATAAATTTAGTGTGATAATATTTAATAATAAATATGAACAAAGTATGTGAAATCAAATATGTTTTTCGTATTCATTCTTTGAGTTGCACACTTTCATTTCTAGCCTTCCTCATACCGTTCATCTGTCTATTTATCGACTGATAAGTAAGGAAGGAGGCTTTATACAGCAGGCTTTGATACCAATCTTCTTCGCAATATCTAAGGTATCGTAATCAGGAGCTAATTTTACAAAAGCTTTATCTTTATCTCTTTCAGGGTTTATCTCTTCCTTTATTCGTAAATGGCTTTCCATTAATTAAAAGGTTATTATAATTCGCATTCATCTATAAGGAAAATAAGAAAAAAAATTGAGATTATATTAGAAACTACAAATGCTTTAGATTATATTGCAAAAACTGTTCCACGAACTTATGAAACTCTGTTTCTAAATGGGTAATTTTTTGCTCCTTCCACCACGCATGGTTTTCACAGTTGCCGCTAATTTATTTCCTACTTAATAGACCCAACTAACTATTTGCCAGCAATCGTCGGTTTTGGATAATTGAGTTAAATGATTAGCTCAATTTGCATTATATTAATTATTCTTTGAGTATTTGCTTATGTTTCGTTATATTTAGTGATTTAAGACGTCATTTTAAAAGTAACCAATTATTGTTAATTTGCTAATTTCCCTTGTTTATGTGCTACTATTCCACGCTAGAGATGTAGCTGTTGTCCGCAACCGCATTTATCAGTGGGGTGGGGTTATTGCGGTTGTTTGAGGATATCTTCTTACCAGGGCAAACAAATGCTATAAATGCTAGTGTAATGGCTATAAACGTTGCCAAATGCTGTTCTTGTCAAATTAAAGCTGGGCACTTGCGGCATATTTTGCGGTACTGCGGTACTACCGCAAACCGGAACCGCATAACGCAGTACCGCAAAGGATCGCTGAAAGTACCGCAGTACCGCTACCGCATTCAAATTTCCGCGTACCGGTTTGGTACCGGTTTGGTAGTGCGGTAGTACCGCAGTACCGCAAAATATGCCGCAAGTGCCCAGCTCTGCCTGAGTTGTCATGCCTCATGCCTTCACTCAAGGGTGTAAAAAGCAGAGCTGGGCACTTGCGGCATATTTTGCGGTACTGCGGTACTACCGTACTACCAAACCGGTACCAAACCGGTACGCGGAAATTTGAATGCGGTAGGGGTACTGCGGTACTTTCAGCGATCCTTTGCGGTACTGCGTTATGCGGTTCTGGTTTGCGGTTTGCGGTAGTACCGCAGTACCGCAGTACCGCAAAATATGCCGCAAGTGCCCAGCTCTGGACCGTCACAAAAAGTAAAAGTTTGCTACGCCCTAACTGCGTCATATCTAGAATTGCTACTTGGACTGGATGGATAGATGCCTTATTATGTAATAACTTACATTTATCAAAGCGAGGTGGCTAGAAAAGCATTATTTTAATTATATTTAATAAAGCAATGATGAGGTATAATTACTGTTGATAAAAAAAAACACTCATTTTTTTTTATTAGAAATTAGGCAACCTTCACTACCAAATTACAAACTAAAATAAAGCACCAGCTTCAGTATCTGTTCAGACACGAATGATGGTGGTTATGTTGCGCTAGCTCTCCGTCGCTACCTTGTAACGTTACGTGCTTCAACCCATTAGTAAAGTGTTAGACTGTATGCAACCATCATGGAGCGATCTACGAGTGCAGTGTGGAAGTACTTCTCGAGAATGACAAACGATGTAGGGAAGTGTGTCATATGTAATAAGAACTATTCACGAAAGGGAAGGAGTACTACTAACTTAAAAAAACCATCTGCGCTCAATGCACAAGAAAGAATATAATGAAGTGATATCTAGTGAAAATGAAGTTAATGAACAGTCAAAGAAGAAAAAGGAATGAAAAGTGTCTCTTACACCACTACAGGAAATGAAGTGTGCAATGAAAGAAAAGAATCAGACGATTGAAAGTTGCTTCAAAAAAGTCAAAATTTGGGATGCGAATCATTCCAAATCAAAACCAGTGGACTATCGCATAGCCGAAATGATAATAATGGATGACTTGTTATTCAGCCACGTTGAGGACTTAGGTTTCATGAGACTCATGGCTGAAACAGCTCCACAGTATAAAGTGAAACAGCGCTGCGTCAGTTCTACACTGATCTTGTGTGCAACGATATCTATGACTGTTTCAAAGAAAATGTTGAAAATTCTTGAGCCTCAAAAAGATTCGAAAGTATCATTGACGACGGATGCATGGTCAGACATGTCTGCTGGAGTGTCTTTACTCTCTCTGACATGCCATGCAATGAATCAAGACTTCAAAAGAACGAATTTGGTGCTCAGCGTAATGCCACTTGAAGATCGCCACACTGGAGAATACTTGTCAGAAAAATTTGAGCAGATGCTTCGGAAGTGAGATATTGGCTATTCATCCATCCATTGTGTAATGCGTGATTCAGGAGCAAACATGATAAAAGCTTTGTTTCTCACTGACGTCCATAATATCGATTGCACTGTTCATAAACTGCAACTTGTAATCAAAAGTGGATTATCCTCACAAAAATCTCTTAGTGACTTGTTAGCTAAACTTCGATCCATCGCTACTTATTTCAACTATTCTACGATGGCGCAGGATGAGTTAAAAAAAATCAGAAACACTTAGAGCAACCTGAACTTAGTTATTCATGATATCGCCACACGGTGGAACAGCACTTATCACATGATGCAGAGAACGCTGAAGTTGAAGGAACCACTGAGTCTATATAGCGCTGCTAACTCCAACATGCAACAACTCACTAACATCGACTTCACTCTCTTGTCAAACTGTGTGGCTGCGCTGGAACCATTCGATGATATCACAAAAAGATTGAGTAGTTCCACCTCTTCCATATCTGAGGTTATTCCCCTCGTCGTTTACTTGAAAAATGTGCTGCAATCTCGAAGTGGTGATTCTGAAGCTGATCATGGAATCAAAGCAATGAAGGAGATAATGCGCACAGAGCTAACAAAGAGCTTTGATGGCCTCATGGGCGTCGATTGCTCGGGGGGGGGGGGGGGTGGAACGCAGGGGACATGTCCCCCCCACTTTCGTGGATGAATTGCTATAAATACTAACTATTAATGGCACCTAATAAGACGTTATATGTCGTATTATATGCATATGCAAATGTAATAGCAATACTATAAATTATTGTCATGAACACCAGTGTATATTTATCATGGAATTAGCAGTCAATTTGCATTTTAATGATTGCACGTAGCATTTGTTTGTTCTTGATAATTAAGTACGCGAAATGTAAATATGTTAAATAAACGATTTTGTTACGTATCATTTTCAATATCGAAGTGTGATCAAAGTGCAGTTTATTTGTTTTATATTTCACGAATATTTTGTTGTCAGTTTATGTACATTTTATAAATAGTTTGTATTGCGTTTCTTATTTCTGCAAAAAAAAAATTTTAAATAATAAAGACATAAAACGATTAAATACAATTTTTTTTTTAACATGTTGAGAAAAATACAAAAAAATGGGTAAATGATAAATTACGACATTGATATATTACACGCAACAGCTACTCAGAGTATTGTTTGATTCGCTGTTTGAAGGCGAAGTGTCCCCCCTACTATTTTAGAGCAATCGACGCCCCTGGATGGTCTAGAAGCAAATGACATGTATTCTTGACTACCTATTTGGATCCAAGGTACAAAGCAAAATTTTTTTTTCCGCTTCACATGTCACAAAAGGTGTTCATGAAAAATTGGGATATCTTTGTGATGAAATGGACAAGACTCAAACATCATCGGACTCGGAGACAGCCAGTGAACCTCCGGCAAAGAAATCACTGATTGATTTAGGCCAAGCATCAACTTCTACGAGTAAATCAATAACAATAATGAACTCAATGAGTGCTCTATTGGCTTCCAGTAGTGATGACGAGACCGAAACTAAGTCAAGCTGAGACTCGCAAAAAATGATCGAGAAATATCACAAAGAGAAAAGGATTGGACAAGATGATGCTTTGGCTTGGTGGAGCTGAGGAGGTCAAATCAAAAGAAACAAAAATTTGAGCAAACTGGGTCGGACAACCTTGGATGTCCTCCCTTAAGTGTTCCCAGTGAACAATTATTTAGTGGAGCAGGGATCAATCATCTACGATGAAAAAAGGAATAGGCTGAAGGGGGACAAAGCTGAAAAACTTTTACTTTTGAAATAGTCTCCCAGCAATTCAATTTAAATATAAGGATTAAATAGTATATATATATATATATATATATATATATATATATATATATATATATATATTATAATTATATACACCACTTTCGAATGGGCGGTGGTTGGGGAAAGTGGTTGGTGGGATGCAAAACGCGTTGAGTCCTCGTCCCACACCCTGGAAACACACTTTTTACAGTTTAGATTATAGTCATTATATTGTACAGGGTGTCCCAGAATTAACTATCTATTTCAATGAAATCGGCAAATTTTTTAAAAACACACTTTTATTTATGTTTATCATGTTTAATATGTGTTAAAAATGTATAAATTTCTAAAAATTTTTCATAATTTTATTTTCATAATTTTATTTTCATAATTTTTTCATAGTTTTATTTTCATTCTCTTTCAGAACCCTATTAATAATGAATACACAAGAACGCATCTTTGTTGTAACATCCCGTATCAAAGCCTTTTTCATCAGTGTCGAACGCAAGATTCTATGAACTGTTGTCTTGGATATGTTGAGTCTTCGACCGGCCTCCCTAACCGAAGTTGTTGGTTCATCCTCAAACAATTGTCGTACCTGTTCGGTACTGTTACGTGCTGTCCTTGGGCGTCCTCTTCCCACCTCGTCGTGTACGGATCCAGTTCTTTTAAATTTGTTCACAAGTTCACGAATCGCTTTGTCTGTAGACCGGTTCTGTGGAATCTTCTTGTAAATTTTTCTCTGATTTCATTACATTGCATTCCTTTGATACGGGATGTTACAACAAAGATGCGTTCTTGTGTATTCATTATTAATAGGGTTCTGAAAGAGAATGAAAATAAAACTGAAAAAATTATGAAAATAAAATTATGAAAAAAATTTAGAAATTTATACATTTTAACACATATTAAACATGATAAATATAAATAAAAGTGTTTTTAAAAAATTTGTCCGATTTCATTGAAATAGATAGTTAATTCTGGGACACCCTGTACTATACTGTGAAAAGTGTGGCTAAAACGCGATATTTTATTGTGTTTTTTATTCTTAGGTAATATTATGATGTTATAGGGTACATAACCGCAACCGCGCGGAGCTCTATTTGTAAGCTCCGCAACCGCAGAGCTATGAAAAATGACAACTGCTACATCGCTATTCCACGCATCCAAAACTGAGTTACAAGGAAAAGAAGTACCTCAAAAGGCCTTGCGGCACATACCGAGTGTGCTCTGGTCGATGAAATCACAGTTGAGAGAGAGATGGCAGATTTGTATGTGCGTATGTATGAATTCATGTATCTATGGATACATGAATTCATACATACGTATTCTCCTTGTGCTCCACAACGCAGCCTCCAAATCCATCTTTGTGATTGGTCAACAATACAATAATTTTGTTTCATTTAAAATAATCATTACTAAATTTCATATTAAAACACATTACACGTAATTCTATTTAAAATAGTCATTATTAATTAAATTTAATGTTAAAATTCAACACATGAAGCACATACCGTTATCGTGTGTGAAGCGAGTGACAGCGGTCCAAGACCACTGGCGCTTGTATAAATTGCTTATGCAATTAATTTACTAAGAGGTATATAATTTATTTAATAAAAAATTAAACTTAAATATGGAATCTAAGACACGGGGTCTCAAACTCATTTCGGCTGCCTAATATCTGTACACATACATACATACATTATCAAAGAAATGCAGACAGCTCGGATATACAAACAATATTGTTGTCTTCACCTACAACCAGTGTAACTAGTTACAACTACTAGTTACTGTCTTAAAAAAGAAACTAGTTACTAGTTGTATAAAAAAGAAACTACAATACTCAATAAATGTTTGAGTTTCTTCTTCTAAGTTCAAGTGAAAAAATATGAAGTTTGTGTCAAAATGTCTCATTTTGACAACTAAAACCTTTCTCTAAATCCTCTTGCATTTCAAATGTGCCAGATTATAATTTGATTAGTAAACGCTCCCCCCCCCCCACTCACCCGAAATGAAGAAATCCTGAATCAGCCACTACAAGAGGATACAAGTGCTTTTCTAAAATATTTAACTTGTATCATTATGCTGTAACACAGGCAACTACTATCTAACTTTTGAAACATTTTCTGAAATTCAATTCGGTAAAATTGTAGCTTAAAAAAAAAAAAAATGTAAGTTTTTAAATAATGAAAAGTTATTTATCAAAATAAAAAGCCAGTGAGCCAGACAAGTGACGTCTAGTGGCTGCCATTGCCTACAACTGTTATATGCTCTTTCCGAAATAGTCATTTCTCAAGTCACAACACATCAATGCCAGTTATAAAATTTAGGCATTATTCGTCGATATCTATACTCTCACTGCTTACGTCATTGGAAAACAGCAAATCATAAAATTTGGAGTTCATCAAACTTATTATATTTACTGCTTATTGAGTAAAATAAATGCTGTAAATTACTTCAAGTTTTGTGTATATATAATGTAAACTCACAAGGAAAATAAAAAAATTAGTTCAAGGCTTTTCGTGTATTCAATAATACACCTCGTCAGGGAATGAAAGGAAAAGGCAAGATGACAAAAATATATGCCTGTGTACATTAAAACAAAAAAGTAAAAAGAGATTAGCACAAGGTTAACAAGTCCTACTGATAAAGTGCAAAAGATATTAACAAGATATTGTCAATTTTATACATTCCCAAACTGTTACTGAAATTATTTTTAAAATGGATGAATTCACATTCTAGAATATTATACCTGTAATTCATATTATATTCCTTTCAATTATATCTGTGTTTTTAACGAAAAACAATCTAGAATATTCCTTTCAATTATATCTGTTTTTAACGAAAAACAATCTAGAATATTCCTTTCAATTATGTGTTTTTAACGAAAAACATTCTGGAATATTCCTTTCAATTATATTTGTGCTTATATTTCCATCCATATAGTACCTTTGAGACAGGGGCATGTTAAGGGCAGGGCACTTAGAACACGTGCTCTGGGCCCCACCCTTTAATGAGCCCCGCACTCCAGAGAAGAGACTCTGCTTATTATATAAAATTAGATCAGATTTTGTGTCATTAGATATAGGTTTCTGGAAAGTGGAAACACATCAAGAAAGAATTGAAAATTGTTGGAAAATAACATTATTATTGCACTTTTATTTTTACATACAGGGTGTCTCAAAAGTCACTATCTATTTCGGTGACATTAGATGTTTTTTTAAAAAATGCTATGCTGGCATAAAGATATGTACTTCTGGTGCAAATTTGTGTATTTAAAAAAAGTTAATTGGTTTATTATCTTGACATGCTTGAACAATTCCTCGAACCTCAACTTCTTACAGATGGCATTCTTGACACAGTAGTTTTTCAGCAGGATGGAGCACCGTGCCATTATGCAATAATTGTACGTGATTATCTTGACAGACGCTTCCCCGGTCGCTGGATTGGTCGTGGAGGAACACAACCATGGGCAGCACGTTCACCCGATTTAACACCATTAGATTTTTCGCCTGGGGTTTCATTAAGTCTAAGGTGTACACTGGTAGAAGAATTAGTGATGTAGCCGAACTTCGAAATCGTATTACCGATGCAGTTCAGAAAATAACACCTCAAATGCTGGAAAGTGTGTTCCGGGAAACAACTTATCGCTTTGAGCTCTGTAGAGACACTGATGGTCGCCATGTGGAGACAGATAAATAAATAGCACTAATTCTTTGTGGCATTTACTTTGAAATAAATATATTTTTCATGTTTAAACCAGTTTTTCGTAATTCCCATTATTTTTCAAATAGATAGTGACTTTTGAGACACCCTGTATACTGTAGGTAATAGCTGATCCTGCTGATGAATTGCTGTTTTTACACTTTACACTGATTTCCTCCATGTTTTTTTTCTTTTTATTTTCCTTACTTGATTATCCTTTCAAGTTTCAACACTATTTCTTACGTATAACGTACAGTATTATTGCCTTTCGTATATTTACATTGGCGCAGAATCTTCGTAACAAGTTAACTGCCATTTGGCAACTCAGAGTCTCGCCCGTAGCGCCAAAGAGAGGTAGGCCTAAAGATGCCGAATGTTTCCAGCATTCAGTTTTTGATTTGTCGCTGTGAGGGGAAGGTACGTCGTACGTATAGTGTGTGTGTGTGTATGTGTGTGTGTGTGTGTGTGTGTGTTTTTCTATTGAATGACAACATTAAAAGCTTGATACATATGGTACACCTACGAGGGGCGGTCAGAAAATAAGTTTACATGGCGTATAATTTCGTAACTAAAGGACCTACATTATGTTTGTATCAGGTGAATTCGTTAATCATTGTTGGCAATACTGCACGTCGATTCGGCTGCCATCTACCATACATTGGTTATATGAATCGGTTGAACATGGCGGCTCGACTGGAACAGTGCCCTGTCATTTCTGTAACGATATTCCGAGTCTGTTGTGGTCAAGAATTTCTCGAGCGCATTGTCGTCACAGGAGAGGAGACATGGGTTCATCACCGTACTCCGGAAACAAAACGTGCCAGCATGGAATGGAAACACCCTGGTTCCCTGCGACCAAAGAAGTTCAAGATTGTGAGGTCTGCTGGCAAAGTGATGGTTACCGTGTTTTGGGACCACAAAACCGTTTTGTTCGCAGACTTCGTGCAAAAAGGCACAACAATCAATGCAGCTGCATATTGTTCAACACTGGAACGTTTACGAGCGGCCATTAAACGTAAACGTCCTGGACTGCTCCGTAGGGCAGGGCACTGTTCCAGTCGAGCCGCCATGTTCAACTGACTCATATAACAATGTACGGTAGATGGCAGCCGAATCGACGTGCAATGTTGCCAACAATGATTAATGAATTCACCTGATACAAACAAAATCAATGTAGGTCCTTTAGTTACGAAATTATACGCCGTGTAAACTTATTTTCTGACCGCCCCTCGTATATACGCTGGGTGCTTTTAAGATGGCAAGATCGCCTTTCGTTTTTGTTTTGGTGATATATTTGTTAAAAAAAAGTTGATTTTTTTTTTTTACTTAACTGTAAGTGTTACAATTTTCAGGACATTATTGTCGTCAAACTGTCAAATGTAAAATTATTTTGCAATAAATCGCTAATTATTTCAGTTGTTTGGTACAAGAAACCTTGCATTTATTCATGTTACCAACTATTTCTTATATTCTGCCATGTTATTGTAATTAAAATATATATAGTATTAGTATAATTTTTACAATTGTTTTCACACATTTTTCATATTGTCGACCTTATTTTTTGTAGGGAGGAAATACTTAAAACAGATGAGTCCACCACACTGTATGCCATGATTAACCCTGTAAATTGTAGTATGCATTTATATTCATATATTGTTATGGTTTCCATGTGTGTTCACGGAACCAATGGGCCCCGCAACTCATCTGGTGCCCTGGGCCCCGCGGTAGCTAAACACGCCGCTGCTTTGTGCTATCCAGATAGATTTTAATTAAATGTTGTCTACTGGCTCTCGTACCTAGTACAGTAAGATAAATGACTGACATGAAAGCACTATTGTTTCCTTCGGGTAAACATATTCGTCCGGTTGTATTAATCTTTATCCTATCGAAGCCGAATGGTCCGTATACTCGACTCCGAGTCAGAGGTCCCGGATTCGAATCTTGGTGGGGATATTGTGAATATAGGAGTTGAAATAAACTCGAAAGTACTCGGAGTGGAATGTTTCATGATAAATGTTAGAGAATCTTGAAGAGGAAGAGTCATTGTTGTCCCAAAGCGATATTATGACTAAACTAATTAATGCAGCATTGCTTCTATATATAATTATTAAGTTAAGGTGTATATATATATATATATATATATATATATATATATATATATATATATATATATATATATGTATCGTTGCTTGTACCCTGTGGTGAATGGACGTGTTGTTTTGCTCTCTCTATTTAACACCCAAATTAGAAGGGAATAATCTACTCGGCGGTTTATTCTGTTTGCACCCGAAAGTGTATAAAGTATCAGTGAATCCGTGCATATAAATTATAAAGTGAATTTCATTAAAATAAAGAAAGTGCAATATAGTTTACATAATTTATCACCAATTTTAACGTATATATTCAAAACGAAATACGGTTGGCATTCGAGAAAGTTTGAAACAAAGCAGGAAAAAGGTCATAAACACAAAGGTCAGAAAACCCTCGAAATACCCTCGACCATCGAAAGGAAAGAAACAGAAATAAAAATAAAAAAAATAAAGAATTTGTGTGGGTATTTCTTCTTAAGCTAATTAAGGAATATCATGGATATGGGTCCAAATTCTCACTTAATCTGTAATTTGTGCAATTTAGTAACAACGGAAAGCCTAGCGATTAGGTGTGATTTCTGCCAACGATTAAACGACTTTAACTGCATGAATTGGAATGATCGGGAAATAACTCTTGTCTCGAACGCGAAACAAGTCGTGGGGATCAAATTTCTATGTGGCGCATGTACACAGACTGTAAATTCTTTCGCGGTCTTTAAAGAAATGGAGATAGCAGACTCGAAAGTTACAAAAAAGAATGAAATAATGGGGACGCATGTGTCCGAAATGGTCCCAACGAAAAACAGGGTGGATGAGAGAGAAGACGAAATAACGATTAACAGCATAATAACGAACAACAATTTAATAACAAATAACGATATAAACAATAATACGGAAGGAAGACATAGATGAAAGGAAAGAAATAAGTAAAAGTGGCGAAGTAGACAAACGGTCCAACGAGCGAAATGATAAAAAGATAATAACTAAAAACGTAAACAGCCAAAGAAAAATAATGATAATGCCAAAACTAAGAACTTGGAAATAATAAGAAAGAAAGCAGAAGCGTAGAAAATATCGTATGCAAATACTACGCGAAAGGAAACTGCAGATATCGGGATGGGCAATGCATATATGCACATCCCACATTATGCAAAATGCATTACACAAGTGGATATGCAAGTTTGATAAGAAATGCATGTTCCACCATCTTACGGTCTGCAACACTTATGAAAGATATGGGAGTTGCAAATACGAAAAAAAATGCCGATACCACCACCCTCAAAGGAACGCAACGAGGGAACAGAAAAAACGAACATCAAAGAAGAGTGGAAATTTTTTAGACGCAGCCAACACATTTCAGCTGCTAAATACTCTCCAGCAATTACAAAACCAGCTGACAAATATAAATATAGAAATCCGAGAGCCGGACAGAAGGTACGAACAAAGACACTTCATGCGTTATCGGGACAACAGGTACCGACAAAGATAAAAAGAGGTAAATTCTCGGAGGACCACAAGGCAACGAAACCGGCACCCCCATTGGAAAACAAAGCGGAACCACCTGTATGCGAAAAAGAAAGAGAAAAAATAAAAATAATCCTAGCCAACATACAGGGCCTTAAATCAAACCAGTCCACGAACAAAGTTGCATACCTGAAAGGACTCATGCAAGAAGCCGGAGCAGACTTTGCATGCCTCACGGAAACTCATCTAAAGGACTGCCAGGCGAACTGTGAAAATTGTGAGTCCTGTATTGACAAAAAAGAAATACAAATTGACAACTATAACATCCTCCGAGCCGACAGAACAGTGAGACGTAAAGGAGGATGTGCTATTTACACACGCGAAAGGCACATAGCAGAAATGGTTATAAGTACCTCAAACAACTACGTAGAATGTGTAGCAGCAAAAATTGAAAAATTAAATATGGTACTAATTGTAATGTACAGACCCCCAAACACGCCAACCTCAAAATTTTCAGATTCCATTACAGAGGTAAGAAACTTAGTAAAAGATCTACACTCTCCAACCCCAAATATTTTTCTCTGTGGTGATTTTAATTTCCCATTCATGAAATATAAAAGGATAGGAAAAAATATATGTATCACCAGGACAAGGGGGGCACACGAGAAGACCAGGAGCAGGTAAAAATGCTACTAGCTTTAGCTGATGAATTTATGTTAACGCAAGAAATAACAGAAAACACAAGAAAAAACAACTGCCTAGATTTGGTATTCACAAACAACAGTAATCTAATTGATAATGTAGAAATCTCCCCAACTATGATATCAGACCACAATATCATTGAAATAACAACTAATATAAAGGCAACAGGAAAGGAAAGAACACGCACAACAGAACGAAGCAAATTCGAAATTTTTAATTTTCACTCCAAAGCTATAAACTGGGAAGATGTGACATCCAGCATGGAAGTAATAGATTGGAAAACCATTTTCGAGGCCAAGACAACGGAAGAGATGCTAATGACGTTAGAGGAGAAGACGTTAGAAATTGTGGAAAAACATGTCCCAAAGATACAACAAAGAGGAAAGAGAAGCAGGTTCGAAAGACAAAAGAGGGCATTGTTCCGAAAGAGAAAAAGAGTGACTGCAAAATTAAGTAATTGTAAAGATAACAACATCAGAAAAATATTAAATGATAAACTACAAAGTATCGATGTCGTCATACAGGAACAAATCGAGAAGCATACAGAAAAAGAAGATGACGCTATAGAAGCGATAAAGGTTAACTCAAAGTACTTCTATAATTTCGCAAAAAGAAAGTCGAAAAACCAAGCGACTATCGGACCTTTAAAAAATGAGAACAGTGATTTATCTGATGATCTAACAGAAGTATCTGAAATATTAAAAGCTCAGTATGAATCATCTTTCAGTATCCCAAAAACTGACAAATTGATTGCGATAGAAACGCGTTCTTTGAAGAAGAACCACAAGGGGAAAGTATAACGGATTTCGACTTTACGACGGATGATATTACACAAGCCATAGGGAAACTAAAAACACACTCAGCGGCAGGACCGGATAAATGGAATGCCACACTGATCAAAAACTGCAAGAATGCAATCGCTGAGCCCCTATACTGGATATGGAGACGATCATTAGACACGGGAGAAATACCGGGCATCCTGAAGAGCGCGAACATAGTCCCAATATATAAAGGAGGAGATCGATCCGAGGCCAAAAACTATAGGCCAGTGTCGCTTACATCTCATCTCACTAAAATATTTGAAAGAATAGTTAGACAGAAAATCTATGACTTTTTGGAAACTCAGAAAAAATTCAATGATAACCAACACGGGTTTCGATCAGGCAGATCATGCCTATCACAACTAATGGAACACTACAACAACATTATTGATTCACTTGAAAGTAATGAAAACTATGATGTACTATACACAGACTTTGCTAAAGCGTTCGACAAGTGTGACCACGGAATCATAATACATAAACTGAAATATATGGGAATAACAGGAAAAGTAGGGAAATGGATATATAATTTCCTTAGTGAGCGGAGGCAAGTCGTTACAGTACAAGGAGTATCTTCATCAGAATCAGAGGTCCTCAGCTCAGTACCACAAGGAACAGTATTAGCTCCACTACTCTTCATAATCATGCTAACTGACATAGATGAGGACGTTACCAGAGACAGCACAGTAACATCCTTTGCGGATGACACAAAGATCAGTAGAAAAATAAGAAACCCAGAAGACATAGGATCTCTACAAACCGACATAAACAAAATCTACAAGTGGACTGAAGACAACAATATGAAGTTTAACACCGAGAAATTTCAGCTATTACGGTACGGAAAAAGAGAAGACCTAAAGTCATGGAATATTATACCCCAAATGGACAGGAAATTCAGAGAAATTCCAGAGCAAAAGATTTAGGGGTTGTAATGACAGATGATGCGAAATTTGAAACACAAAATAAGATAGCAGTAAACAGAGCAAAGAGAATAACGGGTCAGATATTGAGAACCTTTAAACGAAGGGATAGGAATGTAATGATTCCTCTACTGAAAACCCTGATAATACCCAAATTAGAATACTGCTCGGTCCTAACTCCCCATATAAAAAAGAAGACATTAGACAGCTGGAGGGGATCCAAAGAAGCTTCACAGCCAAGATCAATGGGTGCAAAGAACTAAATTACTGGGAAAGGTTACGAGAACTAGACCTATATTCACTGGAAAGGAGAAGAGAGAGATACACCATTATTTACACTTGGAAAATAATGGAGAAACTAGTCCCTAATCTTACTCTGAATCCCATAACTCCCCAAACAACGATGGAAAGTAGAAGCGGTAGACTGTGTCGTATTCCCAAATTGAAGGCGAGACAGGGAACATCCTTAACCCTGAAAGAAAATAGTTTTGTAGTGAGAGGACCAAAACTGTTTAATCAGTTGCCCAAAGACCTAAGAAACACGAAGGGAGTTGCAGTGGAAATCTTCAAAAGAAGACTAGACGCCTGGCTCAGAACAATCCCCGATGAGCCGGGCGTACCTGGCTATGTGAGGTGGAGAGCGCAAGAATCCAACTCACTACTTCACCAGGCCAACTCGAGAGGAGGGGCGACAAGCTTGACCTTCGCGAAATGAGAAATCATCGCGCGGAACCTTTGTAAGGTAAGGTAGTCTAAAGTAACTAAAGGGAAAAATCACTAAAAGAAAGCTGAATGGCAACACGAAGGGATAAACAGAGCAACGCGGCTGTTCGTTGGGTTTTGGCTAGACTGGAGCATGGTTATTCATAGCTGACTAAATCGTTGGTGCTAAGTTTAATTTGGTGATGTTTTTAAGGTGACAAATGGGGTAGAAAGTTGTCAGCAAATAATAATAGTTAGGGGTAATGTCTATAGCTTCTAAATTAGTAAAGTTAGAGAGTTTAGGTAGACTGTTTTGTGGGACGCAGGAAATCTATGGTAGGCTCTAAAGAATATCTAATTCAACCAGTGGCGGCTCGTGACTAAAAATTCTAGGGATGCTGTCTCTAAGAATGGGTTGAAATAATTACTGAAATAAAAGGATGAGCATTGAGCAATGAATAAAAGTTTCAAAAGTTATTGAAAAAGTTATTCAGTGAGCTCATCCTTATATTGTTCTTGATTATTTCAATTGTAAATAAAAAATTTAGGGGTACTGCAGTTCCGCAGTGCCTACCGACGAGCCGCCACTGAATTCAACGCACCGGTAAGTGCCTTTGTTTGTTGTTTAGAAACCTAGTAACTTAGCGGGGTCACGGACCCCAAGCTATTACATTTGGCGACGAGGATGGGATTCAATTTAGCTCATTGGATTCAATTTGGCTCATTGGGATAAATTTGGCTCATTGGAATAAATTTGGCTCATTGGAATAAATTTGGTTCATTGGATTTAATTTGGCTCATTGGATTTAATTTGGCTCATTGGATTTAATTTGGCTCATTGGATTTAATTTGGCTCATTGGATTTAATTTGGCTCATTGGATTTAATTTGGCTCATTGGATTTAATTTGGCTCATTGGATTTAATTTGGCTTATTGGGTTCTAGTGGTTGTTTGGAAAAGTGGATGTAGCGTAGTGGGTTGTCCGATTTGGTTGGTTTGTGTGGGTAAGCTACCGTACTATAGCTTAGGTCCCGCCGGCCTAACTCTAATACTAATTCCTACTCAGCCCTAACTCTAATACTACAGTAATTCCTACTCAGCCCTAACTCTAATACTAATTCCTACTCAGCCCTAACTCCAAAACTAGTTCCTACTCATCCCTAACTCTAATACTAATTCCTTCTCAGCCCTAACTCTAATACAATTTACTATTCAGCCCTAACTGGGGAGTAACTAGACCAAATTTAAACCAAATCTAGCCTACTTCACGTTATTTGGCCTAAATCGGTTTTGTTCTAGCATGTCGGTGATTGGCCATATAAGCCCCTATGAAGACTGAGGAGGACTTCGAAGCTTATGCCACTAGGGTGAGGTTGTTTTTTGAGGCAAATTCCATTCCTGATGCTAAGAAAGTACCTACCTTTTTAACTATAATAGGCCCTAAAACGTTTGGCTTAGTTATGGACCTAATTGCTCCTAAAGCACCGGAAGCTTGCACTATAGTGAATTGGTACAGGCCCTAACCGATCACTACAAACCCCGAGTAGTTCTCATCTATGAACGTTTCAAATTTTATTCGAGGCATCAGACGGTGAATGAAAGCATTGCAGAGTTTGTTGCAGGAATAAAAGCCCATAGCCGTACTTGTAAATTTGGGGACAAATTAGACGAAATGCTAAGAGATAGGTTTGTAATGGGTCTCAAAGAGGAGTCTACCCAGAGAGCCCTATTAGCTATACAGGACCTAACTTTTAGTCAGGCCATAGAAATAGCTGCGGCTAGAGAAGCAGCTGCTAAAGATGTTAGAGCTTTTGGCAGTCACAGTAGTAAAGCCCAACACGTAAATAGCTTTAAATCTTCTAGGTCTGGCAGACCTAATGAGCCTACTAGACAGACAAATAAAAGGTATGCGGCAAATACGACTAAACCTACTAATTCAAACGCTAAACAGGAGGAAAAGCCTTCCAAGCCATGTACTGGGTGTGGAAAACACCAATGGAAGAAGGACTGCCCTTTTAAAGAAGCAGTTTGCCGAAACTGTAGTGAAATAGGTCACATCGCTAAAGTTTGTTTTTCAAAGAAAACAAGGGGTGAAAATTCTAATTATAACATTTCTAGTGTAAATCCTCAAAAGGGAAATACTTCGAACATTGGAGTGGAGTACCTATTTTATGAGCAGCAAAGTGGTGATAATACAGGCCCATATATTGTAAAGGTAGGCCTAAATGGAATTACAGTTCCTCTAGAACTAGATACAGGTGCTGCCCGAACTGTCATGACCGAAACAGTTTTTGACAAAACTTTAAAAAATGCACCTAAACTACATGCATCTAAAACAATACTAAAAAAATATGGGGACATACAAATACCTATTTGTGGAGAAGCATCCATCACAGTTACACTCAACAAGAAAACTTTGTCTCATCCCTTAACTTTTTTAGTGGTAGATGAGCAAGGCCCTACTCTACTAGGCCGTGATCGGATTGACGCTTTGAAAATGCCTATTGACAAAATTTTGCCAAAGGGTCAGGCAGATGTGCATACACTCTCATATCCGTCTGACATAGACTCATTGTTAAGGGAGCTTTCTTCTGTTTTAGGGCCTGAAGTAGGCAACCTAAAAGGCCATCAGGTCTGTATAGAAGTAGATCCTAATGTAACTCCGAAATTTTGTAAGGCTCGTTCAATTGCGCATGCACTGCGGGAGAAGGTAGATTTAGAAATTGACAGGCTGCTCAAAGATAAAATTATCGAACCAGTCACACACGCTAACTGGGCTGCCCCAGTAGTTCCTGTACTAAAACCTGACAAGTCCGTGCGGTTATGTGGGGATTACCGTTTAACAGCAAATAGAGCAGTCCTTCTAGATTGCTACCCTATACCCAAGCCTGATGAATTATTTAGCTCTCTTGCTGGAGGTAAATATTTCACAAAACTAGATATGTCCCAAGCCTATGCTCAACTAAGTTTAGATGAAAATTCTAAAGAACTAACTATCATAAATACGCACCGATGCCTATATAAGTACAATAGGCTATGCTATGGAATAGCATCAGCAATTCTCATCTGCTGACGAGGAAGGTAGACGATACACTACAATCAAATATAAATTCAAATCCAATAGATAGACAACCAATAAACCGGGAACCAGGGTATCTGTGGTTCTACACCTGAACCGCTCATGCAAATACATGCTTTCGGAGTGTTCCTAGAACATCTTTCCTAAGAAGTTGAAAGTCAAGTATAAGAATAAAAGAGTCAGGAAATGAATTCAGCAACCAGGTTTCAATTATACACAATATATGAATATTATTTTCATTTATAAGATCAACAACAAAGGAAATTTTATTTATAAGATTATTTACATTAGTACATGCAGTATTTACATTTGAGAAAATTAGTTTTTCGGGGGACCATCTCCAATTGCATCACCCGTAACATTAGGCTGTGCAGACCCATCAACATTTGTAAGGCTGGGATCAGCAGACCGCTTCTGCCTTCGTTTCTCAAACAGCGTCTGCCTCTGCTTGTAGGTTAAGTTTCTAGTGACAAAGATTTGTTGGTATGCAGAAGGCTGCCTAAGCTTGGATGCATTATCCAGCAAAGCTCTACGATGGTCTAAATTGCATATGTCAACCTTAAAAATGCCCTTATCACGACTTTTGCAGTAGACATTGCTGAAGATAACATCTGCCTGAGTCAGATCCAAGGCAATGCTCCGAATAACCCGAGCAGCCTCCGTCTCACACCCTTATTAGCTAAGCCTTTAAGTATTACAGAAGACTTCCTTTCGCGGATCTCCTCAAGCTCAATGATTTCCTCCCTGATAGCTTCCCTTGAGCAATCAGGGTGGTTATCCCTTTTCTCCAAAGTGGCTGACAGAGAATTTACCTGAGAGGTCCACAGAGTTGCCACAGTCGCACATAATACCCTCACAGTCTCCAACAGCTGACTCAAGGCAGGCATCTCAGAGCCTCCCATACCAGTCCCGCGCACAGAGCCCTTCCCCCGATTTATTCACAGAAGACCAAGTCCTACATCTAGTGCACACATATGCAACACCATCCTCCCCAGAGGTAATTATGGTAAAATCCTATTTTAATACAATAAATTAAAGATGGCTGGAAGACCACTTGCACATTCAACAATTGTCGATCCACATCGAATATTACTACACTATATTAGGTTAATTGAATGCCTGGTTAGGTCAAATGTACGCTCTTGATGATTGGTTAGGTTAAGTCGTGATATTTTCGTTAGTTTAAACGAAAATATCACGACTTAATCTAACCAATCGTCAAGGGCGTACAGTTGACTTAACCGGGCAGTCAATAAATTAGATCCCAAACCTAGATTAATACGGTAAATTAAAAAATTATTCCCAAAAACGTTTATTTTCATTAATTGAACCATATATACACTATTTTGATAGTATACAATATTATTAAACAACATCATTTTTGGAATTTAATTTACTGTATTAAAATACGATTTGGTAAAATTGTCGTTTAGCACCCAACTAGTGACCCCCACTTCTGTTTTTAGTTTTTAGTGTAGTTTTAGCTCCTCTTTCCAAATTTGCAATCGAAATTTGTCGCAAGTAAATATTAAAAAAGTTACAGCTATTTAAAGTTTACCCGATATTTTCGTTAAAACGAAAATATCATGACAAACTAACCAATCGTTAAGGGCGTACAGTTGACCTAACCTGGCATTCAATTGACCTAACCTGGCATTCATTTGCCCTAACCTGGCATTCAATTAACTGGGGGCAACTCACAAGTAGATAGATCACAGCACTGCATTATCACATGCTCACACTACAACAATAATATTCAGACTAAACTAGGTCTAAACAGGCAACAAATAAACAGGTAAAATTGTTGTTTAGCACCCAACTAGTTACCCCCACTTCTGTTTTTTGTTTCTAGTGTAGTTTTAGCTCCTCTTTCCAAATGTGTGTGCAATCTCAACCTTCACACGACATGATTCACAATACACTGGAACTAAAAACTACCCACGCAACGCTGCCAGACGCAAAATGGTACTGAAAATTTTAAGTAGCTGTAACCTTTTTAATATTCATTTGCGACAAATTTCGATTGCACATTTGGAAAGAGGAGCTAAAACTGCACTAGAAAAACAAGAAAATAAAAAAGTGGTGGGTCACTAGTTGGGTGTTAAAACACAATTTAACCTAGGATTTTATCGTAATTATAATCTCGATAACCTCCTTAGCCAGACCCAGACATAAAGGTGTAGGTGATACCACAAGGAACAACGGTCACATTCAATTGTCCTATCGTCAACAGTCACATTACATGTACCACAGAGATTAGTATTAGACAGAATAAGTATCAGGTGTACCAGGAGTGGGAGGTCTGCGCAGCAGGCCTGGCCTTAGGTCTGCCCCAGCAATGGGTCTCCCAACCATTCCACCATCTACCTTCTAGCCTATAGGTCACCAATCAAGTACAAGATGCCGGAGGCTTCTGCAGCAAACAGGGCCGCCGAGAGGGTGGGGAAGCCGGGTTGAATCCCCGGGGCCCGGACCTTTAAATCTAAAAATATTAATAAAGCAATTGATTAAATAACAGAGATGAAATATAATAATTAATGAACATACATTTTATAGAGATTATTATAGTCAAACTGAAACAGATAAAATATTATCTACGGTCCACCAATGCCCAAGACTGACTGACAGATCTGGGAACCATTGTAATTGAAAGCCAGTTAGCCCATACTTTAAATTTCATCAGAATCATTTCCCACTTTGCTGGAGAGAAGGCAAAGAAAGTACACTTTTAATTATGAAAATCATGCAGTAAACAATTGTTTTGCCTGCATGGACTGGTACTGCATTTGTAAATTGTATGGTGATAGAATTAATATAATTGATTCGAAAAATAAAATGGTCATTTTCTTCCGAGTTGTTTATTCATACTGTATGTTTTGAATAGTGACTTCGATATATATAATCAGTTTGCTTGTTATGTACACAAAAAAACATTCATAATAAAATACTGAGTAAACAGGGGGACCCATGTACCAATCCTTCCCGGAATGTATTAACAATTTAGAAAAATTCTCATTTTCAAAATTAAGTCTTGGGCATATGAAAAATTCTCACTTATAATATTTCAGTCTCAGCACATTGGAAATTAGAAATTTTCACCATATACTACTCCGCCCCATATAGGCCTATGTTCATTTGCTAAAATCTTTTAACAAACAAGTACTTATTTGGACTGCAATAGTGCAGCAAGGTTCAGAAAGAAGACCATAAATAGTGCCCCCCCCCCCTCGCTTTTTTTTTTTGTAACTTTCGCTACTGAGGCCTAAAGTAGGCCCACATCGAGTTAGCAACCCTGAGGTAGGACCTAATAGGACCTCCGAGTTCACGGTTTGTTTTAGTCTAGCTTAACTTAGGCTATAAGTGAAGTGAAAGTAGCCCTTCAGAGCTTGGCCGTTCAAGGCTCAACTGACTCGTGAACTGAGATTCTGACAACCCCCCCCCCCCCCCCCCCCCCCCCAATCGCCCTTTCGTAATCAGATTCTAGCCGAAGAGTGAGTCAGTGACTATCTTTCGGCAAGGTTTTGATTGTGCAAATTGTAGCCTAAGTTAGGCCTGGACGGGTTGAGCATAAATTGCGTTAAGGTCCCAGGGTGGAAAGTTTGGTCGCCCAATTGTGAAACTTGGCCACTAGTCTGTGGTCATTTTGGGCCTACATTGGGTTTATTGTTCGTAGGCAAAGGTTGCAGACTTCAGTGTGCCAGTTACTTGGACAGAAAATTTGGTAGTCCTGATGGGTGGTTGGTCAGTACTCCAACCAGGCAATTCAGTTTATTTGGCAGAAGGCAAATTTGAGTTTGGTCAGTTTGGTTAAGTGTTTTGGCCAATTCAGCTTATTTGGTATTGACCCCCAGTTTGTGTGTTTACATTGAAGATGAGTGCAGCTGAATTGAACAAGTTTAGAAATGAGAGAAGGGCTTACAAAGGTCTAATTACAAAGGTCATTGCCACTATAGATTCTGCCATAGAGCAAAAGGATTTAAGCTTAGTGAGTGCACAGCTTTCCATATTAAAAACTAAAAAGGTTGCTCTAGAGGAAGTAAATGTTAAGATTGAGGCTTTTATAGAAGAGGAAATCATTGACTTGGTAGCAATTATTGACGACATAGTTAAAGCATGCTACAGAGCAAATGAGTTTAGCAGTTCAGTACAGTTAGAGACCAGGTCTAATAATGAAACACAGCCCTCAACAAACAATGTTAGTGAGGTTAAGGTTAACAGATCTGCAGTTCAATTACCAAGGCTTGTACTCAAAACATTTTTGGGAAGTATTCAGGAATGGCAAGGATGGGCAGACAGTTTTCAGTCAGCAGTTCATTCTAGTCAAGTGTTAAGTCCTTTGGAAAAGTTTAATTATTTGCAATCCCTCTTGGAAGGGGAGGCAGCAAAGACAATAGCAGGATTAGCTTTAACAGAGGCTAATTATAATGTGGCATGGGATATATTAAAGGAACAGTTTGGTAAGCCAGAGATCTTAATTAAAAGCCACCTCCGCAAACTTTTAGCTATACCTCCTATTAATAATTCCAATAGTATCAAGGAGTTACGGCAATTATATGATGAATTTGAAGTTAGAACTAGGTCTTTGGACAACTTGGGTGTAGAAATAGAAAGGTATGGTGTAATGTTGGTCACTATACTAGAGTCTAAATTACCATACTCAATTTTGCTTGAATTAAGTAGGGGACACTCTACAGAGCATGTGTACATCCCCTTTGAGCAGATGTTAAGCCTTTTAGGCACGGAATTAACAAGGCGAGAGGGAAGTGAGTTTGCACAGTTGGATGTTAAAGAAGGGGACAAAGGCAGGCAAAGCACCAAAGTTCCTACCAAAAGGAATAGCCCAGGTATTAGTGATGTAGGACTTGAGACCAGTATTGAGACCTTTTCTTCTGGTCTTGGGTGCTTAGGTCTTGGTCTTGGGTGCTTAGGTCTTGGTCTTGGGTGCTTAGGTCTTGGCCTTGGGTGCTTAGGTTTTGGCCTTGGGTGCTTGGGTTTTGGCCTTGGGTGCTTGGGTTTTGGTCTTGGGTGCTTGGGTTTTGGTCTTGTGTGCTTGGGTTTGGTCTCAGCTATATCACTGTAATGTTCCTCAAATGCAATGAACACATTTTATTTTAAGTAGACAGTTAACTGCTAAAAAATGTCACAAACTATGAATTTGTGAAAAAATTATGAGTAAATTTTGCAATTGTCACTTGATAGCCTCTCTAGAATTTGTATTCCTGAATGTGAAATATAGAGCTTAGGAATTAAGCATTACATAAATTTACCTTAAATTTACCTTAAAGCGCTTCTGCCTCAAGGGTGCGCTGCTCCCTCGAAGTCCGCTCAGCGCCTCCTGAGGCGGGGCCATGATGGGGTTGCCACCCCTCTTTTCTCTCGCTCCTGCCATACGATTTGGTCCCCTATTGAATTTGTGGGGGCTGGTCTGGCAGAGGAATACCCTGACACTGTGGGTTGGTCGGTATGTTGGCTAAAAACATGTCCAAGTGTTTTTTTAAAAGTATCTACTGGGACTGCACTTATATCTCTAAAGTACTGAGGCAAGGAGTTAAACAGGCAAGAACCCTGCCTAGAGATACTATTATATTGAAGGGTTTGAATCCTTCTCAGACTGTTTGGTGGGAGGTGATATTTCTTACACATTCTTCCAGTTCTTGTTAAGGTGGGCACAATTGGTTCAGTATTGGGGGCAACTAAAAGCCCTTCTAGAATTTTCCAGGTGTAGATTAGGATGTATCTCTCAAACCTTCTCTCTATGGAATAAAGGTTGAGGCCTCTGAGCCTAATAATATTGAATATGTGCAAGAATTGCATTTGGTCTTGGTAAGTTTAAAATTTTGTGCAAGAAATGCCATGGCTGGCATCAGCCATTATTGTGTGAAAATACTTGTAGTATGCCTATCCCAGAAGTAAAGACATCAGTGGTACATGCCACTGCAATGAAAGGGAGTAAGAGTAAAGGTTGTTATTGCAAACAGCTGCAGCATTATTAATTGGTAATGATGTAGAAACTACTGTAAGAGTGTTGCTTGATAGTGGTAGCCATTGTAGCTTTATTAAGACCAGAATTTCCAGAAATTTGAATATTAAAGAACTTGAGAGGGAAAATTCAAGAATTTCTGGGTTTGGGGATTCAGTTCAAAGTAGAACTAAAGTTAAGAAGGTAGAAGTTCTGGTTAAGGGGTTGTTACCACAAAGCCCCACTTCGAGGTACAAGCTGTAGAGATTGAGGAACTTTGTGTTCCAGTCACTACTTGTTTAGATACTGGTAACATTGACCACACATCTCAAGGTCCTGTAGCTATTGAAAGTAAGCTAGGTTGGATGCTACATGGTAGCTGTTGCAATGAAATGGAGGTTAAAGCTCTTTTTGTTAAGATTGAGGAGAACAGCCATGGTTTGGAAAGACATTTGAAAGCCTTTTGGAAACTTGAATCCATTGGCATAAAGGACAAACAGGAGAAGCAGGCAAGTGCAGTGAACAGAGATTTTATAGCAATTTGAAAAAGGTATTGGGTTTAGAGATGGTTCCTATGAAGTTGGTCTCCCTTGGAAGGATTCTTGCAAACCCAGCTCAAACCTTCAGCTAGCTAATAGGAGGTTAGACTTCATTGCACTGGCTAAGGAAAAATGAGATGTTAAAAGAATACAATGAGGCCATCCTAAGCTATGTAAAGGAGGGCTATGCTGAAAGGGTGCAAGGTGAGCTGGTAAGCCAGGAAGCACATTATCTGCTACATCATGTAGTGGTACAATGAGAGAAAACTACCACCAAACTGAGGGTAGTTTTTGATGGCTCAGGCAAGGACACAGGTGGTGTGTCCTTGAATGACTGTTTGGATACTGGGCCAAATTTAAATGCATTTATTTTTCTTGTTACTCAGATTCAGGTTTGGTAGAGTAGCATTGACTGCAGGTGTAAAGCAAGCATTTTTGAGGATAAAGCTAGGACCAGATGATGAGAGATGCAGTATGATATCTGTGGGTGTATACAAAAAACTTGAAAAATGAACCCAAGGTTGAAGCGTATAGAATGAAGTAGGTGTTGTTTGACCTCAGTTTTAGTCCATTTCTGTTGGCAGCTACTATGCAGCACCATTTTAAGAAATATTCTGAAGTTTATCATAATACTATTGAACACATAAGGCAAAAATTTTATGTTGATTTGCTGTGTTCAGTGGATAATACAGAAATAACTAAACAGATATTCATGGAGGTTAAAGCTATAATGAGGGAGGCTGGCATGGAGCTTAGAAAATGGCAGACCAATCATTCAGTTACAAGATTTTATGAGTCAGTCCTGTGTAGTGCCTGATGCAGCAGAAAGTATTAAGGAGCTGGCATTGTTTGGCAGCAAGGAGAGGATTTGTTTACCTTCAATGGGAAATCTTTAGTAGAGCTGGCTGAGAATGAGACAAGGTGGACAAAACATACAGCTCTTAGTTTGGCTTCAAAGGTCTTTGATCCTCTTGAATTCCTGGCTCCATTTATGATAAAGTAAAAAATTTGATATATGGTGGTAAAGTGGAAATATTGGTTCAAAGAATTGGCACATCTTAGAGATAGTGAAATCTTAAGATGGTACTTTGGAGAGTTGAACAATAGTCCAGATAATGTGGATTTGCACATCTTTTGTGATGCAAGTGAGGAAGCCTATGCAACTTGCATTTATATAAGAGGCACATTTGAAGAGAAAGTAAGTTGCAGGTTGTTTGCTGCAAAGAGCAGAGTAGCACCTTTGAAAAGGTTTTCTATTCCAAGGTTGGAATTGATGGGTGCAGATGTTGCTAGTCAGCTTGCAATTATGGTGCAGAACTCTTTGGGCCTTTATGAAATTCCAAGCTATTATTGGACAGACTCCACTTAGTTTGGCACTGGTTAAGAAGCCAGGCAAGGAAATAGAAACCATTTGTTGCCAATAGGGTGGAGGAAATTCAAGCACACACAAATCCAAAGCAATGGAAGGCATTGTCCAGGAACCCAAAACTCAGTTGATTTTTCAACACAAGGAATTTCAGTGAAAGATCTTGCACAGTCAAGTTTGTGGTGGAATAGATTAGAGCAGCTAAAACGTGGAAGTGAAAATTGGTCTTCTAATCAGTATATTATAGGAGAACACCAGGCTGAAGAAGAATGGGTGAGTGAGATGAGAAAATGCAGTGTGAACAGTTGTAAGTTATGCAGCAGGACTCCATATTGAGGCTTGAGGATATTAGCAGTCTGAAAAGTCTAAAAAGGTTGTTAAGAGTGACAGCATAGGTATATAGATTTACAGACATTAAGGGAGAAACAAGAAAGGAAGGAGTTCGGAACAGTGGGGAGATTCAGCAAGCCAAGCACTAAGGGGTCATTCAAAAACCATGTGGTCCCTTTTCGGGTGGTTTTCAAGCCCATTCCCCCCCTTGTGGTCATTTGTGGCCAATGACTTAAACCCCCCTCCAAAACCACATGGTCTTCTGATGTCACCCCTAACCCTTCTTAATCTTATGTAAAATGTAAGGTGCCATATTAGATTTCTTATATTATTGAGAGGTAATGAGGTGAATGAACATTTAAAAGGCATATCTTCTAAATAAACTATATTAGTTGTTTCTTTAATTGAAAATAATATCTTGACTAAAAAATGTAATTTTAAATGTTCAAAAAATTATTTAGTGGAGCATACATATGGGATACATACTAACATAGTGGATGCATACATATTAATTGGAGCATATGATAAACAGGATATTTTAATGTTTAGTATTGGCCATGTGGTTAAATGTCAAGACCCCCCCCCTCCCCATGTGGCCCTTGGTAGTCAAATAAGGAACCCTCTCCCCTCCCTTTAAGGACCATGTGGTTTTTGAATGGCCCCTAAGGGAGAAACAAGAAAGGAAGGAGTTCTGAACAGTAAGGAGATTCAGCAAGCCAAGCATTACTGGTTGGTGTAAGTGCAGAAGGAAAAATTTGGTGAATTGAGAGAGAATTGCTTGCCAGCAGTCCATTACAAGTTCTACCAACACATTCAGCTATCAAAGGTTTGGATGTGTTTGGATCAGGATTTATTGAGAGTAGGAGGTAGACTACAGTTTTCTGGGCTTCCAGTGGAGAAAAGACATCCAATTTTGCTACTGTACCTTCTGGGAGGCACTTTGTGGAACTTTTGATCCTGGATACCCAGAAGTTGCTGCATGCTGGAGTTAGAGAAGTGATAATAGAGATCAGACAGCAGTTTTGGATTCCCAAAATTAGACTAGTAGTAAAAAAGGTTTTGCATAGATGTGGAGTGCAAATCCTTATCATGAAAAGGTGGCTCCACTTCCAAGAGAATGGTGTGTCTATACTGTCTCATTTGATGTAGTTGGAGTAAACTTTGCAAGTCCAGTCTATGTGTATGAGCAAGGGGTGTTCAACAAAGGTTATATACGGTATGTCTTTTCACACATGCTACCACCAGAGCAATCCATTTGGAATTGGTAAGCACCTTAAGTAGTGATGTATTTCTTTTGGCCTTTAAAGGTTTGTGAACAGAAGGGGTTTCCCAAATAAAATTGTATCTGATAATGCAAAAACCTCCAAAAAGTCTGCAAAGGAACTCCCAAGAAGTTTGGTCCTTGCTAAAAGAGGAGGGATTCCAATCCTACTTTTCACACCATGGGGTACAGTGGGAGTTTATTATAGAGAGAGCACCATGGTGGGGAGGATTTCCGGAAAGGCTAGTGAGAAGTGTAATGCATCCATTAAAAAAACTTTTGGCTAATGCTCATTTGAGCAAAAAAGAATTCTGTACTGTTTTGTGTGAAGTAGAAGCAATGGTGAACAGCAGGCCCATTACCTTTGTTTATAACAGTATGCAGGATGCAGAGCCATTGCCACCAAATTATTTTCTCTGTGGTAGACAATTAACATCAAGTCCCAGTTTGCTAGTAGACTTACAGCCTATCCAGAGCAGTCAAGAAGAGTTAACCAGAAGGTTCAAGTACCTTGAAGAGCTACAAGATCAGTTATGGAAGAGATGGCAGATAGAATACTTGCCAGAACTCAATTATTCCCCATCAGGCAATATAAAGGGCTCCAATGCAAATTGTATGAAGGTGGGAGAAGTAATGATTGGGGATGAAAGACTAAGGCAATGCTGGAAGCTCGGCATAATTGAAGAGTTGTTTGTTGGCAGAAACAATTTACTTAGCACTGGTAAAGACTTCAGGAAGAAAATTAGAGAGACCTATACAAAAACTCTCTGCTTTAGAAATTGGCAAAAACATGGATAGTCAAGATGAGGCATTTGGGTTACAGCCTCATAGAGAAGGCTTAGCTAAACTAGCAGAAGGTAGTGACAATGATGCCTCTTCAGTGGGGAATATTTGTAACTAATCAAGTAGATGATGGACTTCATGTAGATGATGATTGTATTTTAGTAAGGCATTTGACAAAGTTCCACAGGGAACTTGTGAATAAATTAAATGCTCACAAGATAAAATTGGGTAGAAAAATGGTTAGAAGACAAAGTAAAATTAATAGTCATGAATCAGGGTATCAGAAACGGAAAAGGGGGGTACCACAGGGATGAGTGTTAGTTCTGTTACACTTTATTGCATATGTAAATGACTTACAGAAGGGATTAGGTAGTAAAATATCTAAATTTGCAGATTATAGAAAAGTAGTTGCCCCAGTTACAAATATAGAAAATGCCTTTAAAATATAAGAGTCTTGATAAATTAGTTGCCTGGGCTGATAAATGGCAGATGAAATTCAGTTTTTAAAAATGCAAAGTCTTCCATTTTGCCAGAAATGAAAACTTTAATAATGAGATGCAAAGAAACTGGTTAGAGGATGTTTGTTAGTTAGGGAAAAGATCTTGGCATTATAGTTAGTAGTGATCTAAAGTTTTCTAAACAGTGCTTAGAGGCTAGCAATAAGGCAAATAAAATGCTAAGTATTATTAAGGGGAGTGTTAGCTACAAGAGTAAAGAAGTCATCTGTAGATTGTATAATACTGTATTTGTGTTAGGCATCACCTAGAATACTAGTGCTTGTAGTTACTAGTAGTGACTGCTGCTGTATTTGAAAATTAATTTTAGTAGTACTAGTATCAAATTTTGTAGTAGTTTCTGTTTCTGATACTGATATCCAGCCCTGAATTTACAGCACTTGATGAAACTGCTCTTTCTGTTTTCCTTCAAGAGTTCCAATCTGTATTGGGTAAGTTAAAATCTCCTATATTTATTGCCCTACTATTGATTACACCACATTTTTTTTCCTAATACATGAATACATTTAAAAATAGGGCCTATGCTACCTATACTACCATATTTTTTCCTAATTTCAAGTTATTTCTGATATTCTAGATTTGTGGGAAGTTGATCTACCCAGTATGGTACTTGTAGGCCAAATCTATATCCTGAATTCCTATTACACAATATTTAGGGCTGGCATAGGCCTACACAATTTATAACCAGTAGGGAATTTCATAAATACAAAAGTATCAAATGTTTACAGGCTCTGTACATTTTCTGCTTTCATTTGGTATCATAAAACACTAAAAATTTCAGAGCTGTAGGTTAAGTGCAAGTGCTGACTTTAAACATTACATTCCCTTATATATTATGTGTATATAGGGAATTCCCTATACATATTATATATATATAGGGAATTTATCAATGTTTAAAGTCAGCACTTGCACTTAACCTAGAACTCTGAAACTTTTTCAAGTGTTTTATGAAACCAGAAAATATACAGAGCCCATAAAAATTTGACACTTGTATTTATGAAATTCCCTAATTATTGACCAGTGTACCAGCATTATTAACCTCTCTTGGATCACTGGGTCATATATGTACCATTTCCCATGCACACACTCGTAACTTAACCCTACAAAAACTCCAGTTGTTAAGAGGTTAAACAAACTTCAGCATCCATATTTTTACATAAACTAATTTTAGGATAAAAACAAATGATAGATTTAAGGTATGGTGTATTTTAAAGGGAAATCTTATCAATGGCTGGGATTGTTTTTACAGTTATAGTAGTATAGGATAAAACATTATAGTACAGTAATCCCTTATTTTATGTGGTTTTGCATATACATGAGTAAGTCGTGCCATACCTAAAATGGTAAATTTGAACAGATAAACATCTCATCAAGTCTTCATCACTCATAAATAGTACTGCACAGCAATCCTCACCACCACCACACCATCATCATTATTTTTGGTTAGTAAAATTTTTTCTTTTATTACGTATTATTTATATATTATTATATTATTATTATTTACTAATTGTATTTATAGCTTAATACTTGTTAATAAGGTTAAATTAGGCTATATATAGGCCCATGTAACTTGTAAATGGATGTATTTGGGTAAATTGAATGAAAATATATTGTATCTCATATATGCAGTTTTTTGTTATATGTGGGTTGCACAAGTACGGAACCCCTGCGTAAAACAAGGGATTACTGTATGTTTGTTTTGTGTGTGTCATATTTTGGACAGATAATTAAGCGTGTCCCTGCGGATTTTGAGTTTTCCTTATTATTCTTATATTCTTAGGTACTTTATGGTACTGCAAGTAACTACAACATGCCATTAGTAATTTTATCTGGAATACCATCTAGTGGTAAAAGTACAGTTACAAAGAAATTGGAACAATACTTTTCTTCAGGAATGGGAAAAAATGTTCAAGTTGTGTGTGAAAATCATATTCTGAAAGAGGTTTGTAAACACTGTAGACCTTAGATATTTTTAACATAAGAGCCATCCATATATAGTAGTACATACATACAAAGAGATAGGGAAGGGCAGAAGAGGTGAATGATTGTTTGTATGGTATTTAGAGTTTTGGTTGTTCACCCCCTTCATAACATCAAACTTAGAATAAGTTAGGTTATTGAAGTATAAAATTACCCCTTGACAAAATGTTTATAATCCTATAGGTCTGTTAAACTAGGAGAGTACATAATGTATGTAGTGTTTACTGTGTGGTGATATCTATAGGTGGTTACTTGTGATTGTCCAAGATATATCATTTCTTAGTAGACAGTAGACAATAGCCCAGCTAGCCCATTTACCAGCTTGGGATTTGTGCTGTAGTCCAGATGCTTCTGTATTTTTCTATTCTTTCACCAAGCATATAAGCTGACTAGCAACTACAATGTGCAGACACATTAAACCAAGTATTTTCTCTATTATGCTTTAGTTTTAAATGGCTGCATTACTAAAATAGTATAGTACAGTACAGTAATATCACAGAGCTATTAAAAATAAAATAATGCAAAATATTGTAGTTATTCCAGAAACAATTTCTTCATAATTTAATCCTGTCTAAACAGTGCTGTAGTCCAGATGTAGACTATAGTCCACCAGTTCAGTAGCCCTGCACTAGCCTTTTTATAAATGTTTAACACATCTTTGGATATTAATTACATCAAACAACATTAAACACACAATTCAAGTTTGCTGAGCTTCATTAGGGTATACATTGTACATTATTCACTTTACAATGCCTGGCTCAGGATGGTACTGGATGAGCCATGGAGAGTGATGGGGATCGCAAGAGAGCAACTCTCTCCTCCACCAGGCCAGGCCCAGAGGTGGAGCAATCAGCTTGGCCTTTGTTTGAAGAGAGACCAATGCATGGAACATCTACCAAGTTAACCATGTTACATACATTTTAGATTTGGGAAAGAGGTAGACAGAGGAAGGTTGAAAGGTTTAGCATACAGCTGTGTACCAGGGAGGAGGGTGTTGAGAAAATACATCAGTTTGCAAAGCTGGGATAGCCTACAAAGAGCCACATTTACTTAACAACCTAGCATGTATACCAACTTCAGTAATTGATGGTACAGTGTATATGGATGGCTCTTATATCACAAACTAATAAATATAGAGATTCTCATAGGCCTCTTGTAGTTACAAGATCAAGATGTTTATTATTTTAACTTTGGTTATGGTACAGTACATGTATTAGTTGAGGCTTAGATCAGTCTATAGCCAGTGTACAGTAGATGTTAAACTGTTGAATTATAGGTTCTCAAACCACATTTGTAGTCCATAGTCTGTGTATTTAGCTAATATGAAGTTTTATAGGTTAGAAACAGTAGGATAGCTGGTAGCTATTGCTTTTATTTTAACCAATAACTGCTGGTTAAAAAACTAAAAACAAAGCCTACCGATATTTAGTTGGTCCATGTTCACATTATAACATTTAAATAATTTCATACAAAAGATTTTGAACTGAATTTTAATCCATCAAGATCATGACATTTGCTTTAAGCTCATGATACACTTACATTTTGGGTGAAGCTTCACAAATTTGGTCTCACTTTGTGTGTGAAGCTCAAAATTTTGGTGGCTGTATTATTTTATATGTATTGACCAACTGGCTATTTCTTAATGTTGCAAAAGTTTATGAAAATTTGTAGAAGCATGGTCTGACTGGATAGTCTAAAGGTAAGCTTTGGCCTACCTCTATCTCATTGTCCCAGGTTTGCATTTAGGATTGTAAAATCCCCAACACTTTTTGGAAACAGGAATTTTAGGAATTTTCAAAAAGTCATTTTTATAAAATGAATAGCTGTGTATTCTTGAATCAGGGTATGCTGCAAAACTTACATTAAGTGTTTGAGAAAAGAGAGTAATGCAGTCAAGAAAGGCAATTAAAAATGCAGTTAGTAGTGTTAGCAAATGATTTGCTTTAGTATGATACTGGCATCTGGTAGTCGTGTGGAGTTGGAGATATTGCAATGGGAAACCTGACTCCTTGAAATTTCTTTTAACCTCTAATTATTTCACAAGAAGGAAATTCCCAGAATGCTGACATGGAAACTCCCCCTTTAAAAATAAATCTTACCAACTATTGAATAAAAATGTGAATTCTTGCATATTTATTTCAAATTCCTATTTTTAGCCAGGTATATTCCCAGCAAACTCAATTGAACTAAACAAAAACAATTAGTATAAGAATCCAGAACTTCTTTTTTGGGGTAGAAAATGCTTAAATATGTTATACTGTATTTTAACATTTACTACCAAATAAACCGTAAAAATGACTTAAAATTAAAAATTCTTAAAATTCCCAATGCATTCAAAATTCCCAAAACTTTCCATCCCTTTGTAGTTGCATTTGCATTGTAACAAATAATTTCTTTCAAAGGATTTTGAATACAAGTTTTAAGCCAGTGAGAGCATAACATTTACAGTACTTCAAGTTCATGAGACATTTAAATTTTAAATGGAGCTTCACAAATTTTGACCCACTTGCTTTACATGCAAAACCCAAAATTTTGATGGTTGTGTTACTTTGCAATTCTATTGACTAATTGGCTTTTCTGTATCACATACTTCATAAATGTGCATTTAATTTTGTAATTCCATAGCATTGAAGGATCAGTTTAAGCCGTAAACTTTTTAGAAAGTATGATAATAAACACTTATTTCTATTCTAGGATAAAAATTTGATCTGTAATAATTCTCAAACGGAAAAAGTAATTAGAGGAACTCTGAAAGCTGAAGTCACGAGGCTAATCAATAATGAGGATGTAGTTATATTAGATGCATTAAATTATATAAAAGGTTTCAGGTAAGTCTTGGCAATTTTCCTCTTTATATGACCCTAACAATAACATAAGTCTCTACTAAATTATATAGACTTATTTGTCATTTTTATTTCACAAAGACCCAGTATGGGCAGTTGTATGCTTTGAAGTTTTGGTAATAGTATGACTACATGCCCCTTCTTGAAATATATAAGTCTTATTGTGCATAACCCATTTCTTTTATAATAAATAATATATTTTCTTGGGTTTCTGAAAGGTATGAGTTATACTGCCTTTCTAAACAGCATAAAACTCCACATTGTATCATTCAATGTGTAACTCCAGTTCAGACTGCTTGGGAATGGAATGAATCAAGGCCAGTGAGTGAGAAGTACTCAAAAGAAACTTTTGATGCACTGATTCTTCGACACGAAGCCCCAGATAGTAGAAATAGGTAAACGATGGTTTCCCTTGTTTAATTTTATTAATAATGGTATAGGTAGGGTTACCAGACGTCCGGCCAAAGAATAACATGTCAGGTATTAATTGGGTCGTTTGAGCTTGTGGGAAGCTCTTTTAGGTCTGGATCATATCTAAGTAAAAAACCAGCCAATATCAACATATTTGAAATGCCTGCCGGACAGATGACATAGATTGAAAAGGAGGACATGTCCTTTTGCCGGACGTCTGGTAACCTTAGGTGGTATAGGGTGTAGCTGCTTTATGAAATTAACACTTGCGCATACTAGAAGTCATTGGAACAGTCAATTTTATGTGCCTGACCTGTGTTAACGTTACAAATACAGTGCCCGCGAAAAGTATCCGATCACCCTTGAAATTTGTATTTTTTACATAAAAAACAATGTTTAAATGTATACTAACCTTATATTAGTATTTTGTCATCTGTCCTTTGGTTTGGATGACTTGTTCTAGACGTTTTGGCATGGATTTAATCAAGTTTTGACAAACTTCCACTGATATTTCCTTGCACCATACCTTTTTGATGGCCTCTTGTAATTTTTCGACTGAGCCAGTGTCGTGGCATTCAACCTTATTTTTTATTATTAGCCACAGATTTTCTATCGGATTGAGATCTGGACTATTACCAGGCCAATCCAAAATATCAAATTTATTGTCAGTAATCCATTTTGTCACTATTTTGGCCCTGTGACATGGTGCACCATCATGCATGTATGTTTTTGTCCTTTGGATTGCCATTGCCATTGGAAGTTTATCCTGTAGCATTGCTAAATACCGTGCACCATTCATAGTTGTGTTCTTCGGAAGAAAATATAAGTTTCCACGCCCATAGTAACCGAAACAACCCCAAACCATCACACTTGGAGGGTGTTTCATTGTCTTTAGGGTGTATTTAGGGTCCATCCTATTTGAGCCAATAGGCCGGCGAACCTTTTTTGGACAACTTCTGAATGTCAAAAATGTCGCCTCATCGCTAAATAAAACCTTCTTCCAGTCATCAACAGTCCAATGAATGTATTTTTTACAAAATGCGACACGTTTTTTACGCATTTTTTCATTAATGAACGGTTTCTTAGCAGCATGGCGAGATGGTAATCCGAGTTCTTTTTGGAGCCGCTCCTGGATAGTTCGTTCAGAAACACCAGATAACAAATTATTCATATTAAATTTTATTTCTTTCGCAGTTATTGTTGGGTTTTTCAATACTAAACGTTTCATAAGTTTGTCTGTTCGCGAATTTGTTTTTCTCGGTCTGCCAGATCGTGTTTTAGGGACTGGCGTGGTTAGGCCACCATTGTTCTTAGCCCGTGAAACCCATAAATTAACGGTACTTTGGGATATGTTTAATTCCTTAGCTATCTGTCTCTGTGATTTCCCACATGCATGCAAAGCAACAATAGCACCTCGACAATCACTCTTAAGTTGTTTTTTAGCACACATTATATATAAATTTTATTTACACCACTTTCTGTAAAAAAAAAAAAAATCAAGAAATTTACACAAACAGTGAAATCTGACAAATTTGAGACACAGCCACCCCCAACGAAGGCTACCAGAACACTAATTTGAGAATGCATTGGATAGCTCTCATATCAGCGAGCAACCTCAAAGTTACCAGATGTCGCTAGAACAAATAGAAAGTGAATTACGTGTCTCTGAATATCAAGGGAAAATATTGTATTTTCTTGAGTGATCGGATACTTTTCGCGGGCACTGTAGAATGTGTTACGAAGATTCCTTATACATCTGGTGTTCATAATATATCGACCAGGACAGCCATCACTGATTTCAGAATGAACACAAATAGCCTTTACTCGCCCTTCATAATTTGCACTTCAGTGGATGTGAGGCACAACAAAGTTCCTGCTAAGAGCTGCCAGTGTAAAAGCGAAGATACTAGAAGTATCTTTTCCATTAACAGAGTTAATGAAGTTCTCTCTAATCCTAGTTTTAGGCCTATTTAGTTGGCGTTGAATGGGCGCACGTAGCTATTCCAAAATGAAACTCCCTCCTACGTCTGTATGAGATCTAAAGGAAGCTAAGTGATATCTGGCAAAATTGCTCATTTCGTAATACGAAAACTGATCGCCTCATATTAACTTAATGAGGCCTGTGGCGGAAAAGCTATTCGATAATAATTGACTGTTTTCTATTCTTTCTGCATCTTAACCATAGATGGGAAGTGTCGTAGTGCTATGTCATCATACAGATTTATCTTTTATCAAATACTCAAGCGAGTATGTTATGTAGGATGTATTAACGATACGGTTTTCCACCCTTTCTGTAGTGGCCAGAAACCACATCAAAATTATATTTCTTGCCTCTTAGGCCGGCCGCACAAGGGATCGTCTTGCTACTCACGACTGACAACTTGGGTCGTAACGACTCTAGTCGCGTGTGGTTTTACATTGCGTCGTCAGTCGTGAGTAGTGAGACGCGATCCTATGCGCGGCCGGCCTTGTAGTCTACAATTTCAAAGTTTAAATAAAATAAAAGTTTTAAAACAAGCTAAGTTGTCTTAACTAATTGTTCAGTGTTCATAGCATTGATTACATTTCAACGTAATTTCCAAATGAAAATACACACACACACACACCTTCACATCACTGTTTACCATCAATCATATTCGTAATTTGTAGGTCCATTTCAATTTCCCAATAATAACACTGGTCAACAAAGATTTTTCATCAGAGTAAAATTTGTGGTGGCTGGGTAGCATTTTTCACGCTGATTCCAAAACTGCATTCAGATTTTTTCTAGCACGTATAGTTTTCAAGATGAAGGCATATATATAACTACACAGATTTAACCATTTTAAATAGGCAAAATACTAATATTTCAACATTTGATTGTTTATTTTATTGTTTTTTTAGTTTATTCATCTTATTTATTTCAATTATCTTAATTATACATCTTATGTATTTCAGGTGTGAGCTTTTACGTCTAGCAGCATTGTGATTCAGGCAACAACGCCGTGCTTTGTGTGTCAAAAGATCAGTCCAGTCCAAGAACTTGTTGTGTCAAGTTGGTGTACATTTTTTTTGAATTTATAGTTTGCTCAGGTCAGTCAACATGCCTCGACAATGTAAGAATGACCCCGACAAGTTCTGTTTCGTATGCGGCCAGTTGACAACTAAAACACAGCGACGAAGTATTACAACCGACATTAAGAACATATACAAGCTATACTTTGGTTGCCATCTAGGTGACCAAGATAAACCATGGGCGCCACATCAAATCTGTTCTAGCTGTTCAAATGGATTACGTGATTGGCTTAAAAAGAAAGCTTCAATGCCATTTGCCATACCCATGATATGGAGGGAGCCGAGAGATCATCATGAAGACTGTTATTTTTGTAGTGTGAACTTAATGGGGTTTTCTGCCAAGAACAAACACCAGATTGTATATCCAAACTTGGATTCAGCACGTAGACCAGTAAAACATGATGAAACATTGCCCATTCCAATTCCCCCAAGTGATAGGCTAGATTCTATCATAGATGACATGGAAAGTGATGAAGGTGCAACTGGCGTTTCCGGACCATCTACAGAACCAGAGTACACTTTTGAAGGTAGACATTTAGAGCCTAAAAAGTTAACCCAAGGACAGTTGAATGATCTTGTTAGAGACTTATCGCTGTCTAAAGAGAAATCAGAGCTTCTCGCCTCAAGACTAAAGGAGAACAATGTTTGTATTACTACCGAAAGCGGAATTTTGAATTAACAGCATTCTTTTCAGTAGACGGTCCTCTCTGTTATTGCCATGACATCAATGGACTATTTACAGCCATATCTCAGACGTATGTGGCATTAGCCCTGTTCAAAAATCAACTTTTTCTTATTTTCATAGGTTTCTGTACTTTTTCCCATGCTTTTTGGCCTGAAAAGGCCGAAAATCACAACCATTTTGACCTAGGTTGTTGGGAAGCATTGCCGCATGGAGCTTTAAGTTTTCTGCCTTGAAATCGGCCAAAAGCACCAGTTCCGGGGTCCCTTGAATCATGTTTTGCACTATAACCTTTTATCTAAACAAGATAGAGCAACAAAATAGGCACCAAATTAAAGTGTTTTTAATCCTCTTTCTAACTTATACAATTATGATAGTCTTGGAACAAGAAATGGCACATTGGTACATACAAAGATTTCAGAAATATCACAAAATTCGTTTTCTCACACTCAAGGCAGACAAGGCGCCTTATTCATGACACAAATTTGAGATTAACATTTTGTCACAAGTCTAATCGATCAAGAAGTGAAAGCATTACATGATGATTAATTTCATAATGACATTTACACAGTCAGTTGTTGAGTGTGTTTCTTGAAGCTGTCAAAGCGGCGTCTGTTGAACTCCACAGCTTGAAGGAGATAGTCCCTTTGCTTGGCATCTGTTGTTATGACATTTGCAAAGTCGCTCATCATCTTGACACCACGTTCAGCAATGTCATTCACCACTTTCAGATTCTTAACATAGTCCAACGCTTTTCTGTAGTCCTCATTCTGTGGCCAAGACGTGACAGGTTCCAGAAGCCACTCGGATCCAATGTTCAGTGTGTCCAGCAGGAAATGTGATTCTGGGCCAATGAGATCAACCAGGGTGGTCTTAGCTGTGACTCTCTGGAATAGAGGCTTTCCTGTTCTGAAGCTGTCTGGCTTCTCAGTGGCATGTAACTGGGCAGCAATGTCGTGCTTCAATGTGTCACTCAATCTACTGCTGAACAGGGAAAATGGCACGACTTCCTGCGTCAGGTACCATTTGTGGTTTTCCATCTTAAGTACTGCATCAGCAAGCTCTGGGTCAGTTTTCTTGTACTTCAACATGTCCTGGATTAGACTTAGATCATTCACGGGAGCATCTGCAGCAGACATTGACATCATCCATACAGGAGTGTAGAACAGCGCAAGGAAGGTGTTGAGTCTTTCCAGCTTTGATACAGTGTCTTCGTCGTACTCAAGTTGATTTGCAAACATCAGCATTTTCATGGAGTACAGGTTTCTGGCCATCCATCTGGCCTGATGAATGGCGCCTGGTCGACTCCAGTGAATACCTCGAGGAGGCGTTCCTCCAAGAACAATGACTGTCAGTTCAGCCATTTCCCTGTAGTCGGCTCTTGGAAGCCTTTCTGCTGCTAGAATGTCTTGGAGTATTTCTTCACTGTTCTTCTTCTTTTCCTTCAGCCATTTGCTGTTGATAGCCAGCATCTTTGGGTTTTCCTTGGACAAGTCCGCCCAAACATCCTTCAGATGCTCAAACCAGGGATTATCTGGCCCCTTCACCTTCCCAAACTGCTCCTACTAGGATTTCCAGGATGTGATGTCGACAGGCCAGATAAAACACCTTCTTGTTCAGCATTTTCTCTAGCAGTTTGGCAGCTCCTCTGTGAACTCCACTGTTACTGTCAAAAACAAGGGCAGTAACATTATCCGTAAGTTCCCATGTCTCCAGTAAATCCATTGAAGCCTCAGCCTGAGCTGTGCCAGAAGAATTGTCGATGACAGGTACTCCCAATAACTTTCCTTCAGTGTATGAAGGTGGACCAGACACTAGCACAGCTAAAGTCTCTGAGGTACTTCCAGGTTCACTGCCCAAGACATCTTTGAGCAACTTTCCATCCCAGTGTAAGGCAGCGTACTGTGGGGGGTTTTCACAAAACTTAGACATGTGACTCTGGCTGATATTATACCTGGACAGCATTCTGTTGCGACGTGTTGTTGAGGTTGAGATGACGAAGTTATCCAGATCAGCCCCTCCAGCTTTCAAGGTGGCAGAAACCATGGCAGTAACTTGATTGTCTGATAAACCAAGACGATCAGCTGTATTGCAGATGACATCACATTCCATGACCTTCCTTGGAAACGTCAAAGTCACACTAGTCACAGTGTCTTGATGGTGAGAACATCCAGGACGAGGCTGATGGTAATCCATGTCCTCTGTGTTAGCGTCGTTGTCAGTTGAGTCACCCCAGGTAATGTCATCCACATGAACAACTGCCTCTTGTTCTGCTGCAGCTGTAAAATAGTACATGTTAAGACAGTAATTGTTAAGTACATGCTAAATATCGCAATGGAGTAAAACTTAAAACTTTTTGTAACGTTCAAAGTAATTAGTTTTACCTTGTTCTTGTCTATGCTGCAGTCTTTCATTCCTCGCTGCTTGCTGCAGGGATCTTGTCTCAAAAATCTTGTCATGACCAGACATATGACCTTTCCTCTCAGTCTTTTGGTCTTCGTAGAACCTGATATCCTCATCTTTCTTCTCTCTGGATAACAGTCTGTTGTTCTGTATTTCATGGATTGCATCTGGAGCTCCTATATCGAACAGGCTGTCTAATTCCAGCACAAATGCTCCTCTTTTTCCTCCAGGGTTACTTGCTCTTCCTTTGCTTTTCACCAGAGCACGATGTTTCTCATGTAGTTTCATGAAGAGCTTCATTGCGTTGTACTTGGTCATTGTCTTGATCCTAGCCATCTGCCAGAATGGGATGATAGATTCAACTGTTTCATATGCAAGGTCTTGAACCATGGGCCTCCCTGCATTTTCCGGTAAATTCTGAAGATTAAGGAAATACTGGAACGCCTGTCTGTTGGTGGGAAGCTGGGAACCACTGATAAAAGCTGAAGGGTATCCAACCAGGAAAGTTTCAGTGAGAAATCTGGTAGATGGCCCAGTTGACACCTGCCTGTGGACAGTACGTGGAGGTTCTGAGATATCAACTGTGCGCCCACGGAGCTCCCTCAGCTCCTTGCTTAATGCCATTGTGAAGTTGTAACTTGTAGATGGTTTTCTAGATTCTGATTGAGTTTCTGTTGTTTCCTGAAAAATGATAGATAATTATATTATTATTATTATTATTAATTATTATTAATTATTATTTATTTTATTATTATTATTATTATTATTTATTAATTTTATGCTCTTTCATTTGATACCTAATTTGTTGCTCTATCTTGTTTAGATCAAAAGTTAGTGCAAAACATAATTCAAGGGACCCCGGAATTGGCGCTTTGGCCGATTTCAAGGCAGAAAATTTAAAGCTCCATGCGGCAATGCTTCCCAACATCCTAGGTCAAAATAGTTGTGATTTTCGGCTTTTTCAGGTCAAAAAGCATGGGAAAATGTACAGAAACCTATGAAAATAAGAAAAAGTTGATTTTTGAACAGGCCTAATGTGGCATCTGAGTGGCGCCTCTTTATTGATTCGTCGCAGAGAAACCTGAAAGCAGTTCTTTTGCATAATGGTAATATAGTGCCATCCATCCCCATTGCCCATTCCGTCCATCTAAAAGAGACATATGACAATATGGATATACTACTTAAGGCAATCAAATACGACAGTCATCAATGGAATGTTTGTGGAGATCTAAAAGTTATAGGAATGCTTATGGGTATGCAGTCAGGATTCACAAAATTTTGTTGTTTCCTTTGCCTGTGGGACAGTCGCGCCACTATAGAACATTACACCAAAAGTGACTGGCCACTTAGGTATACATATGTCCCAGGGATAAGCAATGTCCAGTCTGTCCCTTTAGTGGATCCCCAAAAGATCTATCTGCCACCTCTTCACATTAAACTTGGTTTAATGAAGAATTTTGTTAAAGCAATGGGTAAAGTCAATTCTGAAGGGTTCCAATACCTTTCAAGGAAATTTCCGAAGGTTACTGCAGCAAAATTGAAGGAAGGAATTTTGTTGGGCCACAAATAAGGGAGGTTTTGAATGACACTGAATTTGAAAAAGTCCTAAGTCCGCTGGAATTGAATGCTTGGCTGGCGTTCAAATGGATATGTGAAAACTTTCTTGGAAGCAACAAATCACCTGCGTATAAGGATGGAGTCAAGAACCTCCTTGATGCCTTCAAAGAAATGGAGTGTCGAATGTCGTTAAAAATTCACTTCCTGCATTCCCACTTAGATTTCTTTCCTGAAAACCTTGGTGCAGTGAGTGACGAGCAAGGAGAGCGCTTCCATCAAGATATTCAGATGATGGAGAAGCGCTACCAAGGATATTGGAATGAAAGCATGATGGCAGACCATTGTTGGATGCTGTATCGTGACAATCCAGGCCAAATTTACAAAAGGAAATCACACTCACAGCACTTTTAATAAAATAATGTATATATTCTTTATTTATAAGTACACTGAATAAGGTATATGATGTATTTGTTGTTAGCATTCCTAAGTGTGATCTATACATCCATAAATTTTCTTATAGCAATATCAAAAACTTAAAAATATCAAAACCAGTGTATCTATATAACTATACGTGCTAGAAAAAAAATAAAACCAGATTCGGAATCAGCGCGAAAAATGCATTAAGAAAAGTGTGATCATGTTTGTGATGGGAAAAAAAAAGTTTCATTTTGTTGGCCAGTGTAATAAGTGTTTAAGCAATACTTTTAATTGTGGTAAGTAACAACAACAGTTGTAGCCGTAAACTACCTAATAAATCCTACATTAAATATAAATACTGAGAAGGAATAACCATTCAATTTGAATTGAATGGAGTCGACATTATTCAAGTTCAGACTTTTTGAAGTTTAAGATTTTAGATTTCGGTAAAAATGAAGTTTATTTTATATTGCAACCGAAAATAACGTATACTGTATATGTACGTTTTAGATTTTAAGTGAAAATTACTAGCTAACAATATAATTATGTCCCCGACCAAATAAATTTGGAGGGGACATACTGTATTGTACTGGTCCATCCGTCCATCACATTTTTGGGGGCAGGCTAACTTTTGAACCACTCAACATAAATTGATGACACACACACACACACACACACACACGCGCGCGCGCGCGTCCCTGGATCAAAGGTCAAATGGAGATCCGCGCCATAACTTTTGAACCACTTAATATAAGTTGATGAAAGTGAAAAATGTAGAAGCTTAATATTGTCATAATATTTGTTGATAGATAAGCAATAATCACAGATAGCAATGTCAATTTTTCTTTATTTCTTCTTCGTAGTTGAATGGCAAAATTGATTTGATTTTGCATTGCAAAACTTCTTGACATCAAAGATGTTATATGCTGTAATTAGTCTGTGCTTTCTTTTAAAGTCGATGCGGGAAATAAAAAAAAGATTTATAGATATAAATTTAATGTCATTTCAAGGGCGGATCTAGGCATTTCAGTAAGGGGGGCCCAAAGGAAAAAAAGGACACTACTAAATTTTTTTTTCTTAAAATAGACCACCAAAAGCGAGTGTAAAAATCAATTGTATTGTTTTATGAGATCAGTCTCGTTCAAATAGGATACAAAATAAAAATCTAATTTTGGTACAACAGTTTTATCACAGAAAATTTTTCGAACAATTACAAATGTCTTGCCGATTAAAAGAACTATCCAGTTCCGTAGCCAGGACTTCCGGGGGGGGGGATTGTAGAAAGGCAGACCTTTTGATGCAGCGACCTAGACTGCGTTGGGGGTTTAAAGTAGTTCGTGAAGTTTAAAAAAAGGAAAAAAAGAATGAGTGTGTTTATTTACTAATGTTATATATTATAATATCACATCATAAGTTATAACTATGGTTACAAAAGTGGACCTTTCCTGTCAAAGGGGGTTGTTCGACCCCCGCCCCCCTTTGGCTACGGGCCTGCTATCAGACTAAGATGAATATAAAAATAGTGATATGGCTGCACCAGTACTAAGGGCACCTATGAAAACCATTACAACTACAAATTTGGAAATACAATGTATACGGATACTCAAAATAGAATTTGAATAAAATAAAAAACTATGATCTATTTACAAAAACAAAAATTGTTTTTAAAAGTATGCACATCATTCAGATAGGGCACTTGCAAGAAATTAAGGGGGTTGGTGTCTGGACGTCGCCGACCACCCCTCTAGATCCGCCCTTGTATTTAAAACTGACAGTGATGCGAATCAAGGCACGAGAAAAAGATAGATTCTAAGGTAATGCCACTTTTTTTTTTTTTTTGCCAAGGATGGCTTTGACTAAGAGAGTTGCAAAATCTTAGAAATTTTTAATTTTGGCGGATGAAACCAGTATACTACATCTGAGTAATGATGTGCCGTTGATGTATTGAATTTCATAGTTTAAATATTCTTATCAAGAAACTGCAGAAATTGAAAAAGTATGACATATTAAAACCAGTATAGAGAGCAAATAATGCAGTTCATTAAATCTTTGAGGAAGTTTACAAATCTTGACAAGTGTTACTAAATTCATTATCAGTACTCGAAATACATCAGTGATGTTATAGTAAGTTCTGTTAATGCCGCTATCATTAAAAAAAAAATCGGGTGATGCAGTTCTTTTAGCAATAGCTGTACGTCTTGACTCAGTAGGGAAGAAGGTTCGGCTCTCTTGGAAACAAAAACAAACCAACAACTGCCAATGTGGATCATTATATGTATATTAAAGTATTCTTTATATCCCTAGCTTGTGCAGCGTCATTGGCCTTTGATTGATTTTACATAAGAATATTCAGCATTGATGTGTGCTGTAAAAATATTTAAAAAAAAAAAATACTAAATATGATACTGGGAAGTTTGTTCGTGCCGTTGAAGGTACCATCGTGTGCCATAGGTTCTCAATCACTATCTTTCTTGCTAATATTAAACTCATTACAGATGGGATTCGCCATTGTTTACTATTTTACCCGAGGATTCTGTTCCATTTGAAAGCATTTACAGTGCTTTGTACGAGAGAAAACCACCCCCTCCAAATCAGTCAACCCAGCTCCAGCCTCTTTCATCCAACAACTTTGTCCATGAGCTTGATAAGTGTACTCAGGTGAGAACATTTTGTAAGAAAGGTATTTCAAAGGGTAAGCAGATAGTAGTTGGCTGGGAGACTGTCCGTTACGTTCTGATTATGTAGCGACCCGTGGTTCGAATTCCACGTAAAGCTGTAGGTCCCTGACCTCAGATGTTGCGAAGGTGGTTAAACAAACCCCCCATCAATACATTACTAGTCTGATTAGGAAAGCAACACCACACTTACTTCATCCATTCACCTAACATTTCACACTGCCACACGTGCCCGTAAAAACTGGAGGGTTTGCTCGAACCGAAGATACTCTACACCATTTGTGGGAGTATTTTTTCCAAAGGTGGGACCCCAGCCCCCAATCTTTTTAATGCACGGGTTTGTGCAGGCTATTATGTCATTCCTCAGGGTATCTTTCTAAAACTTGCCGAAGAAATGTTTGTATAGCTTTACGCGCAACCCGAACCAAGGGTTGCTAAATCTGAACGCGGGGTGGGTGATATTCTACTCGTAACTCCATATTCCCGGATGAAGAGAGATATTTCATACCGTATACATATTACTTCTTCATTAAACTTTGTGAAAGTAAAATTTATCTCCTTTTACAGGAAATTGTGTCCGCAATCATAACTGCTCAAAAACTTACACCAGAGGGAGAAGTAAAGATTCCAAATATAGCCGAAAGTATTTTGTTACCGAGAAAGGTAAAAAAATTTACTCATATATAAGGCCTTCCTAGCAAAAAGTGGCTAAACGACGAAATTTGAAAGGGCTATATAACTTTGTAGATGTCAAAATATCAAAAAAAAAATTACGGCACTTTCACATTTGGTACAACTGGCTGCTTTTTTTTTTTTTTTTTTTTTTTCGCTTAGCCACGTCTTGCTTGGGCGGCTTCATATAATATTTACTTATGAAAATGGATTTGGTAGAAGGTAGAGACCAAAGCGCATGCATCCGTTCATACACTGGGCGTCCCCCTGAACCATTAAGATGCGTAGTATGTTATTAGATATTAGTGTATGTATGGGGGGAAAATTCAACTCGTGAAATTATACAAGCGGCGGCAATGAGAAATAGACTCGTTAGAAGTAAAAGACCTTAAAATAGACCTGAAGCATGTACTTCAAATAAATTTATTATTGTCGCTTTATTCTCTTAAAGGATTAATAGTTGCGAGTGTAAGCATTAAGGGAAAGTGGTTTCATTCTGAAACCACCTTTCTTTCAGTCTTAACTTGAGGGACGGAAAGGAGTATATATGGTGGTTCTAGGATGAAGTTAAGATTAGTGCATGAAAGAAAATAAGAATAATTTTTTTTCGTGTGTACCTCAAAGCGTTAAACTAATGTAGGATACCCTTCTCTTTTCAGCTCTCCCTCGCAGAACTATCTCGTATTCGCCGTCAATTTATAACATATACGAAGCATCACCCAGTTACGGACTTGTCAAAAATTAAAATACTCTTTATTCAATATTTAGGGAAAACAGTAAATTAAGAAGATATTAAAATCTTTTTTCTTTTTCACTCCTGAGACATATAAGTTCTGGCGCACGTTTGAATTCCTTCCAAATTCATACTTGCCAACCGTTCAATAATTTCTTTAATGAAGCCATTTCTCTGCAAAATAAATGAATACGATTATAGTATTTAAGACATTTTGTTGGAAGGACTGTTATGCATTACCATTGTAAATTATTACAAAACTGAAAGGAGTATAACCTAAAATTTGTAATCTTGGTAACACAAGGTACTCTCAACATCTTTGTTCCATATTCTTTGCTGAAGTTAAAACTTTAAGAAACTGCAAATTGTGATATCTAAATAAAATTTTGTCAGTGCGCTTTTGTAAGAAAGTTTGAATGACTGTCTCCACACTCAAGGATGACTTATTACAATTTAGTTTTTCTCAATTGGCTAGGATGCTAAGCATTTATTTCTGTATTACATTGATGAATTAATTCCTGACTCTCTCTCTGCTTTCACACAAATTTTATGAAGAAATTTAGCTTGGCTTTCGTATACACCCAAAAAGGGGGTATGGGGGGTTCGATTCCCGTTGGTGCTGATAATGATAATAATCCGAGTTAGATCAATAGGTCGTATTAATTGGCTTGAGTAGTGTCAGTTTCAGGCCCTCCTCGCTTATTATTATTTTTATTATAAAGATATACTTCACTTTTTCAAAAATTTCCATAGCTACTAAAATGGTATTTATCTACAGTAAATGCTGTTACTTTAAATAAGAATGAAACGAATCCTTAAGTTTAAAAATTGTTCACAAGAAATCCATGGGAAAAAAGTCACATTTTGAGAAAATGTAAAATTATCATAGAATGGTAGGTTAAATATTTAATACACGAGGAAAGTTTACGATAACGACGACTTAAAACGTAACTGATAAGTAGGTTGACGTTCAATCCGTTTACAAAAATTGCTGCTTTACCTTCTCTCTGTCTCGGAGATAATCGCTTGATTCGATAATATGTTGAGCCGTAAAAGGGAGATATGGGAGCGCTCGGCAGACACTACCGTAATGATTCATACTTTGAAACGACATCAACTTCTTCAGGAAAGATTCGCTGAAAAAAGGAGAAAGTATCTCCATCCATCGGTCAGAGAAGCCCTGAAAGGAAAACTAGATTTAAAATGGAGTAAAAGTAGGATTCGCTCCAAAGATAGTGAAAAGGAATCTAAATGGAAGAGATGATAAAATTTCCTTTTCAGATCAATTTTAAGATCAAGTTATCAATTCATATATAAATCAAGCAATTATAATCGCGATTTCCTGTAACATTTTTTATGTAAGTACTAAGTTATTTCTAAAGTATTGTGGCCATTTTGTGATCGTTCAGTTGTCATTTTATTTTGACCACTATTTAACCTCTGACCTTCAACACAGGGACCTGATTCCTGCTCATGGAACATAGTCTTTGATGATCCACACAGGGATCTTTATGTTCAACGGTTCAAAAGCTATGACAGTCCTTGTCTGCCTGCAGACACCATGTATTTACTATTAAGCGATTCTGAACATAGAAATAAATGCGCTCAGCTTTTTTTTTTCAACTTTTTGCTCTCTCGCGTTAAGATTTTCATCGCTTGATACAATGGGTTCGGATGTGAAGCTAAGATTTTCATTGCTGAGTTCTTTTCTATAGTTTTATTGACCGAATAATTGATCCGACAATTACTATGGGTTCAGTTATTCGGTCAATAAAACTATAGTAAAGAATGCAGCAATGAAAATCTTAAGCTTCACATCCGAACCCAATTTATCAAGATTTTTGAAGCTTAAACTTTTCATGGCTGCGTTCTTTTCTATGGTCTTATTGACCGAGTAATTGACTCCCCAGTAATTGGATTAGAAGCCGAAGGCCCCAGCACCGCAGGTCTAACTAAATAATAATAATAATAAGGGAAGAGCTCATATGCCAAGTTTAAGGAAATATCCATCTAAAGTGCAGTGTGACCAAATTCTTTGGCTCGTATAAAGCCAAGCTGAATAATGGAAGCAAGTGCAAAAAACTTCACTTTTTTACGTGAAGGTCAAAATATGAGAATAAAAACCCACTCTAATAGACAGAGTTTATTTCCACGACAGTTTCGACGCCCACTGGCATCCTCCTGGGTGGATACAGAAACACAAATGAAACAAAACAAGAGGGAAAAACAGTTCAGGGATCGACCGTTAAGAAATTCGCACCTAGGTTGGATTCCATTCTCTCGAGACAGGAGGGGCATTTTCATTAACAGGAAGATAGTTTTAAAATTTGTGCGAATGTACTTAATGAAAATGCCCCTCCTGTCTCGAGAGAATGGAATCCAACCTAGGTGCGAATTTCTTAACGGTCGATCCCTGAACTGTTTTTCCCTCTTGTTTTGTTTCATTTGTGTTTCTGTATCCACCCGAGGAGGATGCCAGTGGGCGTCGAAACTGTCGTGGAAATAAACTCTGTCTATTAGAGTGGGTTTTTATTCTCATAAATGGAAGCAAGCTTTAAAAGATTTTATAAAAGTTCCTGGCCTTTTGTTTCTAACTCTGAACTATTACGAATTCTATTTAAAACTTCAACGAATGATACTTTACGCAAATGCTTGCCTGAAGCATTGAATGTTTTACTCAAAAACCAATTATATATGATTCACTGAGGAATGAAAGAAAAAAAAATCTTACTTTTGAGGTCACGATGGAGTCCAAATAAACCATCACAGAAAAGTTGATGGAATCGACGTATGAAAGGGATATAGATCGCATCAATTTCTCATCTCGAGTAGCTTTGTAATTCTTCAGAAATTCCACCCTCTTTCGCATTCTAAAAAATTAGGAACAGGATGTAAAGATTTTTCTTTTAATTTTAAAGAAAACTAGAAGGCTTTCAAGATAGCTTCACTGACCAAATACACATCAGTTACAGTAATGTAGGTAAAGCTTTTAAAATACATGAACTACTTATTATGATGTAAATTTTAAGAACGAATTTAGTTTAACTGAAAAAAAGGGCATATCTTTAATTTTCAAAGACGTTTCACCGAATACAAATTACAAATGGTTTCCAAAATGCAATAATCAGAATGGCGCCTTTCAAATTAGAAGCATTTTTCTTAAACATTTCACCAAAACGACGACGAAATATTACTTCGACCTTCGTCGGTGAACGAAAATTAGAAATTCTTTGTTTGGTCTAATGAATATGGACATCCATTACGTCATTTTTTTGTTCATCGACCGAAGGTCTAAAATAACATTTTTCGTGATGTCATAATTTTTTATGAAAATACTAGTGATGGGACGATACCAAAATTTTTAACGATTCCGATTCCGATACCACTAAAAAGTCTCGATTCCGATTCTCAATATTTTTAAATATAATTCTATACTTGTTTTTCTGGAAATTGTCATATTTTACTCTGGTAAGATTAACTATTTACATTATGAGTATGGTAATATAAATTATAAATTATAATAGATTGGTTTAAAAATAAAAATCAACTAAGTTGTAACAATTCATTTTAATCTTCTTGATTACACATCATGGATATACATGTTTTAATGTATAGCTACAATACAATAAAAATAAAATTTGTTATCCTCTTTCATTTAAATTTTAAAGTTTACATTGCAAAACTGGTTCAATTAAAAGTTAAAGAATCGTTTTAAGAATCGGAAATCATGGTACAATTCTCTCGATTCCGATTCCTGAAAAATGCTCGATTCTTCCGATTCTCGATTCCGATTAATCGTCCCATCACTAGAAAATACCTTAGATTGAAACTGTGCCATTCTAATTATTGCATACTTAAAAAACACTTAAAATTTGTAGGAAGTGAGGAAATTTTTATTTAAAATTGAAGACATTTAATTTGTTATAAAGGAACTATTCTTAAATTTCTAAGTGTTAGTTTTAGAATCATAGTACATATTGTGTATTTTGGAACCTTCATTACATTACTGTACCCGAGATGCGTCTGGACGGTGTGAAACCGTGTGAAACCACCTTGAAGGCTTTATGATAATTAATTTGAAACTATGCACTAAATTTATGACAATGAAACTAGTCCACATTCAAGTAAACATCGGAAATTTAACACAAGACTAATTATAATTTTTTATATAGTGATAATTAACTATAAACCACCAAATTGTGTTTACAATGGTCGGAGAAATGAGAGATTATCTTACATGGAAAGCAAATTTCCAATCTGATGAGTTGCAACAAGATCTGATGAGGATAAAACGACGAAGATGAATTCGGGAGGAGGAAGAATAAAGAGTGGAAGACAGAGTTCCTCACAACACATGTTCACCTGCAAATTAAAGTCTATCTTGGCAAAGCATGCCTAAAAACGACAGATCTGCAATCAAAGCATCTCGGAATCAGTTCAATAGATGAAATTCCGGGCAAACACTTGGTAACATTTGTCTCTAATGACCAAGTAACGAAAATGACCAAACTTCTTACCCTTTAGCCTTACCTTAGTATAATAGTTTATACAAGTGACGAGTAGAAGAGGGTGATCACCGAACCTAAGAATGGCTGATGAAAATATCCTTTCGAGACGTTGTGATAAAAAATGGATGCCTTCAAGAGGAAAAACTTCAGACAGATCATACGGCCAATCAACACCTTAGGAAAAAGTAAAAGAAAAAAAAGTTAATGGAATTGGTAATATTTTGCCCTTTCCATAAAACTTCTCAACTTATATATTTAATATATTTCCTTAAAGGGCTCCCAAGAAAGTCACGAGAGTTTCCCTTTTCAAAATCCTGTGTTCAGAAAAAGGTTTTTAAATTAGACGTTTAAAGATTTAAATTTTCGAATGAAAAAGTTGATAACGTTCGTGACCGAAAGAAACCCATTTTAAATTACAAATGTCGGACTCACATTTCCTGTAGTACTTTCCTTCCTTTTGAGCCTGCAACGCCCACGTCAAAGATGTGTTTGCAAGTGCATTGATAATGGCGCAAAAGAGAGGAAGAGACGCCACGGTAAGAATCTGTGAAATGCTTTCCAAAATGTTTTCAAAGAAGGAACTTGGCGAGATAAATGGAATAAATGAAAGGAGTTCCAGAACCTGAAAGAACATTAAAATTTCATCTAACTGACAGTGAAATAACGTTTAAAAAGTGCCTTTAACTAGTGATGTGAAGCGAGAATATTCAGATAATTTCCGAGAATTTTATTTTTTCTTAGTTTTAAAACATTTTTAGATAGTTTTGCAGCTTTTTAGAGAATTCTAGAATATTTCAGAACCTTATGGAACTTTCTAGAATGTGTGAGAATATTCTAGACGACTCCAGAACATTCTAGAATACTCCGGAATTGGGAGAAAATAGTATAAAGGATGGTAAATTTTTTTCCTTGGTTAGTTGTGGTTATGTATAGCAAGAGCAAGTATCTACATGTGATTTCCTTGTGAATTGTGAAAATTGTCTTGCGAGTTTTTTCCAGTAATTATCAGTCATTTTCTTTTCATATTTCTCTTTTTAAATGAGTTTTTTTTCTCTATTTATCAGTGATTTTATCAGTGATTCTTAAATGTTTTTTATTTCTAGCGATTTCTGACTAACATGATAAAGAAAAAGCCCAAGAGTGAAGTTTCCATATAATTTTAAAAAAAATCAAATAAAAAAAATGATTTTTTCATAAAAATAATTTTTTTATTTATTTATTAGCTATTATACTGAAAAACTGAAATTGAATACTTCATTACAAGGGATATTTTTTCTTTCTAAACTGTTCTGTGTGATATATTTATTAATTTCTATATATAATTTTGAAAAATCAAATAATTAAAAAAATAATGATTTTTTCATAAAAAAGCTACGATGCTGAAAAACAAACTGAACACTTAATTATTACAAGGGATATTTTTACTGGTTTCTAAAGTGTTTTGTCTGATATATTTTATTAATTTCTATATAATTTTGAAAAAAAAAAAAAAATCAATTGATTTAATCAGGTGATTAAATCATTTTGATTTAATCACTGCAATCCCTGGTAAGTACTGTACTTTAAATTGAAACACAGTCTTTATACAATAATTCAAAAAATTTTTTTGCATTAATTTATTTATTTCTTCACTCATCCTATCATTCACTTCTGACTTAGAATTTCTCCATTTTGACAGGAACTGAAGTTAAGTTGTATCGGAATAGTTGAAAAACCCCTCAGATGTTCTAAAAAAGAAAATTTTCGAAAATTCTTGGTTCGAGAATATTCTCAAGAAAATTCTCCTAAAGATTATTCCCGAGAATTTAACAACATTACCTTTAACATTACATAGCAATATATAAAAATGTCAAAATTAATGAAGAGTGATTGAGTAAATAAGAAATGAAACTACTTTCCTAATGCAATAAGAAATTCCTTGAGAATAGTCCTCTTATCATTTGATTTCTAATATAATTATAATACTTCTTACTACGAGCTTCTTTAGTTACGGGCAACGAGTAAACTTTAAATTCTTGCAACTGAATTAAGACGCAAGTTTTCTTTTTATACAGGAAAGAGGACTCACGGGCGAAAAGTGTAATAGTTTAGGTATTAACTGTTACGCTACGAGTAAACTTTTAGAAACAAATGATGTTAAAGCGTGAAGGCGCATTGAAACACTGACCTGTGGCATGTGAGAGTATTTGTCCCATCTTGTGAAGAACTCTATAATGAAATGAAATACGGCTGGAACCAACGTTTCTGTCTGTTTCACGAGTTGTACGCAAGCAGTCAATAAATTCCGTTGCCGTTCTTTGCTCGGATTCCCTAACTGTTCTATTACTTCTGATTTAGAAAACATTTTTAAAAAATGTTAAATACTTAGCGAATATTCAATTACGAAGTAAAGGAAGACGTACTACGAACGGACAATTTCATCCATACGAAGTCTCGTGGTTTAATTACAGTAGCGAGAAATAGTGTTGATAAATTTAAACCAATCAATGAGAACGAACCAACAACATACTCAGAATTAGGGAGTGACCCAAAACACCAATTCTCAAACTAGAGAATGACCCAAAATTACTGTTGTACAGTGCCTTACTTAGGTTATAAGGAGAACCACATTATTCACTGACGAAGCATTCGTAATTCATACATTGTGAGCTGGAGAACCGGTCATTACAGCACAAACCCCGACCCAGAAGAGGATAACGACAAAAGGGATCATCAATGAGGCGAAGAGACGACGGGAGAGAAAAGGTTAAGATTAACCAATGACTTTTTCTAGTTTCTCTTTCTAATCTCTTTGACCACCGACCATTACGTGATGATTATTGTGAGCAAAACTTTGACCTGTTACTGTGACCCTGACTTTTGACCTATACTGACCGAAATCAACCGATTCCTCGTCCGACGCCCAACCAATCTGTTAAGTACGGGTGTAATCGGCGAACGTTTTTTTTTTTTTTTTTTTGTAAAAAAAAAAATATTTAACTGTAACGCCTGACACTACCACCTTAACTTGTAATAACGTATCCATAAACATGTGGTAAAAAATCAGCATGAATACTAATCTAATCCAATCTTTGTTAAGTGAATCTTCTCAATTACAAGATAATGAATTAACTCAATTATTTATAGCTACCTTTTATAGAGGACAAAAAGGTGAATATCCATTTTTAAAAAGTACACTTCCAGTGAATTCTTTAAAGACATGGTTTATATATGGACCCATTTTAAAATGTTATAAACTACATTCATCGAATGTCACGTAAGGTTAGATAATAACCTGATTTTGCATTACAAAAATATGGGAAAATAGGCATTACATTTTTTTTTGGCACACATTAACTTGTTTATGTACCTATGTGATGATTTTGGGGGTTGGGTTAGGTTAGGTTAGATTGTTACGTAAGGTTGGTCGCAATTCGACCGCTTGTCGATTGTGGAACATTCGATCAGAAGAGCGCAGAGCCTTTTAAACTACTTTATAAACTTTTTAAAATTAATGTTTATATCCATCGTGAAACTGCAATGTCGCCACGAAACGGGTGTGCATTTGGATGCGAGCTACTGTACAATATAGAAGTAGGACACACTCGAGTGTAGTAACAACTGTCTGGGGTTCTTTAACTTTCTTCGTGAGGGAGACCTACCGCTTCACGTGGGATCGAACCATCGGCGGGCCGTTACATCATCTGAATTCAGAGGATGAACCATCGGCGGGCCGTTACATCATCTGAATTCAGAGGATGGCCATCTATCCACCTACTGAACACACCCAACGGCGGTTAGCCCCTGATCTAACAAGAAGCGATGTTACGACGTGACCACGACGTAGCCCACTCAAGCGTGATGACCAGTATCTCTTTGGGAGCCATGATGAACGCAACTAATAAACCTTAAAGAAAATATAATACTAGTACCGTACCTGCTCTCAAAGCCAACTCAAGCCAATTTGTAATGGACACTTTAACGTACACGTCATCTGGCTTAAACAAAGCGATAGCAACTGGTTTCCATAAGAGACACGGGGGACTATTTGGCCAACGCCACTCTTGCCATTCAGACATATTTTTTATCATGTCTTTTATTCTGGCAAAGAAAGATTCAATTTATTTCAAGTAAATTTCGCTCACACAAACTCTGACTGACAATGAGAAAAATTTTATCATCAATTTTGGGTTTAACTAAATTTTTTTATTTACTTCATTAAAATATCTTAACTCATGGATGGAAAGTCAATATTTTGCAGTCAATATCATTCTCCCTCAAAACTAGTTTATTTCCATAATGACAAACCTTGCTTAATAAATAAACCAAAATTCTCGGATTTTACTCTGATACAGTCACAATGCTTACCTTCTAAACTGTAGAACAGAAACCATTCTTTCCTTTTTCTCTTCAATTTTGTCAGCGTACACCAGAATTTCTGGTTGAGGTACGACAAATGGTTCATGAAAAGGTTTTGCCTGAAAATTTAATAATGAATAATTAGTAGGAACTGCCTCGAGTCATCCTGGGCTCATCACCAACCAGTTACCCAGGAATAATAAAAGTGCATACAAGCACATTCATAGGTCTAATACTATTTCGTCTGCCCTAAATACCTTCGTTAACCTTGGTTTAGCTTCCGCCCGAATTGTTCATTCTGACAAAGGTCAAGCTTGTCACTCTACCTTAGACCTACAGTTTAACGTCGAATCCGAACCACGCCTCACCAGCAGCAGCCCAGCGTCTTAACACTAGGCTACCCATTTATCTACCAACCAATTTCTGTGTGTGAAAAGATAAACAGCTGGGTTTTGCTGCGTGCCGTCTGCCATCATCTTGTCTCGATGGATTCGTAGTCAGCGACGCTAACCGCTACACCACCAATGAAACAAAAATACACACACTTAAGGACTGACAAATTCAAAAACGCATGGACTCAAAATCTTGTGGCAATTCTTCCGCTGAGCTTTCTATCATATTTCCTTTTTAGAATATAAATGATGGAACATAAAAAAACTATAAATAGTACTTAAATATACTTCAAAATATTAACTTTTACAGTACAACTTTTTTCTACCACTACTGTAAATCCACTCAAATAAATAATTAACCCTTTAACGACAATTTTTTTTGTATTATGAACGCGGGTATTTGAAACGTTACCAATTTGTACCAGTCGTCTATAGAGTTAACATTATTAAACTTTTATAAGCCATTCCTCCCCCATCCACCCTGAGTGAAGTTTTTCATTTATAAAATTTATAAATATTTGAAATGCTTAAATTTAGTTAAAACCTACTTTTCTTCGCATCACAAATTGGGGCCAAAGGTGATGTCCATCCTGTGGCTTCGCTTCATCATCTTCCTCTAGCCTTAATTTGGCACTCAAAAGAGGCGCTTCGAACCACTTGGGAATGGTTGGGAAACGCTTCATTTTATCTAGACGAATCACGGCAAGATCGGGACGAAACAAATTATAAATTCTGTAATAAATTAACAAGATTATAAAATGAACTTTGTTAATTCTGAATCATAAAGAGTAAGACTTAGCCCGCAAGAATACCTACTCTAAATAAGTTTCTTGATTAGGGTAATTACTACAACTGGGTTTAATCATTTACGTAACAAAATTTAAATAAAAATTTATTTTAAAGAGAATCATCTTAAAAATTAGAACACAAATACTAAACAAAATAAACAATTTATTTTTTTATGTACGTATATATATATATATATATATGTGTGTGACAAACTGGTACACGATCCTTACAAAATTAAGTCCCTTTCATAAAAAATTTAAACCCGTGAAGTCTATGCAGAAACTAAACAGTATTAAGCCTAATAGCTTTTAAACTGCATTAATGGAGTTACAGCAAGCTGCAAAGATGGTTCAGTCTAATAATATCAAAATCACTTAGCCTTTCTCCCAATCCCTCGAAGATTTCCGATTGTGACAAAAGAATAGCTAAAACTGACGATCGTATCTGACACTTAAAAATTATAAACTGTAAACAATGAAACCTGAGAAGATTTGGAATGTGTTGACAGAATCCTATTTTCTTTTCGAGTCTAAGCAAAATTTGTGTCCTGCAAGGGGTAACATCTTCCCGCCTCGTGATTTGATGAAGAATTTTGCAAACTACTCCACACTGTAAAAAATAATTACGAAACATGACCTAAGAAAGCTTCTTTTAATAATGCACAAATGTTCAATTTTCAAACGCATTTTTTGATGATGATATTAGTTTTATGTAAACAAACTTACTGTTTTTAAATTGCTCAGTAAGTTGAAAAATACTGGGTAACACGCATGGACCAATTTGTGAGATTCATCAATGATGTGGAAATGGAGAAGCCCCAATAACCAACTGACAATGCTCAACTGCCAGGTCGAGCTTATGTTCTGTAAAGAAAAGAGTAAAATAAAACGAGTGCATTAGGCCTGCTGCTTTCTATCATTACCTCACCCACGCCTTTAATTACATATAAAAAAAAAGAGTATGTTACCTTTTGAAAACACCTTGTCTATGCCAGACCATCCATGATAATTTCTCTACACATAAATCGAAGCTACTCACCATACTTTCCTCAATGATGCTAATTTTACAATAATTTTAACAGCAAATGTACAGTAATTTCCATCATCTGACTGACTGACTACTATACAGTACTGTAAGCATTACACTTGGAGGGTTAACACTGTGCCAACCCATGCATAGTTTCCTCTCAGACTAACTGGTTTCATGTTTTCTAATTAATGACTACTATAAAAATTATTCAAAATCATCAACTCTGTTTCTCTAATTGTATCAAGTTGTAACATAAATGCTGCTCGATTAGAAAACGGACGACAGATAATAGAATAACCTCAAGATAATGTGAAATAGTTTTAGAAATGTTGCAAAATACACGCGGCGATAGGTTCGCACAGGTTTTATCACGATACAGAATGATACAGAATGACTTAGGCTAGTGTAGGATTAGGCTAATGAATATTTTCTCTGGTGTTTTTCATACAGTTACAACGCCACCCCTACGATATTACAGTAAATGAAAAAACATGGACCCCACGAAAGAGCATATTCGACATGTGATGCTGTATGAGTTCCATAAAGGTTCTAACGGTGGTGAATTCGCTAGAAACATTCAGAGAGTTTATGGAAATGATGATGTGAGCAAATGGATGTGTAGGAGATGGTTTGAGAAGTTCAGAAATGGAGACTTCGGTCTGAAAGATTATCAACGAACAGGACGACCAAATGAGTTAGATGAGTTGCTGAAAGCAACAGTGGAGAAAAGCCCAACGGTAACTGTAAAAGAACTTGGCCTGCAACTCGGCGTTAGCCATATGACCATTCATCGTCATTTGAAGCTGTTAGGAAAAGAGAAGGTTGGAAAATGGGTTCCGCATGATTTGTCACGAGCGAATCTTCAACATCGAATCGATATTTGCACATCACTGCATTCTCGGCAACTGCAGGCACCGTTTTTGAATCGGATCGTCACTGGGGATGAAAAATGGGTCCTCTATAACAATATTGAGCGTCGACATCAGTGGCTTAGCCGTGAAACAAAGCCTGAACCTCAGCCAAGGAATGGACCCCATCCAAAGAAAATTTTGCTATGCGTATGGTGGGATATGCAAGGAATTATTCATTTTGAGCTTCTGCCAGATAACCAAACAATCACAGCTGAAGTCTACTACCAACAACTCCAACGATTGAAGATGGCATTACGAGAAAAACGTCCTGCATTAATTAATCGCAGAGGTGTTCTATTCCACCAGGATAACACGCGCCCTCACACTGCTTGAATCACCACTGCCCAATTGGAGCCATTTGGTTGGGAAAAAATGCCTCATCCACCTTATTCTCCGGACCTCGCACCTTCAGACTACCATTTATTCAGAAGTCTGCAACACCACCTAGATGGACAAAAGTTGCAATCCAGGGAAGCTATCGAAAACGAAGTGATCGGTTTTTTTTAACTCGAAACCAAGGGATTTCTTCGAACGCGGCATAAAAAACTTTCCTACAGGTGGGAGGTTATAGAAAAAGAAGGGAATTATATTGATTAATTTGTCATTGTCATTTAATTTTGGTTCTGAATGAACTAAAAAATCGAGCAGAATATATGTTACAACCTCATAATTAAAAATACGAAATAAGATGGGGCAGAGAATTATATTACATACTGGTGAAGCTGCAGTAGAAATGGCCAAAGGAATGATTTCATAGGGAAAATCTCTTGATTCTGGGATGCAAGAATAAAGTAATTTTCGTCTTGTATGAATGTCTGAAAATATTAAATAAAATTCAACATATTATTAACAGACCCTATTAATAACTTTTACCCCACAATATTTTTCTCCTACTATTGGGTAAATCCAGGATAAATAGACAGGTAGAAGTGCTGATATAACACTAATACATCTTCACTATTCACGAAACTTGGCCTGAGTTGAAAATTGGTCAAATAGGTCAAAATTTAGGGTCAGGTCAAATTTTGGCAAAATCGTGACGTAAGAATTTTTTAAATCCCTATATCTCGGCTTCTAATTGTCGTAGCTTAATAAACTTTATATGGATGGAAGTGGAATGAGCTCTAGTTTCCAAAAATGGTACTTTCATTGAGATTTTTTTTTATTAAATTAACACTTAATTTTGAAAAAACACAAAATTCAGAATTTGACCTTGAAGGGATCAATTTTTTTAAAAATTTTATTGAAGAAAAAATGTTGCCTGAGCAAAGATCTACCATAATCAGCAATAAAAAGTTAGGTTACAGGCCATTATATAGCTTAAAACTTAATTTTATTAATGCTGGCTTTCTTATTTTTTCAGAATTTAATCATCAAAAATTTATTTAATGAAACTAAACATATTAAATAGTAGGATAACAATATAATAAGGATATACTTAGCATTTGTAATTATTAATTGTAATTTAAATACGTATCTACTCTCTACATTCTACATACATACTAAGTGCTAACTTCATACATATATGCTAATTTGTTTTAAGTTTTCTTGAGAAATTTTCTAAATCTTGAGCTGGAAAGACATACTGTATCCTTGTTTTTGCTGTGACATTAATCCAGCTGTAAAGAATTACATAAAATTACAATTGAGATACAAATATTATTAAATTATATATGTATATGTAATGTATGTTAGTTGTCTAACTGAGACTTAGTTTATTAATTAGATAAAAATTAAATATGTTTATTGAAAGATTTCATTAATTATATAAAAAGTAAATATATGGTTATTTAAAGATATTTACCTGTTTTTATGGGGCTCTCATCTAAATATGGTAATATTTTATGGCTAAGTATATCTTTATTATGTTGTGGATCTTCCAAAAAAATTTCCTCAACAGGTGGAGCTGTAGAAATATTTGTAGAAGAGCTACTACTGCGCTCAAAGGATTCTTCATTTGCTGGTAAAGGACACAGTTCTTGTAGCAGTACAGCCTCTGGTGCTGGTGCTGGTACAGATTCCAGTATTCCAGGTTGACTTCTTATTAAGGTGTAGCAATTGCTACACAATAGCTGATCCTTTTGAAGAACTCCATAACTTACAGAAGCCATAAGTTCCGTAACTTTTTTAATATTATTGAAAATTCTTTTTTTGTTTTTTTAAAGGATCACAACAATATAATTTCTTATTTGGTGGCATTTTTTTAAGTTATTTAGGTAGATATTTAGGTTACACCTGTATCTTTCAATATATAGTTATTAAAATCTGAAAATAGAAAACTGAAAACTAAAAACTAAAATGAAGAAAGCCAGCATTAATAAAATTAAATTTTAAGCTATATAATGGCCTATAAGCTAACTTTTTATTGCTGATTATGGTACATCTTTGCTCAGGCAACATTTTTTCTTCAATAAAATTTTTTTAAAAATTGATCCCTTCAATGTCAAATCCTGAAATTTTTTTGTTTTTTTCAAAATTAAGCATTTTTTTTTATTAAATTATCTCAATGAAAGTACCATTTTTGGAAACTAGAGCTCATTCCGCTTCCATCCATATAAAGTTTATTAAGCTACGACAATTAGAAGCCGAGATATAGATATTTAAAAAATTCTTAGGTCACAATTTGGCCAAAATTTGACCAGACCCTAAATTTTTACCTATTTGACCAATTTTCACAAAAATTTAGGAATGTTTTTTTCACTAAAAAACGTCCCCAGACCAAGTTTTATGCAAATTGAAGACATGACCATGTTGTTTATCTGTCTATTTAACCTGGATTTACCCTACTGTAAAACTATTTAAATAATTAATGTAACTATTCAATAACATAAGTTGTTACCAGTTGTCCACAAAGAGTTGACATTGTAAATATGCCCTAATATAATGCATTTCCAACTTGGAAAAAAAAATCTGATTTATGGCTGAAAAAATGCTTTATATCTTAATTTACCAATACAATACCATATTATACTGTAGCTTGCATGGCAAAATACAATACATGGAATGAATGAATAGCAGCTGTCCTAGAAAGAGCACGTTAATAATGAGATTGTAGAAAGACCAGACACCATGGGTAATTTTTTTTATTCAACTTTCATTATAAGTAGCTACTACGCAAAGGTTTTGATATACTTCTCATATCTAGCTACTATGCAAAGGTTTTGATATGCTTCTCATATCACCTTCAGCATACCAAAAACTTTACATATTATCTACAGGTACAAATAAAGAAATCTTTATATACAAATTCAAATTTCATCATAAACTGATAAGTTCTATCATTACATTGAGGTTCCCTATGTTTCACATAATTGGGACTGACTGATCACCAGGAAGTAGCATACTACAGATACAATGTACATCCAGTTCTTCTGCCCCAGAGAGAAGAATCAAGTTTGGTTTAAATAGTACTATAAATGAATAAAGTTGCATAAAATGTTAGAAATACTATTACTCGTATCAGGCAAGAAACAGCAATATACAGGGTGTCCCATAAGTCAGGTCTCATAGGGAAAAAATTTTAAATTAAATTTTCCTGAGACTGGACTTATGGTACACCCTGTATATAACATGATGGGTGACCAACACTGTAAAGTATGGGACATTGGTTAATGGATATGCCAGATATACAGCCTGAATGCCAAATTCAAAAATCAATAGAGCCTAAGTGATGAAGACAGGGAACCTTACTCTATATACTTACCATATTGATCATCAAAGATAATGGTAAAAGATAATTTTTTAATGATTGCGGATGAAAGACCATTCTTGGATGATTCAGTAAAAATTGCAACTGCTGCTTTTAATTTTTGTTTATCTACATTTCGAGGTTGACTGCATTTATCTGAAACAATTTAAGAATAATTTTAGGTATAATTTCAGAAAAAGTTCCTCTAGAAAATTTCTAAAAGACAGAAAAATTACCATTTTTTATAGTGACAGTAATAAAATTTCAAAATAAAACCAGTCATTACTGATTAGCAATTATTTGTTTGGTAAATTGTATATTTTTGGGCAAACATTTTTCCAAAACTGTACATTCTATGTACAGTAAAACCTGCACTATCCAGCAATCAACTATCCTGAAAACTTTAGAAGCCAGCAAGTTTCATATTTAGGCCAATACAATTCACCAATCTAGAAACTGGGAAGCTTTCCGATGCCATCCGGAAAAATCTAGAACATCCTAACATTTTTAATAAAATAAGACTAAATTTTACTCGTTTCAATTGTCCCATACATACTTAGCATAGTGTTTACATGTTGATTACAATATAGTTTACATTGGTATATAGTGCAGTATAGCCAAAATTTGAGTTTTGCTATAATTGTCCATTGGTTTTTCCTAGGTTAATGGTACCCTCAGATAACCAGAAAATTTAGACAACTGGAATGGCCTAATCCCAGGTAACAAAGGTTTTATTGTACAGTAAACTTTGTGTTATCTGGAATGCATGGGACCTAGGGCATGCCAGATATTAAAATAGTCTGGATACTAAAGAGGGTACCCCAAAAAGACTATAAATGCAACCTACACAGAGGAAAAAAGTCACAAGTACAGTATTAGAGAGTCACTTTCACTATGAAATTTTAACAATTGTTCTTTTTGAACCTTTATACCATGACATCTGAAGGGTGTTTCATGGTGACAGTACAGAATTTGGAATATGATATGATTGATTGGGTGGATATCTAACACATGGATGATCCTGCCCAAATTGCATGACCTGGCTCTCATGGCCCATTAATCCAATTGACAAATTTTTCTGCAAAACAAAGATTCCTTTGCATTTTACCTACAAGTGGGTTTGATTGCTGGTCTTCTTACAACTAACTTACTCTCATTCTAAAGCCTTCATCCAATCCAGTCCAAAAGAAAACAAGACAAGCAAATAAAGTGAAAATCCAGTCACATTACTCTTATAGGTAAAGACTATTCTATTCTAGACACTATCCAGCTCCGTATTCCAGAGGGTTTTGTTTTAAGTTTTTTAATTTATAACAAACTCCTTATGGTAGTACTTAGTAGTAGGAGCAGCAGCAGTAGTAGTAGTATCAATTCCCAAATTTGGCACCAGAACAGAATTTGCATAAATTTTCATATAAACACCTTTGTTTTGGGGAAAAAGACTGCATTTAAAATTTTTTGGTCCAATACCTACCAGGCTGTTAATCCGCAGGTCTTGGGTTAGTCTTTAGATAGAGGTCTACCAGAACCAGGAACCTTTTGTATTAGCTTAGGCCCTAACTAGTAGGTCTATAATTTTAAATAATATATATATATATATATATATTATTAATTTCTAAATTGATAAACTAACTGAATTTTCTGGCAATTTTAATTTTTGGCACTTAGATGGTTCTCGCATGTGGTGCCTTATTATTAAGCAAGATATTATTTCACTTGTTTTATCACTAACATTTTCTCTTTACAGATATAAATATTAAATACATTTCATTTACATATATATGTGTATATATTTTTCATAAGCATAAGGCTAAGTTATAGTCTATATTCTATAATAATAATTTTTTAAAAATGCCAACTTCTGGAGTTTGGAAATATTTTAGAATTGATGATAAAGATAGCAGTAAAGCTATTTGCACTCTATGTCCTGTAGAGACTCTTGTATCAAGAGGACCTAGCAATAAAAGTAAAAAATATTATAGCACAACCCTGCTTTTTAAGCACATACATTTCTTCAACTTAATTTTCTTCATGCTAACTTATTGTGGTATAATTTCAACTACTGAAGCGCAGTTTTTTCCTTGTAAACAGTAGTTAAGTTGTCTTTTGATTTTTCTCTTCCACTCTTTTCTACAGTGTTTATAATTCAATATAAATCTAGCATTTCTTTTATTGAGGAAAACATTAAGCAAGGAACTTTTTTTATATAATTTAGCCAATGTATATACAGGAATTCTCCGCTTATTGCGGTTTTGATTATTGCGATATTCGAGTTATTGCGGTTTATAATTTGTGACTATAATCCCGATTATCACTTTCAAACTTCGAGTTATTGCGGTATTTGAAAATCATACATCTGGCAAAAATGTTATGTTCCGACATTTGCACGTGGTTATCGTACAGTACATGTATACCCAGTATCACCCAGCAGCTGGTTGGTGATCAGTGTCGCTGCAGTCTTCATACAGAACAGTTCGCTTGCATAGTTTGCTTGCATTATCAACCCTTTGTACAATGAGTGTGATTAGAAAAGCTGAAGATGCTATTGGAAGTGCTAAGAAGAAACGCAAAGTGATTACCTTAGAAGAAAAGTTACGTATGTTAATAAACTTATAAAACTATGTTACGTATGTTAATAAACTTATAAAACTATATACTGTATTTCATTTACTCATTTTGGCAACATTAACGTTTTAACATGTATTATGCATCCTGATTATTGAGGTTTATTTGATTTATTACGGTTTTTGAAAAGTTTTGGCAGCATTAACATAATTAACATGTATTATGCATCCCGATTATTGCAGTTTCGGTTATTGCGGCATTTTCGCTGGCAGCATTAACCGCAATAACTGGGGAATTCCTGTACAAAAATCATGAAAAAAATGGCAATTTCAAAATAAAAGCAGTTTTATAATTTTTGTTTTATTATCATAAAACAATATAAAAAACTACCTAGCTAGCAAGGAAGATTTTGCATGTTTTATCATATATTTCATTTGTTATTTGATATACGCAAGTAGACAAAGGAATGGCTAAGGACTTTGCATAAATATATCAAAATCTGTTTATAAATCATTCTATTTTCCTTCTAAGTTTTTTATTTAATATCATTAAAAACTGAATGATTCCAGATTGGCCAGATATCAGACAGAGTACTGGCCAGAAGTGGAACTCACAATAAATGGCTGGAATTCCAGCCAGCAGGAATCAGATCTGGAATTCCAGTACACCTCTAAATTCAGACTTGAAATTTTGGCAATAAAGGTGCTTCTCCAGGTCTTTCCTGGTGGGAAAATGGTTCAGATCCAATGTAAAGCTATAATGCCCCTTCATCATACAACCTTAGGTGTTACAAAGGTGGTTAAACCCCAAACACTATCATCTTGCAGACTTGCATCAATAAAAGAATTGTCATATACTGTCAACTGTCAATAGCTATACCTAAGCAAATTCTCACAAGTAAAAAAGATTACAGTAATCTCTCGCTTTACAGAAGGGTTAGCTACATTCTGTAAAACCCTTCCGTAAAGCAGATTTCCATATATCAAATCCTATTTTCCCATAGACTCTCATCATATATTTGAAGATACATTCCTATGGAACAAAATCTTAACTCTACACTGTAACACACGTATAATACTGCAACAAACTTTATTAAAATACTCTGTATATTATTACTGATAGTACTAACAATAAAATGAGAAAAAAGTAAGAATAAGGGTGTTTGACTATCAGTGGAGACGTGTGAGGCAGCAGGAGAGTGGGAGGGAGGATGAGAGGGAAGGTTGTGGTGAGCATGAGCTGCTAGTATGAGCCACCACCTTTGTAAAATTAGAATAGATTAGATATTTTAGTGACTGAGTTAGTGATTTTTTAGACTCAAATTTCCATTATAACAAATCTTAATTCTGTTATACTTAATTTTATTCCCTTATTAATCATTTCCATAAAGCGAGAGATTAATGTATTCACTGTTACAATTCCACCAGCAAATAAATTGTTCTAAAATTAAAAGTAAGCTTATTCATATGAGTTGCTTTAGCCACATATTGTATATCTAAATGATTTAGAGAAGGAATTAGATAGCCCTAGTAAAATATCTAAATTTCCTGTATAGAAGTAGTTGCCCCAGTTACAAATATAGAAAATTCTTATAAGCTACAGAAAAATCTTGAGAGATTAGTTGCCTGGGGTAGTAAATGGCAGATGGAATTCAATGTTCATAATGAGTCTTCCATTTTGCCAAAAATAATGAAAACTGTAGTTATGAGATGCAAGGAAACTGATCAGAGGATGTTAGTTAGGAAAAAGAGAGTTTATCATTATAGTAGTGATCTAAAGTTTTCTAAGCAGTGCTTAGAGGCTAGAAATAAGGCAAGTAAAATGCTAGGCATTATTAACCCTTTACTGCCCAAGCAGACGAATTTATAACCTTTCAAATACACACATTCATAAGTTAACCTTACAAAAAATTCGGGTGGTAAAGGGTTAAAAGGAATGAAGTCATCTGTTTGGCCTTGCTTAGAATACTACATTCAAACTTGGTCTTCTCATAGTCATGATACAGATATAATTGAAGGCGTACAATATTGGGCAACCAAGCTTATCTCTAGGTCATTCATGCACAGCAATAGGGTTAAAGCAATTGGTATCAATGTAGTCTTTAAGTATATTAATACTATTAAATCACACCTAATAAAGAATAGCCCGGATAATGCAGTTGGTTGTGTGTATTAAATCAGATATACACAATGTAACTACTCAGTATACATAGGCCAAATGGGTAAAACATTAGACATTAGGGTAAAACAGCATAAATATGCGTGTAGAACAGCAAATAATTCTAATGCATTGTTTAACCATATGTATAGATGTAATCAGTCTCAAGTGGGATAGTTTCTAAAGCACTTGTTAAAAACACAGATAATTGAAAGGAATATTCTAGAATGTACATTTATCTATTTTAAAAATAATTTCAATAACAGTGCAAGAATGTATAAAATTGACAATATCCTGTTAAAATATCTTTTGCCTCTAATAAACTCTTGTTAATCATTTACTGATCTTTTTATTTTTCTGTCCCACTGTCATGACTCCAGATTTGAAAAAATTTACTGGAGCATAGCTCTGAATTTACTTTTTTTCCCCTTACACCACTAGATAGGTTAATGATAGTAAACTCTAGTACAACTAGCATGCTTAATCCCAAAATTGTTCCAATGTCAGCTGTTATTGTTACTGAAGTTTGTTCTAAGAACCACTTTACAGTTTGTTCTTTAAGTTGATTATCTAATAGCTCACAAATTGTCTCGCACACATGTGTGCTATGATTCAAATTTCCAACCTCACAACCTGACCTATGTAATACAGCTAGAAGTACTGGATATAGAGCCCATGCAGTGTTTGTTTTCATTATGTAGTATAAGATGTTGCCACATAAGTCTTCTATGCGTTTAGTAGTGTTCCGAGAAGATGTTTTCATCATTTCATAAACAGCAGCTCTTTGATGATGCTGAAGTTTAATTAAATGTCTCTTCAGATTTCTAAACCATCTCTCTTGATTTTCTCCTTGTGGCCGCAGTGGCTGGCGGATGATGATGGTGAGACACTTTTCCTCTTTTTCTGAATGAATGTTAACCCATGAGTGATAGGTGTTGCTCTTATTTAACCCCTTATTCTCTTCTCTTAACCCCCTACTCTTTCCTTTCTCTCGGGCTAGCCTTAGAGTGGATCTTAGGGTCTTTGTTAGCCTTAGCTTCTGTAGATCTGTAGATCCTCAACAGCTATATCTACATCAGGCATATTAGTGTCACTATTTGCAATGTTTTCCATTATATCACTTGGTACTGAAAATGAATCATCAGCATGCCCTAGATCCTTCTTTTCCACCAATTTGAATGTAGATTTGATCAAATCATTGTTCAGGATTTCTTGTATTGATTTACACTTGCTTAAATGGGCTATGGAAATGTCAAATTTGTTGCTTTTTGCTTTATTAGATTTGGATGCAACACTTGAACTTGAAGGCATATTTTGACTTCTCTTTATTAACCACAACAGCTTGGTGAGTTTCTTTTGTTAGGCGCAAAATTGCATTCAATGTCTTCTGGATTTGGGAATTTTCAAATTCCTCTAAAGCAGTTTTGTTAGTCTGATGTGCAGATTCCTCACTTACCTTTTGTTTCTTAGGTGGAGGAGAAGCACTTTCTTCAGTCTGTGAAACATCTAGTGAAAAGTTTCATTTTCTAGATTAGCAGTTGATGAAGTTGGTTCATTTTTCTGAGGTCTAGCACTAGCACATTTTGTGAACAAAATAAATGACTGCTTTGCTGTATCTCTTTGCTGCACTTCATCCTGGTATTTCTTTACTGCAATATCTAAGCTGTGGGCCCAAACTCTGGGACCTCTTGTATTGTAACATATTTTTTTTGGAATTAAAATGTTCCTCCCAGTTTTGCTTCTTTGAATATTTGTTCTTGCATTGACCACAAAAGTAACCCCTTTTAACACCCTCACTTTTCTCTCCAACTTCATCAATATTAGGATCCATTATTGATTATTGACTACCTGAAAAAATACAAAATAAGTAAAAGTTAGTAAATATAGTATGGTAAAAGTGAGTAAAAGTAAGTAAATATAGTACAATGAAAGTAAGTAAAAGTAAGTGCTTTAAACTTAGTAAAAGTAAGGAAGAGTAAGTAAAAGTAAGTTTAAACTTAACTAAACTTTTCAATTCTAGAGTCATGATGGATTACTTAAAACTGCACAAGTAATTATCTGGCCAATTTATCAAACCTGGCCGAGATCAATGGAACATAGTCCAATCCTGATAATTTTATATTAAAAAAATATACGTTTTAATAAAATTTTAATTATCAAAACATTGAAGCTTAACAAAAAAAAAAATAATTATTAAATATGGAATTACCAAACTAAACTTAAAATAACTAAATTTGTAATTTAAAAAAATTGGTTTGTACAAGAACGTATACACAAAAAAATTGCATAATGTCTAGTGGATGAACAAAACCCAAACCCAAATTTACTTTTTCTCATGGTCAAATTTACTGGAGCAATGCTCCCAAGATCCCAGGAATCTGGAGTCATGCCCACTGTACATAGGTAGGTATATATTTTTATCATCTCACCTTCTCCCTTCATTCCCTGATGAGGTGTACTTTTGAATACACGAAAGTTCTTTGAATCATTTTTCTTTTTCCTTGTGGATTTGCATCATATATAAAATTTGATTCTACATGATTTAGAACCATCACATTATTAGTTAGAATTTAGGACTGTAAAAGTGAGGATATCCCAAGGGCATAATAAGAAAATTATAAAACAGACTTGTGAACTGGATCTACATATATACTTTTTTAGTTACTATAAGATACGGTAACTGGGCACTACTAAGTTTAAGGTAAATTTAGTTATATAAAAGTATGAATTTTCCCATAAATTCTCTTACAAAAACAATGTTTTATAATTATCTCCATAAGTTCCATAAATTCTCTTCTCTAAATCATTTAGATATAAAATAGAGTAATGGACCTAACACTAATCCCTGTAGTACCCCCCCACTTTTCATGGTAAATATTTACTATTATACCAGTCTCCGGTAGAAAGTTTTAAAAGCTGGTTTTCAATGTTTTTTAATGTACCGAATTAAAAAATGATACTCATTTCCATCACAAATGATTTGTTAAAGAGGGTGCTCTTCCAATATGTGCTCTACCGCGAAACTGTGATCTACCATATTCCAATACATGCTCTACCGTGAAACTAGCCTTATAAGGCTAACTAACGAAAATATCATGACTTAACCTAACCAATCGTTAGGTCAACTATACGCCCTTGATGATTGGTTAGGTTAAGTTGTGATATTTTCGTTAGTTAGCCTTATAAGGCTAACTAACGTACCTGCTGCTAATCCGAATAATCTAAGGTAGATCACGTATTGGAATGTAAATTTTAAGGTAGAGCACATATTGGAAGAGCACCTTAAAGAGTTATTGAAGCTTAAAATTTTTAAAAACTTTCTACCCTTTTTTACATGGGAGACCCCCAGTGGGAACTGGGAGTTTTTGGGTGGGAGAATCACAAAAACAAATGGTTTCTGAAGATTTTGAAAGTCAGATTAATACAAAATACATCAAAAACCATAGGTAATGGTTCAGAATATGAGCGCCACTTAATTAAGCAAAATTTTGAAAAATACCAGATACAAAGTTGTTTCTCTCATTAAAATACATTGATTGCATGTGTCGCATAGTCAAAAAATAAAAAAAAAATATATATAGCTACTTCAGTGCTTTTTAGTGCTTTTTGGGTATGAATCTAGGAAATTTTGAGTTGGCAACCCTACTATCATTCATTCACTTCAGTTTGAAAATGACTTTGGTCTGTGACGGCTGTGCAATGATGCTAGTAGAGCTCGCAGCCGTGTTGGGGGATCAGACGAAATTAATTAAATTACTTGCAGACCACAAATTAATAAAAGTTACCTCTGTTTATTCATCCTGTGATAGTGTGGTGAACATTGCGGCTGCTAATAATTAGGTTAGGTTTGGTTAATTACTTATTTGCACATTTTTATGCATTCTCAAGTACTATTTGATGTGTAAAAAATGTTCAGAATAAATACATCCAATAATGTAAATAATTACCGTATTTTTTCCTCCAAAACATGCTAAAACCATTGGTTTCCTGTTGTTTAGGATAAATCTGACCATCGCTATTACAGTAAATTATTACTTGTACTGTGTTCCCCCACCCATAACCCCCGTTCCCACGGTGGTCCCCCCAGATTGTAGAAAGGGTTAGGAGGGTGAAATCACTTCAAGCAATAATTTACTGTAATGGCAATGGTCACATTCATCCTAAACAATAGGAAACCAATGGTTTTAGCACATTTTGGTGGAAAAAACACAAAATTTGAGGTGGTGCCCCTATTCTGAACCATTACCAAAACATAAATTTCACCTTCAAAATTGGCCAAACCTAAAATAACCTAAGTAAACCTAACCTAACCTGGTAAATATTTACCAGCAATACAGCAAAAATAATCAAAGGAGCACAGACCACAGGAAGCCATGTCCACTAACTTATTCAAATTAAAATCAGTGAAGCGCCATTTTTTTACCCTTTTCCTGTTAGAGAGTTTAAGCTTCAATACCTCTTTAACAAATCATTTGCGACGGAAATGAGTATCATTTTTTAATTCAGCACACTGAAAAACATTGAAAACCAACTTTTAAAACTTTCTACTGGAGACCGGTGTAATAGTAAAGAAATACCCTTTTCATTTTCAGTAAATCTTAAGGAAATGTCATCACTTACAATAACTTGCATATAATGTATTTGCACAAAAAACAGTACTCTTCAAAAAAGTGTTATACTGTTACATAGACTACGGCCATACAGTTATTTTTTTGAAATTCAGGTGATGACATCTCCTTAAGATTAACCCCTAAGAATTAATTTAAGCCTTTAGTTTACCATGGAAAGTCAAACTTTTCAACTGGACCATTATTTTGCCAACTCTAAAAGCTAATTTTGCAGTACAATGAACACGAAGTTATAACATCAGAAACTATGAAATAGGCCCAGTGGTTTAATTTTTTCCAAACAAAGTAAAATGAAAAAAAATCTTGCTCCATTCTATGAATTAAATTAAAAAGCACAAAATTTTCGCTGGCAATCATTGATGCAGAATAAAATGAAGGCATAAATGATAGGCGTAAGCCTAACGTAAACCAGAATAGGGTTCAATGTCTAAGACGAGGCGAAATCTACTTACTAGATACTAAAAAATTTAAAGCATCCTCTACATCATCAAAATGTTTGTGAAGTAAATTGTTGTTTTCTTCCATTGTAATCAAAATTATAATCAATAAAAATCGAACATCGCGCCAGAAATTGATTATTGTATTCTTCTTCTTTCTCTATCTATCGGCACTACTCCAATATTAGATTGCTAACCACAGTCTAATATAATTTAGCAAGTCTTATCATAAAAGTTAATTTCATTGATAAATGTTCATCCAAAAATTGACTCGCAGGACACTCTCAAGTGAACTATACAAATTACAAAGTTTATTCACCAGGGACCTGGGACCTCTGCTTTTTGTTGTCTATATAAATGATCTAGAGAAGGGCCTATCATTTAAAACCTCAAAATTTGCTGATAATACAAAATTAGGCCATAATGTTAAGTCAGTAGCAGGAGCAATGACAATACAAAAAGTCTGAGACAGAGTAACAGCCTGGGCAGATAAGTGGGAGATGAAATTTAATGTTGATAAGTGCAAGGTTATGCATATTGGGCCAAAAAATCCAGAATTTGAATACAATATGAATGGAATTTGTATTAAAAATGATGATAAAGAGAAAGACTTGGGTGTCACTGTGACTAATGAACTTAAACCCTCAAATCACTGTACGGTAATCACTAATCAGGAATAAAGCAAATGCTAGACTCAATCTCATGCAGAGACACATTGAATACAAATCACCCAATATTATAAAGCAACTACATATACATTTCATATGTGAGACCCCTCCTCGAATACTGCATTCAATTTAATAGTCCCTATTTGATACAAGATATTGAAAAACTAGAAAAAGTACAGAAACGAGCAACAAGAATGATCCCATCTCTAAGACAATTGACATATTAGTCCAGGCAATTTGTAGTTAGACCTGGGCAAAATTGCTTCAGAAGCTTTCTAAAAAAAAAACAATTCCAAAACCATTGCCGAATAACATATCCAAAATCCGACAAAATTGGACCCGGGAAACACCCCAAAAAATGAATTCAAAATGGCGGACTGGATGTTTCCTACGAAAAAAAAAATATATATAATTTACGCTTTTATTTATAGAGATACATTTGATGCTTTTTCTTTCAGTTGTAATGTTTTAAATAATTCAACAATATACAACACAACCAGTTATTACGCAAATATAATGTTATATAGCTTTTTACAGATTTTTATAATCAATAATACAACAATTTTTTTTTCCCAGTTTCAAGTTATGTTCATTACAGAAGAAGTGATACCTGGTCACAAACATACAGAAATTAATCCTCTTCATCACTATCATCGGATAGATTACCGGTACTTGGGTTGTTATCGCAACCACTGATTTGGCACTCGCCACAAGCGGCTGAACAGGGCATTCCATTACGCTTGCATCCACATCTTGAAGTAGCACATTTCGTCTTGCAGGAGCAGCGGATCATGTTGAGTAGATAATTTGGAGCTGGTGGCTTGTCGCAGGCTGTAGGGTAGTAGGAATTATTCTTTACATACCAACCCCACTGTTCTGCATCGATCTTCTCTTCTGTAGACTTCCAGATTAGTATTTGAAAGTATGTGCGAAAGCTGTGGTACTTTGTGGACGCATCGGTAGGTGGCAAACGTTCGGGTGTAACAAAAGATTTAGCTGTAGCTACCTTTTCAACTAACATTCGATGACGTAGTGCGTTAGTGGATTCAAGTGTTTTGCAGCCATACAACAGAAGCATTGCCTTTCTTCCAGCGGCTTCAATGTCAGAGTGTTGGCAACAATCAGAACAGAATGTATTTGCAACTGAACGGAGTTCAGCCACCTTCATCAGTGTGTCGAATGCTTTGGCTTTACCGATCGAAAAAATTCTGGATGTGCTATCACAGCCCGTGAAAGCATGCACAAACAGGAGATACTTGCAGATGTCATTGCCTAACAATGATTGAATGCTGAGAATATCATACACAGGATTAGGAGATGGTCCCCGTCTTATATCGCTGCGATAGTACAACTTGAAACCACTGTCCTTGGCATGGTACAGAAGGAGAATCAGCAAGTCGGTGTCTTCCCCTATTACTGTTGTAGTTGCATTTTCTGATGAGGAAACTGCTGCACGAACGATGTCCACATCAGCATCCCCATCTGCGTTGTGAACAGTACACCCGTGCTTCTTCAACATCTCACCTACGAGGGAAATAAATGCTTGCTTGTTGTTTTCATTAGCCAAGAAGTGTTCCTTCTGGCCAACAAACTTCATGCTTGGACTGAGATTCACATTTCTGCTTGTCTTGGTGCTGCGTCTTCTGTGGGTCATGTCCTTGATCGTAGGAGAGCTGCTGTAGCCATCAAAAACAATGATTGCTTTTCCATATGTTTTCAGAGTGAAATCGGCATATGAGTTGGCGATGCTGTCATATGTTTCATCTTGACGCCAGGAAACACGATGTAGTAGAGATCCACCATCCAATACGTACTGGTCTGTGCACTGAATTTCTTGAACTTCTTCCATGCGTAAAGTGTCAGTGTATTTGATTATTGCATGAGCTAGCTGAGACTTATCGGGTTTCCTCAAGATACTTCGTGATTCGAACAATGCAGGAGGATATGCACACAGTTCGTAACACATGACATCTTCAAGATTCATGTCTCCGCCAGTGGCAACAGTCATCATTCTCTGAAACAGTAGTGCAGGATCTACTTCTATATCTGAAGCATCAGTGATCACAACGGCAGAAGCAGATCCTAGTGTTTTCACTTTGTCAGATCTTTTGGCAGAATATGTAAAGGCTTGTTTCCCAATCATTTTTACGACAATGTTCGTACCGATTGAATGCAATTGATGAACGTTAACTCCAGGATCAGCAGTTAGCCCTGTTACAATGTTGCAGAGACCCGAGGTAGAATGGAATGGGGATAAGGATTCCAGACGTTCAAGTACTTTCTTCATGTCATTACTGTCCCTGATTTGTCTACTTCCCCTCATTTCCTTGTGCTGTTCACTACTTTCCAACAAAACTCTGGTGTATTCCTGCATTGCTAAGTTATAAGTGGAACACAGAGGCATAGAAAAGAGCCACGTTGTCCTTTGGATGTCTGTAAATCCACTTCCGCGTGTCAGTCCGCCTCTGCTTTTCAGGGAACGCATTAGTACTTGTTCTATCACCAGGTCTGTGCCGAGTCCGGCCCATAATCTGTCGCTTCTTCTTACCACAAACTTACCTTCCTGGAACATTTTGTTAACGGCTGGATTTTCAGAAGGCAAACTTAACATTTTCTGCAGGTACAGGTATATCGATTTCAGGTAATTGTGATGTCCGGCTGCTGCAATTATGGGGATGGTCTCCAGCATAGCTTGCAAGTGCAAATCCCACGAGCCGGTTCTGTCTGCTGTTATCAAGGAACGTGCAATGTTGATCATTCGCTGATATTCCAACCAGAGTTGACTTGTTTGCGAAGTAGATTGTAGGTCAGTTTTCTTCGCATCCAAAGTGGTAGCAATCTGAGACAATGCATTCGAAGATTCCACATCCTCAACTGATTGTTTGGCGGTCATAACATCGTCGAGCAGGTCACAAGCTTCCTTATGGAGGTCATGAGGAGTTCCATCTTCATTACGAGGGAAAACGTCTGCGACTAGTAAGGTACTAAGAGCTGCATCTACTATCATATGACCACGTATCGCTCTTGAAACAGCTTTTCCAGACATCATGTGTTGCACGGCATTTGGTCCGTATATTTCTTGAAGTACTTCAGACAATCCTGAACCATTCATAAGAGTACCGACTGCTCCCAAAAGATTCATCAGAGTGTGAAATGATCCCAGCATTAAAACAATGTCCTGCAGGTCTCTCTGTTCATTGATGATTTGGGAAGCTTTCCAGAACAAAGGCTGATCAAAGGTAATAATGCATGGGACTTTTTGATCGCGTGCTATCTTGCTCAAATATAGTAATGTCGAAAATATGCAGGTCATGTCAGTTGGCGACATATCTATGATGGGAAGGAACGTGATCGACGCCACACCTGGATGTGAGACACTTGATCCACCGTGAATTGCCTGCATTGTTCCGGACCAACTTGGACCTGATCTTTCTGCTGAAGATATCTGCCAGAGAAGACTAAGTCGACTTATGGTGGCAGTGGGTACTGGAAGTTCGCGGAATGAGATGTCCTCAACATGCTTCTCGCGTGTCTATATTCCCTAATGTCAACGGTTGCAATCTTCTTAATGTCATTGTCACCAACATTACGCCTGTGAATAGAAGGGTGGATCTTGATCTTCGGAGTTATTGCGGAAATCATACCCATTCCATGAAAGGTATTCTTCCCATCCAAAGTGCAGACATCATGATCGACGTTATCTGCTGCTAGAAGGACTGCAGTGTTTTCATCAACAGTAAAAGAGCCAGACCCACTTGCCAGCGCCGCGTTTCTTTCGAATCTTGTTACTTCTGCATACGACGAACAGTAACCCAGCTGATGGAGAACGTCAATAAGGTACCTTGACCTAAAGTTGTTGTGTAGTTGAACCGACAAACCGATCTGTAGTGGACATAGTAATCCTCTAGGACGGGTTGCTTGCATAATGCTCTGCCCAATTGCACCTATTTTTCTTGAAGCATCCTGTCCCGCAAATGCTTTTGATAATAGCAATTTCAGACTGTTGGAATGTAATCAAGAGCACTTTCTGCAGTGATGTCATTTGGATATGGATACACATCTTTTCTAGGCGAGTCGACAGACTTGATATCACTTCTGATTATTTTTGCAGCAGCTTCTACTAGGTAAATCTTCTGTAGCTCTATATCTATATCACATCTGCCTTCCCACTTTCACCTGATATTTGATCTTGTCTCCGTAACGTTCTAAAAGCTTTCTCTTCATGTGCCTGCGTTCGTAGACAGAGCTCTGACTTCCTTGAAGATATTCCTCCATTTTGGAAATTAGGTCTCCAATCAACAGTTGTTCATCATCATTCTCTTCCAGGTAAGCACAGATCTGAAGGAATGCTTGGTGTTGCTCTTCATTAGTTGGTCTCCCTTTCTTCGAATCATGATCGTCGGAGGAGTATGCGCGAGGAATGTTTTTTCCACTTCGAAAATTTACGCTGCAGGTGTGATGGGACACAATCTGCAGCAGGAAGATCACGAAGATAATACTCCAGACGGCCTTTTACATTAAACGACCATTCATCGCAGCGGCTTTCACAGCACCTTTTTATGGTTTCGGAGAACTCTGTAGTTCTTATTTTGACATGCTCTGATTTTGGTTTGTGTTTGGAAAAAAAGTCCACAAAGGTATCACAAAACAAACTGAGTAGCACTGGAAAATGCGTATTCATGAAAACGAGCACTTTTCCTTGGTATTGCCTCGGCTGCGGTCTGTCGCTTCTTTATTTCAATGGTCTTTTTATCCGTAAACCTTTTCCTACATACAACGTGAACACTTATTCCAGCTGTTGCAACAACATCGCTTCCACGGCTGCGGCTGGATGCATTTATACCATCTGCTCCTTTTTGCGAGATGTGAACCACTTCCTGTCCGCTGTCCAATTTCTCCTTACAAATCACGCACAATTCTTCAGGGGTCTGCATTCTTGAAGGCGGACGCACACCGAGTCAGCCGTACACCGAGTCAGTCTGAAACAGAAAACACAAATTAATAAACTGTGTTGCAGTATTTAAAAGGAGTACATAATAACAGTTTTAAAGAAAATGACAAGCACAAATACACAGATTTGATAGTGGGTAGTAGGAATTAAAGAGTTGTATATAATATAAGTTTATAAAGATGTAGCAATGTCCATTCTCACATACACTCCATACAGTATATTTTATTTACATTACGTGACGTCATAGTTTAATACTAGCCGCCTAATACAATTTTTAGTGTCATATAGGTTAATTTAGAAACGAAAATGTGTTTTAAAACATTTTACTTATCAAGAAAAACGTCATAACTCTCTCTACAAAGCGAAATTAAAATTTATTGTATTTCGTAGGAAACTGCCAGTCCGCCATTTTGAATTTCATTTTTGGGGGTGTTCCCGGGGTCCAATTTTGTCGGATTTTGGATATGTTATTCTGCAATGGTTCCTGAGCTGGAAACAGTTTAGAAAGCTTCTGAAGCAATTTTGCCCAGGTTGAAGCTATTTTTGCTCTAGATTGCCTGGACTATACTGTATAGGAAAGACTGGCGTCTCTAAGCATGTTCTCATTAAAAAGGAGGAGGTTAAGGGGTGATATGATAGAGGTGTATAAAATGATAAAAGGGTTGGATAAGATAGATTTTGAGTCTCTTTTCATTAAAGATCACAATAACCAGACTAGAGGTCATAGTATGAAATTATTTAAGCCAAGATGTAGAACAAATTTAAGAAAACAAAGTTTTACAAACAGAGTAATTAAGTTTTGGGACAGTCTGACAGAAGGACTGGTGACTTCAGATACACTTGATTCTTTCAAAGGAAGGTTGGATAGTTTGATGTCTGCAAGGGACATCTGGTGATGGTGTTTAAGCCCATTTTTATTGCATGAATGGTACTAGTTTATTTCATATATATTATGTGCATTTGAGTGATAGATCCCACAGCTCAACACAGATGTTGTGGGATATAGGGAGGCAGCATCTTGGGTTAGGGGATACTCTCTGTCCTTACACACCCCATTTAAAGAGATTCCTCTGCCGAGCGGTGCCCCCCCATAGTACTGTGAGGTATTGAAAAACTCATGATCTTCACTTGCCCCACAAACACCTTTAAATGGGAGACCCAAAATGGGTGCACACACATTTCTACATTACTGTACAGTCTTTACAGCCACACCTACATTTTCCTCCTAAGTATATATATTGTAATGTATACGGTTGTAAATTGTGACTTGGTCCGCAAGTGATATGGACGGTGACTTATTTTTGGTTGGCAAGGTACGGGTATTGATGGGTACCGTAATGAAATTGACTGGATTCTTTGGATCTGATATATTTGCATGTCAGTTATAAATAGATATAGAGTGTAACATATTTGTGGATAGTAGCCTATTATGACTTTGATCCTCTGGATCCAGAGATTCTATCTTTAGTTTTAAATTGATAATTAATTAGTTTTAAATTGATAATTAATTAGTTTTAAATTGATACTAATTAGTTTTGTAAAAATTGGTTGTTGCCAATGTACAGGCAGTTTTTACATAGTGGAGCCACCTCGATGGGCCGAAGTGGCCCCTAGTGTGCCCACTATAAAAATTTCTTATGTTCTTATGTAAAGTATGAGGTCGAGGTGGATGGATGCGCGTTTGGAATGGTTGGTAATTTCGGATTACGGCCAGGATTTGTTTCATGTTGTACTTCTTACCGTTGTAATAACATACAAATTAGACTGAAAAACAACAATATAACTTTTCGTTACTTTCTGAGAGATAAAAAGCTGTGTAGAGTATAGCAACTGTAAATACTAAATTGTAGCGTATCATATATTCATTTGGACCAATAAAGACCCTAGGATCCACTCATGGTTGGTCTACCTAACCGTGTTTGTAATTGTGTATTGCGCATGTCCTCCGTGGTGGCGAAGGGGACCTACAATTTTACAGTATTATGTCTAAGGTGTTTGAATATATACTCATTAATAGACTTCAATGTTACCTGTATACTAGTGATAACCAATTTGGTTTTAAAAAGAAGCACAGTACTGATATGTGTGTGTATGCCTTGAAGGAAATGGTCTATACATACGAAACTCTAGATGCTAATGTATTTTTGTGTTTCCTGGATGCCTCTAAAGCATTTGATCGTGTTGATCATGACAAATTATTCATGAAACTTGTAAATCGTAATGTACCTGGTTACTTGGTCTGTATATTAATATTCTGGTATAATCACCAGACAATGATTATAAGATGGGGCGGGGTTAATTCAGAGCCATTCTCTGTGACCACTGGTGTCAGGCAGGGACGGATACTATCCCCCTACTTATTCAATGTTTATATGGATAATCTATCTGTTGTGCTGAACACCTGTAAAATAGGCTGCTATACTGGTACAGTGATTGTTAATCATCTGATGTATACAGATGATCTAGTTCTTATTTCTCCATCTGTAAAAGTGCTCAGCACCAGTGGCGGCTGCTCATTATGTGCTTACGTTCTACAGCACATCAGTTTTTAAGATACGTAAATAGCTAAATAATAAATTAATAAAATTACTTATAATATCTTCTGTAATTTCCAATTTGATCTAAATTGTTTTCCGATTTATGAAAAAACGAATTAACTGCGCAGTCTCTGCTTTTCTATTTTCGTACTTATGTGCTGTCATCAGAAAGCACCCAAATCGAGTGAAATCAGACAAAGCGCATGCGCAGACGTGTCTTTCGGTCCAGTTTCCAATAAGGCATGAATGTGCTACCAGTCGCTGCAGCACTTATCAATGTGATGGACACTCGATCGATTGCGTTTGATTTTTGAACTTTTTATGCGTGTGTATGTGTTTTTGTTTACTCAAGTGTTGTATATAAATTATTAATTTTTATACAAATATGAATTCAGTGGACAATTTATTAAAAGTACCTTTTTCATCTAGAACATTAAATGAAAAAGCTCAAATAAAACAGTTAGGTAGGCCAACTCCCAATTTAAATTTAAGTCAGAAAGCCAAGGGAAGCAACAATCGAGAATAAGACAATTTCACAAAGATTTATGATGATTATAGTTGGATTTGTGGTTGTGATGTTCGGGATGCTCTTTTCTGCTTTCCATGCCTTCTTTTTGGTAACTGATTCATTCAGTAACACGGGAGTGAAAGATCTTGGCCATCTTAAAACACTGATTAGAAAGCGTAATGAAAACAAGAAACATATAAACAATGTGTTGGATTTTAGTGTTCTCGGTAGTGTGAATATTGCAATACAGTTAAGTCGGGCCTACCATGACGCCATCAAGAAACACAATCAAGAAGTAGAAAAGAACAGATATATATTATCAAAGGTAATTGACTGCATTTAAGTTTTGCGGTGCCTTTTAACTTGCCTTAATTAAGAGGCCATGATGAGAGTGAAACATCTGAAAATCCCGGTATTTTCTTGGGACTCGTTGATTTTGTTAGTAGTTTAGGAGCTATTGAAGAATAGGGACCCCAGCCTTCTTTAGTTAGGCTTATAAGGCTAACTAACGAAAATACCAATATCACGACCTAACCTAACCAGTCGTTAGGTTAACTGTACGCCCTTGACGATTGGTTAGGTTAGGTCATGATATTTTCGTTAGTTAGCCTTTTAAAGCTAACCTAAAGAAGGCTGGGGTCCCTATTCTTCAATAGCTCCGTAGTTTAGATAGTGCGGTAAAAGAACACATAGAATCGAATCATGTTTTCAAGGGAACTTCTAAAACCATCCAGAATGAACTGCTAGATTGTATGTCGGAAGTTTGTCGTGAAAAGATAATCGAAGAAATGAAAGAGGCTGATTTTGTCGCTTTAATGGCAGATGAAACTACAGACATTTCTGAACATTCACAGTTGATAATAGTATTTCGTTATGTAATCAATGGCGTGCCTATTGAAAGATTTTGGGGATTTTTCAACCCGGAAGGTCAAAGGTGATTGACAAGTTCTGCAGTAAGAAAGAGCGTCGCATGATTTTCATTTTTCATAAATAAGTAAGTACTATATCTATCTATCTACCGTTAGTTGCGCGGAACATTTACTATAATTCACGATGAATTAGTTTTATTTTATAATTTATCAGTAGTTATATATACAGGGGTCTTTCCTGTTTCATTAACTGTTTCCGATTTTTATGAAAACAACGTGATATGTACAGTTTTTCACGCTGATTTCAAAATTATAAAGTATTTCATCGAGAAATACTTAGGTTAGGTCAGGTTAAGTTAGGCTTATTAGCATTTGATGTTTTCTAGGACACTGTTTTTCTTTCGGTATTAAGTTATATTCTTGTAAAAAAATTTACTGCATTTTTTCTGTCTCAGTCTTCCTATATAATTCTATAAAATTAAATTTGTCAGTCATTGGAAAGTAAAAAGATGTTGAACTATAGTCTATGCTTGCAGCGGAAGAACAAAATAGATGCGCAACGCCACCGTTTAAAAAATAGCCTAGCCTATGCTTGCAGTGATTACACCGTTCTAGTACTTTTTGTAGTATTCATTTCTATAATTTACTTTCATTTCGAAAAAACTTATTTTTAGAATCAGCGTATTATTTTAAAATTTCTATAGCCTACGCTGTTTCAAACATTTGCTAGTTTCTGCACATTATAACTTATACAGTATATATATATATATATATATATATATATATATATATATATATATATATATATACAGTAAAATCACAGAATAACACGTGATCTTATTAATAAGCAAACAACCACAGGGAAAAGGAAAAAGAAACACGAAATCCGAGCGCTTTCGTGATATATTCACATCTTCAGGGAAAAACAAATAATAGGCAGATTTTACAAAGTAAATGAGTTAAATACACAAGCGAAAAAAATTCCCAGTCGGCAACTCAATTTAAAAACCATAAAAAAAAACAAGATTTTTTCAATAGATAACTTAATCTGAAGGAAGCTAAATTATTGAATATAAAAGAACTATATAGATGAAATTAGACAATTAACATGTACAGAAAACAAAAATTATTATAACAGTTATTAGAAATAGTATTTAATTAAAGCAGGCAATTAAGTGGCAAGAATTGAATGAAAACAAAGGGAATGGTGCCAACATTTTACAGAATATTCCAAACTTCTACAAACAATCTGAAAAAACTCTCCCAATAGCCAACCTGATCAAAAGTCTAATAAACCACCAAGCACACAAATATTATATACGAAAGAAATATTACAATGCATACATAAGAATGTTAACAGTTCTTAAAATAATATTTAACCAAAGCAAACCATTAAGGGGAAAGAATGCGGTCAAGAAACCAATAGGCCCTACGCCAACTTTCTAATTATGTACGGGTCTAATTTATACAGCCCAGGGCTTATATTAAGGACCAAATCCACATTATTCTTGATCACACTAGATTCAATTATATTTCTGCTAACAATAGATTTACTAAACCTTAATATGGAGGCATTTTTCCAGTCATTGAGGTGATTAGTATCTCTTACGTGAATGAAAATGGCGTTAGATTCTTGGCCAATTCTTATACTGTATTGATGTTGCTTAATACGTAACTCAAGGGACTTACCAGTTTGGCCTATGTAAAATTTATTACATATTGTGCATAGAATTTTATATACACAACCCTGTTCACTTAAAGGGGAGTTCTTAATCAATGAATTCTTAATTACATCTAAATTTCTGAATGCAATATTTACGTTAAAATTCCTCAGCAGATTCGGCAGATCAAGGAAATTTTCCCTGAATGGTAACACTAACAAATTTTTTGTGTTCTAAGGAATCTTGTCCTTTACTTCGTAAAAGGTTTTCTTTGCCATTTTTAAGGATTTATCTATGCAGTTCTTTGGAATATTTAAATCAAACCGCAATTTGTATATTTTACTAATTTCGTCATCAATGAACTCTGGGCTACAAATTCGTAAGCCTCTTAGGAACAAAGCGAAAGAACGATCGTTTACGTTAATGTGTGAGCAGAATAATAATGTATATAGGAGCAATTATTAGTGGGTTTTCTGTAAATATTGTACTTAAACTTTTTTCCAGACCTACTGTATTATTAAAACATCTAAAAAAAGGGATCGAAGAATCTGTTTCTATTTCAACTGTAAATTGATAGAGGGAATTAATTATTAAGTTCGGGTAAGAATTCATTGAGATTTAAAGATACTGGCCAAAGACAAAGAACATCATCTACATATCTAAACCATGGAACATATTTGGCAGAATCTTCCTTAATAACGTACTTCAAAAAAACTCCATATATAAGTTACTTAAAATGAGAGAGAGGGGGTATGGCGATGGAAACCCCCTGTCCCCCATTTTAAGTAACTTATATATGGAGTTTTTTGAAAGTAAGTTATTAAGGAAGATTCTGCCAAATTATTTTCATGGTTTAGATATGTAGATGATGTTCTTTGTCTTTGGCCAGTATCTTTAAATCTCAATGATTCTTACCCAAACTTAATAATTTTCCCTCTATCAATTTTACAGTTGAAATAGAAACAGATTCTTCATCCCTTTTTTAGATGTTTTTAATATATAGGTCTGGAAAAAGTTTAAGTACAATATTTACAGAAAACCCACTAATAATTGCTCCTATATACATTATATTCTGCTCACCACATTAACGTAAAACGATCCGTTCTTTCTGCTTTGTTCCTAAGAGGCTTACGAATTTGTAGCCCAGAGTTCATTGATGACGAAATTAGTGAAATATACAAAATGCGTTTGATTTAAAATAGCCAAAGAACTGCATAGATAAATCCTTAAAAATGGCAAAGAAAACCTTCTACGAAGTAAAGGACAAGATTCCTTATAACATAAAAAATTTGTTAGTGTTACATTTAGGAAAATTTCCTTGATCTGCCGAATTTGCTGAGGAATTTTAACGTAAATATTGCATTCAGAAATTTAGATGTAATTAAGAATTCATTGATTAAGAACTCCCCTTTAAGTGAACAGGGTTGTGTATATAAAATTCCATGCACAATATGTAATAAATTTTACATAGGCCAAACTGGTAAGTCCCTTGAGTTACGTATTAAGCAACATCAATACAGTATAAGAATTGGCCAAGAATCTAACGCCATTTTCATTCACGTAAGAGATACTAATCACCCCAATGACTGGGAAAATGCCTCCATATTAAGGTTTAGTAAATCTATTGTTAGCAGAAATATAATTGAATCTAGTGTGATCAAGAATAATGTGGATTTGGTCCTTAATATAAGCCCTGGGCTGTATAAATTAGACCCGTACATAATTAGAAAGTTGGCGTAGGGCCTATTGGTTTCTTGACCGCATTCTTTCCCCTTAACGGTTTGCTTTGGTTAAATATTATTTTAAGAACTGTTAACATTCTTATGTATGCATTGTAATATTTCTTTCGTATATAATATTTGTGTGCTTGGTGGTTTATTAGACTTTTGATCAGGTTGGCTGTTGGGAGAGTTTTTTCAGATTGTTTGTAGAAGTTTGGAATATTCTGTAAGATGTTGGCACCATTCCCTTTGTTTTCATTCAATTCTTGCCACTTAATTGCCTGCTTTAATTAATACTATTTCTAATAACTGTTATAATAATTTTGTTTTCTGTACATGTTAATTGTCTAATTTCATCTATATAGTTCTTTTATATTCAATAATTTAGCTTCCTTCAGATTAAGTTATCTATTGAAAAAATGTTTTGAGTTTTATGGTTTTTAAATTGAGTTGCCGACTGGGATTTTTTTTCGCTTGTGTATTTAACTCATTACTTATAAATCTGCCTATTACTTGTTGTTCTTGAAGATGTGAATATATCACGAAAGCGCTCGGATTTCGTTTCTTTTTCCTGTGGTTGTTTGCTTATATATATATAATTTAGTATTGAATATATACGGTATATGTCGCCATATAGCTGAGTAATTTTTACTTAAAATTAATATTATTTCATTTCAAAACCTAAGACTGCATAATATTCATTCACTTAATAGCCTACTAAATTTGAAAGCTCTTCATATAACACTTACCTCATGTTTTCCAACAAATTCCAGTACCTCTTTTGTATAATAATAATTATGTTGATTAACTGATGTTTGTTTTATTCTTTTAGGAATTTACCAGGGCTCAATTTCATTCTTTTAGGAACATGTCACGTATAAGTTGTTGTTGTTTGGTTTCTGATGCGAAACATTTTGGTTGGTGCCACAAATATATATAATTTTTTTCTTTATTGTATTTTTTAAATACGATACGTTTCCATATCAGGTGTTTTCCAAATGTTTAATTTTTTGCCCGTGGTACCTTTATATGTAAGCTGTGTATAAATATCTTTGCTATATAATTTGAACTACTAAATCGCTTTCCTAACTTGCTTTTGGGCAGCATATATCTTACGATCGTTTGCTGTTCTTTCTGCTCGATCGGTACTCGTTTAGGAATAGTTCCTTTAATCCATTAACGAACTTAAACATTTGTCACAGGAATTCACTAATTTTTAATAATATACCCTCTAAAAAAAACAATAAAAGTAAGTTTTATAGACCTTGTTACTATAATTAGGTCTACTTTAGATTTTTCACCCTTGGAAAAAGTTCTCGTAACGGTTCGAAAACCTAAAATCACTTCTGACTGGCTCATGCATAATTAAGCCTGCTACACACTATTGTCAACAATTAACAATTGTCAACTTTGGTGATCCATATTTTTTGATCGTCGAAAGTGCGACTCTAAAATGCCATTTTCAGGAGTCTGAACGTGTTCAAACTTTCACTGTTATTAGAGTCGTTAATTTTCGGTAGCAAGACATTAGTTGTAAATTGGTTTTCCTTACGAATACGACGAGGACAAAATTTCCTGCAAATATTAACGCGAATAAAAATATTTAAATGTAATTAGTAATATTAAATTAAATATTAAATACCAAATATTATTTATTATAAGTATTAAATACTATTAAATAAGTATTAAAAAAATTATATTTTATATTCCTTTGTCACTCTATCGTGACAGAGTTGTCTAAATCTTGTTAATATTGTATTTCTTCAAATATTTTAATATCTGTAGTGCCATAATTTGTTTTACACACACACACGATATATATATATATATATATATATATATAATATATATATATATATATATATAATATATATATATATATATATACAGGGCGTCCCAAAAAAATGTATACACACTTTAAATACTTATAAAGGCAGTGTTTATTAAAATACATTTCATTTTCAAAATGTAATAGAATCTACAGACATTATTTAATTGTTTTGTCAACGCCTGTTTTCAAACTGACGTCCGTTCTGGTCCAGGCACTGCTGATAACGCAAAGCAATGGAATCGCAAACATCACGAAACATTTCGTTTGGTATTTGTGTGCATTCTCGTTCAATGGCTGCTCTCAATTCAGCGACTGTTGCAAGTTTTATAGCGTAGACTTTGTCTTTTAAGTATCCCATAAAAAAAAGTCTAGTGGTGTGAGGTCTGGTGAACGCGGAGGGTATTCTACGAAACCCCTTCGTCCAATCCACATCCACATCGTGCCAAGTACCACTCGCAATACTCCACTCTTCGGTCCGGATCATCTTCATTAATAGCATGGACTAATCTTGGAATGTAACTTTTCCATTGACAGCGCTTCAAAATGCGTTGGACAGACGATTCTGAAATTCCTACCTCACGACTCGCTTACCGCACAGATTTTCTTGGACTTTGGTGATACGTTTCCAGTACTCTTTCTTGCTTTGTGGGGCTTGTCGATGTCCGTGGTCTTCCGGAACGCTTCTTGTGGACATTCTGAACAGTTCCATCGGCTTCAAACTTATCTCTAATTCGAGTGATGGTAAGTCGCGTTGGTGGATCTGTTTGAAACTCCCTCCTAAACTGTCTTTGCACTTCAACTGCGTTTTCACACTTCCAGTAGCATTTTAGAATGAATTTCCTTTGTTCAAAGCTTAGTCTGACTGCCATTATTAATTCTAATGGGTTTAACTTGGAAAGAAAGAAACATCAATTGAGCTATCAGCTGTTAAAGTGTGTATACATTTTTTTGGGACGCCCTGTATATATATATATACACACACACACACACACACACACACACACATATACAGGGTGTCCCAAAAGTACTGCTCAATAATGAACAACATGATAATAGCCTTTGGGGCGAAACTTCTGGGACACCCTGTACATTGATAGGCACGATGATCTTGCTTGGAATCCATATTGGTTCTGAGTGGATCTTTCCTGTACCTCTAAAAAGTCTGAGATCTTTTTCCTATTTCAAATATTACGATGAGATGAGATGTCCAGTGATACCGGTATGCATCTCTTTACTTGAGAGCTATACTCTCCTTTACACTCATATATGGGAACAATGTTTGTTCTCGAAAGAGAAAAAGCAATAAAGAGGGGAAACCTGAAGCTAGTGAGACTCGAACCCGCATCGCCATCCAGAACTACCTCCCTCCCGTCCCCCTATAAAAAGGTTCGTTCAAGCGAGACCAATATTTACGCTGTTCGATCATGCTCCGTGAACGTTCTTCGCCTTTATGCAAATTAATACATTTTTAGTGCAATAATCCTTTCCATTTTATTTGAGTGTAGTTATTGTACTTAAAATGCACTCAATGTTCACCCTGTTCAGGATGCCCGGTATTTCTCCTGCGTCTAGAGGTCTTTATATCCAATACAGTGGCATAGTTACAGTATTTCATTCTTACTGTATTTAATCAGCGTATACAGAGCTCCATTTGTCCGGACCCGATCCTGAATGTGATTTTAGTTGTCTAACAACTCATTCTATATGGCCTGGTGTGAAATGAAAATAAGTTATGTAATTACTTTACTTTAAAATTTTCACTTTATCTTTTAAGTTGGAAATTAGAAGCAGTTGGAAGCATATTTTAGCGTATTGTACTCGTAGAATTTTCATTCGGATTCCCTCCTCTGTACTTTAAATTTTTTTTTCTTTATCTTTAAATTTCTTTCCTTTCTTTCAACCTCTTTTCTCTACTTTGCTTTAAAACTTTCACTTGTCTTTACATTTTCTTCCTTCTTTAAATTTTCTTTTCTTTCAACCTTCCTTCTTAAACAGACAGCCTCGTAGGGACCAGCCTCGTAGGTCTGTTGCTGTTTGGTGTCCTTTGTATTTCTTTGTATTCTTTCTTTGTAGTTTTTCTTCCAAGAAAGCATTTCTTTCATATTATTTTGTCATTTTGTGGGATAATGAAAGCGGATTCATACTGAGCTCTTAATGATTCACATATTTTCTTAAGATCATTGATCGGTCAGTGCATTATTTTCTTTCCTTAAAGGTCCGATAGACGCCTGATTTTTTTTTTTGTTTCCTTTTCGCAACATTATACTAGTATTTTGGGTTTTCCTTGATTGCTTCTATAGCATTCTCTCTCTCTCTCTCTCTCGTTTTATATATACAGGGCGTCCCAAAAAACTGTGTATATACACTTTAAATAATTATAAAGGCAGTGTTTATTAAAATACATTTCATTTTCAAAATGTAATAGAATCTACAGACATTATTTAATTGTTTTGTCAACGCCTGTTTTCAAACTGACGTCCGTTCTGGTCCAGGCACTGCTGATAACGCGAAGCAATGGAATCGCAAACATCACGAAACATTTCGTTTGGTATTTGTGCGCATTCTCATTCAATGGCTGCTCTCAATTCAGCGACTGTTGCAGGTTTTATAGCGTAGACTTTATCTTTTAAGTATCCCCATAAAAAAAGTCTAGTGGTGTGAGGTCTGGTGAACGCGGAGGGTATTCTACGAAACCTCTTCGTCCAGTCCACATCCACATCGTGCCAAGTACCACTCGCAATACTCCACTCTTCGGTCCGGATCATCTTCATTAATAGCATGGACTAATCTTGGAATGTAACTTTTCCATTGACAGCGCTTCAAAATGCGTTGGACAGACGATTCTGAAATTCCTACCTCACGACTCGCTTGCCGCACAGATTTTCTTGGACTTTGGTGATACGTTTCCAGTACTCTTTCTTGCTTTGTGGGGCTTGTCGATGTCCGTGGTCTTCCGGAACGCTTCTTGTGGACATTCTGAACAGTTCCATCGGCTTCAAACTTATCTCTAATTCGAGTGATGGTAAGTCGCGTTGGTGGATCTGTTTGAAACTCCCTCCTAAACTGTCTTTGCACTTCAACTGCGTTTTCACACTTCCAGTAGCATTTTAGAATGAATTTCCTTTGTTCAAAGCTTAGTCTGACTGCCATTATTAATTCTAATGGGTTTAACTTGGAAAGAAAGAAAACATCAATTGAGCTATCAGCTGTTAAAGTGTGTATACATTTTTTTGGGACGCCCTGTATATAGTGCAAAAACGTTTAAGTACAGCAGTATAGTGTCATGTTTGTTCACTTGAAATCCTTGGGAAATTTAACTGAGTGTTTGTTATATATTTAATGAACGTGAAATGCCATAAACTATGTTGTACCAGTCTATAGTTTTTGTTATGGTAAACAATATCTTAAGTTGTCTATTAATATTTACATATCGTCGCTTATATCTTGAAAGGCCCTAGCTCGCAAAAAGTCAATTGTCCAGGAAACAAGTAAAACGGTTTTGTTGCTCTGAAAGTCGCCCCACTTGTCGCGCTTGATTCCACAAGGTATATGAGCTTTCTGATTGGAGGAGAGCTAGCCCCTTTAGAGACAAGGTGCAGAACACGAAAACGAACCAATCTTTCGATAAAAACTTCTTTTTTATAATTTTCAAGCTAGGGCCTTTCAAGATATAAGCGACGATATGCTCTCGTGCCCAAGTTTAAGTACAACATTAGAATCCATTGTAGAGTGGTCAAGCAGCGTAGCATTCTAGAACATTCGACACTAAACTTCTAGTAAATTCCTGAGTAAACATATTCGGGAGTTTACATTGGTTAGAGTATAAAATATGAATGTTGAATACTGTTCGACCATCAGTCCTCCATGGACTGTCTCAGAATCTTAAAGATATAATTATTGCTTTGCATAGTGATGGAAAGCCTGGTTGGAAGATTGGTGAACAACTTGCTGTGCTTGAAATTAGCCACGTGGGAAATAACTAACCACTCTAGAACAACCACCTAATATATATATATATATATATATATATATATATATATATATATATCAAATGAAAAAATGAGGTAACCACCTGGGAATCGAACCCGGGATCTTCTGATTGCCGGTCAGATATGATATCCACTACACCATGGTCCTCACTCGATCAGAAGTCGTAATTCTCCTACATACACGCAGAAACCAATGCCCCGAGGGGGGCACCTCCCGCACCTATATATACATTTCAACTGCAAAGAACACGCAGTATAATTAACATAAAGAACGACGCTTGTATAGGAGAACATTCTTCGCAAGATGAGTTACCTCATTTTTTCATTTGTTCGTTCTCCCTCTCATCTTGCGCGGAATGTTCTCCTATACAAGCGTCGTTCCTTATGTTAATTATACTGCGTGTTCTTTGCAGTTGAAATGTATATATATAGGTGCGGGAGGTGCCCCCTCGGGGCATTGGTTTCTGCGCGTATGTAGGAGAATTACTTCTGATCGAGTGAGGACCATGGTGTAGTGGTTATCATATCTGACCGGCAATCGGAAGATCCCGGGTGGTTACCTAATTTTTTCATTTGTTCGTTCTCCCTCCTCATCTTGCGCGGCATGTTCTCCTATACAAGCGTCGTTCTTTACGTTAATTATACTGCGTGTTCTTTGCAGTTGAAATATATATATATATATATATATATATATATATATATATATATGCTATGTGAAATTAATCATTAAAATGACAGAATAATAATTATTATTTGAAAATTATATTTCAATTGTTTCGATGCAGTTTATTTTCCGTCCACCCTATAGAGCAATTCATTTATATGTATACAGATTGTGTCTCCTTTAGTCTACGTAATAGAAGACGACTTACTTGTTGAAGTGAAGAAAATGCGGTCTAAAGGCTAGCCGTTAAAATAAAACGCTTTCAATGTAATATATTTTTCTTTGTATCTTTAGGGAAAGTTTCCATCCCTTTTTCAAATGTCTAAATATGGTACTAAATTTGGCTCTTTCGATGTCTTTCGAAAACGTTACACCAAAATGTACGATTCTTTGGGCTATTTTTTCACGACAAATCGTATATTTCGAAGGATTCAGCAATGCTTTCTTTGACATAAAACCGACCACGCGGTTTGCCCTCTTAATCTGTGTAACTTGCGCGCGTAGTCGGCGAAAACTAAATCGGAAATTTGGCTTCTCGATTCGAATCCAACTTCCATTATGGGAAAACTTCAGTACATTTGTTTGTCAGAGCTCCCAAGATAGAGGTTACGCGTCTCAGGCGGATGCGATTCACTCCTGAGAGAGCTCCTACGATTTATTATCTCTCAAAACAGTAACAATCTTTTTGTTTTTACAATGCGTTTCGAAGGGTGTTCAGCAGTGGCGTTTATTGGGTATCTCGAATCTGATTGGCGCTACACGAGTCTTCTACTTTGAGATTCTCCTTAGAGACTTCGTGGCTATTAAATTAAATGACCTACTCCGGCCTTTTCTTCGTCTGTGGGGTAACTTTCCACGAACTCTCTTACAAATCTGAATTAGGAAAAATGTTTTTCTAAACAAATTTTGGATTTTATTTTTAAATTGTGAGAAAAAATGAGACTTCATAATTCATTGTAATTATACAAATACGATTTATTAATTTAGTAAATTGCGCTCTCTCTCTCTCTCTCTCTCTCTCTCTCTCTCTATATATATATATATTATATATATATATATATTAATGATGAATAAAACCACGAAGGAAAGGAAACACAGAATGGTGCTCAAGCGCTTTCGTCTAATGACATCCTCAGGAACACTGAAGTACATAAAGAGTTACAGCCTATATATAGGTTACAGAAATAAAAAAATAAAAAAATATATATATACTATATATATATTTACTTTTGTTTACTTTTGTTGAGTTTGAACGACGATTCAGGATCGACCTGCGGTCGACCCCTCTGCAGCATCCCGCCTCATTTGCGGGACTTGGTGAAGGAGGGAATTGCTCTCTGATCGCCTCCTGCCCTCGTAGCCAGCCACGCATGGCTGGTCAGGGACTTTGCACAAGAATCTGTCCAGCTGGTTCTTGAAGTTATTCAGGTTGGTGTGCTGGAGATGCCTCACTTCTTTTGGAAGGACATTATATATATATATATATATATATATATATATATATATATATGCAATAAACAGAGAAGTAAAAATAAAAATTAAAAATTAAAGGATTATCGGAGAGGCATACAAATTTGTAAGGAAAAAATATCGATTTTTAGCACAAGATCAAATGAATTATTTCCAACCAATGTTAAAAAAATAAAAAATAATAGATAAAATAAAAAATAAAAAAATACAAATTTATACTGGAAATCTGCCCGGGTATCTATCGGAAAAAAAAACAAACAATTTGTCCTACGTACACTTTTACTCGGGACATGACACCCCCACTAAGAAGGCCATTTTTTCTTCAATGTTTCTCCGCGCCCTTAGGATCGCTAGTCCGGAATACATCGATGCCGAATTAGAAAAAATCAACGGTATTGGAAGTGATCTGTGTTATCCATCTGCGTTTATGGAATCTTGTCTCAACAAGGCAAAACGAACTTTCTATCGTGTCAATAATAACACTCGTACTTTGTCAAAAAATATTTTAGTACTTCCATTTTTCCCGGCCTTTTTAGGCATTGCTAATGTACTTAAACTTTTGGATATTAATGTAGTATTTTCATATAACAATATTGTGAAAAATATCATAGTAAAAAATAGCCCTACCAATAATTCAGGCATTATCTATAAAATTGGTTGTAAACAATGTGATTCCTTTTACATAGGTCAGACGGGAAAGGATTTGCACACACGTATAAAACAGCATCAATATTCCGTTAGAACAGGACAGTCGTCCAGTGCCCTTTTTGTCCATTTGTCAGAGTTATCCCACTGTATTGATTGGAATAATGCTTCAGTTTTATTTCACTCTAGCAACATTGTTAATAGAAATATTCTTGAGTCTGCCATTATCCAACTTACAAATAACTTCAACATAAGCAAAGGTCTTTTTCAACTCGATCCTGTTGTTTTGAATTCCTTCAGAACAGATTTAGATAAGAAAGGTAGAACGCTAAATCTTTGGTAAACTTGTATGCTACTCTATTAACTTTTAATTTTCATTTTATATACATCGAACCTTCACCAAAAAAGGCAGTGTGTTAAAACCCGGGCAGATTTCCAGTATAAATTTGTATTTTTTTATTTTTTCTTATTTTTTATTTTTTTATTTTTTTAACATTGGTTGGAAATAATTCATTTGATCTTGTGCTAAAAATCGATATTTTTTCCTTACAAATTTGTATGCTCTCCGATAATCTTTTAATTTTTATTTTTACTTCTCCGTTTATTGCATATATACTGTACACACATATATATATATATATATATATATATATATATATATATATATATATATTTTATTTTTATTTTTTTATTTTTTTTTTTTTAATTTTTTTTTCTGTAACCTATATATAGGCTGTAACTATTTATGTACTTCAATGTTCCTGAGGATGTCATTAGACGAAAGCGCTTGAGCACCATTCTGTTTCCTTTCCTTCGTGGTTTTATTCATCATAAATATTTTTCACGTGTTACTTTCGTGAAATAATTTTCATATATATATATATATATATAATAAATTCAGGGACGTGCGGTGCGTAATAACTCAGGGTAGGCAGTAGGCACTAATAAAATCAATTGCCAACAAAGGGTCTGAAAACTGTATTAACAATAATTACCATCGAAATATAGAAATTAGGCATGCATCGCATTGTTACTCAACTTAATAAAACTGGTCAGAATTTCATAGCTATTTTATACCAACTAATATCCCGGTAATTAATAAAAATATTAAAAGTTCAAAATAAAATTTTAGTTATATAAGTATTTACTTACATTATTTGTAATAAATTCCATTCGTCTCTCCTTCTGAAGAAATATTTCTGTAACCATGTCATAAAAGTTGTGTGTAGTACTTTGTTCCAGTTTCATGAACCTTTCTTTTTCTATAGAGATTAAAGTGAGCGATGAAAGCCTTTCATGTGTCATTCGATTCCTAGTGCGTGTTTTAATTCTTTTTAAGGCTGAAAATGTTCGCTCAACTGAAACAGTTGTAGCTGGAATTGTAAGGACCAATTGCGGCAGTTTCACTGCTTCGGGAAATGTTTGTTCCAGTTCATTTTTAAAAATGAAGACGAGCAAATCTTTAATAGATTTGTCTCGTAACATTGGTGCATTATAGATTCCAGCCAAATCAGCTTTTAGTCTTACGAAATCAAATAAGTTAGCATAATTCTTTTCTAAACTTTCTCGCGCTTCCCTATCAACTTGACTAGCCATTTCGACAAACTTCTTACTATGAACTAAAGTAATAAACCGCAAATTTTTGAAGTCATTATATCTAGCTTCCATTTGTTTAATTATATCATTCAATATAAGACAAAAAATTCTTTCTCTTTCTTCCTTAATTGGATGTTTTGTGCGACAATTGGATTCAGCAAAGTTATTTTCTGTACAATTCTCTTCAAACTTCTCATAAAAAAACACCAAAATACAAACTGGGTCTGTTCTTCGTTCTTGCTGAGGAGTCTATTATATTCCTGCATCAATGCAACTCCCCTTTCTGCAGTGTCATTCACTACTCGAAGATCTTTGACCACTGCTTCTGCCAGTAGGTACTCAGGGTTTTCGATCCACATCTCTGGATTATCACGCAAGAATTCGACTTCAAGCCCTAGAAGAGTGAACAAAACCTTCGTTCTAGCAGACACGAAGTCGCTGAGTTTCTTATCTTGGATGTTACTCTTATTCAGATGAATTCGTTTTGGTGAGTCATGTCCTTCCCGTTGTAGATTCTTAACCATAGCTCTTTTTTCTTGCAAATCCAAGTCTCTGTCAAAGAAGGCAAGGCCTACCAGATCTTCACTCAAGTACCATAAGTGAGCAAGGATTTTATTGATAGCTCCTTTTGCTGCAGGTGTGTCGCTGACTGCGAGAGATTGTAGTAGTTGTAGATCATTGCTTGGTGCAGATGCTGGCAAGCGAGAGAGGAACCAGAACCTTACATAGAACTGCACACCGAAAATGCAGAAATCTTGCATGCCTTTGATTTCTCGTTGCGACAGTTTAAATCTGGAATCGCGGAACATGAAGATTTTCAAGGGGTATATAAGCCTGGCCATGAACCGAGTTCGATGGACTGCTCCAGGTTTTCGAAATTTGACCCCTTTTGGTGGAACGTCCCCCAGAAAAAGAAGGGTAAGTTCGAGCAGCTCTTGATAGTCATCTCTTGGATGAACTTGATCTAACTGGAGTCGACAGAAGCAGATGATATTGTCCTTCACAGGCTCTACAGCGAGCAGGACGATCTCGTTATTTATACCAGGACTGGTCATTGGGGACGATGTTGTGCCAAAAGGTCTTGAACCGTTTGAAAAGCATAATCTCAGGTCCACTTGATATTCCCATTGTTCCCGTGAAAGCTTCCTCTAACATGATTTCATGTATATGATGGCGACATGCCAGGTACAAAACTTCAGACCCTAAATGTTGCTCGAAGAGAACACATGCTCCATTTACTCTTCCAGTGTTGCTCGCTGTGGTGTCGAAGCTAAGGGCTTTGATTCGATCATGACCACCCCAATCATCGCCTGCGTCATTGCTTGGCCAGTGCCATTTGCAAGCTTCGGGATTGAAAGGATCTGATCTAGTCCAGATCCTGAAACAACGATTGGGAGACGGTCGACCTTCTTATCTCCAGTTAGGTCATTCATCAGCTTGCCGTCCCAGTGAAGAGTGAGAGGTGTTCGCGGATCAAATTTCTTCTTCAACTCTGTAGCTCTTTGGGCTCGATGCTTCTTCCTGTGTCTTTGCAGAGAAGCTCTGTTGATGTTGTATTCCCCAACGTTCTGACCGGAAGCACTGATCACTGACGCGATGGTAAAGATCGCATCACGGTCACTAGTTTTAGTGCGATCCAACGACGAAAGAACTTCTGGATGGAGGATATTCTTGCGGCCTCTTTTTGGATGAGGTGATGACACTACGACTCCTCCAACAGCTCCTTCATTCTCTGAATCCGTGGTGTTCTCACCTGTGGAAGATGAAGATTCCAGGACGATTTTTCTGTTAAGTACGAGACTCTATTTCATGTCTCTTCTTAAATTCATTATTCCGAATTCGCTTCTTCGTAGCTGCTTCCTCCTTTTTAACCAAAGTCATATCAATTCCAGCAATGGAGCCTCTTCTGCCCTTCTCTCTTTGTGCCAAAAGGAACGCTTTATCCTCCTCATTCGTCATCAACACCATAGCATTTTGGTGAGCAACGTCGAAAAGGTCATCAAAGCAGGATTTCAGCTCTTCTTCTTTCTTCCTTTGTGTATCCGTCTTGCGGGACTGATTTTTTTTCAAAAGATCCCACTTCTTCATCAGACTCTCCAACTGTTTCACTGCTTGTTGAACTAGCCGCAGTGGAATCCTCGCCTTCTTCCAAAAAGTCTCCACTTCCGCTATCGTCAACTGAGCAGCCTTGCGCTTATTCTTAATCAACTGAAGCAAATGTAGATAGTACCTCATAACATCCCCATTACTTGGCAATTTTGCACCTGATAAACAATTTTGAGTATGTTCAAGCAAATAAACCATATGTTTTTTTCGAGTTCCACTAGCCATCATAAAAAAATCTATATACCTAGATAAAAAGAAAGCGTAATGTCGTTTAGCATATAAGAACATAAGATCATCGCTACTATTTGTTTCAAATTAACCATATATAAGTCATATAATAAGCAAATTCTACCAATAACCCATCACGCCTATTTGATAATATATGAGAGAGTCGAGAGAGAAAGTTTGAAGTCCTTGAGCACACCCTATATATACTTATATCTCAATAAAATTTTGTGTGTGTCACTTTCTAGTGACATGAATCCAACTGAAGGGTGAGAGGAAAAAAAAATCGTAACTTAAAATTTTACCACCACTTAAGGGCCACCTTAATATATTTATATTTTGAGATTCTCCTTAGAGACTTCGTGCTAGTGTATACACACACACACACACACACACATATATATATATATATGAGAAAGAAATACATAAACATTTCCTCCTTAGGATAATATTTTAACACCTTTCTGAAGCTCGTATCGAAGGCCATCACAAAAGGTCAACCTCGGGATAGTTTCAAGTGCTCGTACAAACTCCTGCATTGCCATGGAAGCCCTGGAATTTATCTTAGAGCATTTGCTTACGTCAGAATTTAGCACCGTCAGCAGGGAGATATTTTTCTGACGGAAGTTCTCTCGCACTTGCGTTCAAACACCACAAAAACGTGTGTTTTTGTAGAAGCTTTTTTTTTAAATTTTGTTTACCCGCACAAGATTACGATCACTCAAAAACGCTGACGAAAGTTCTTTCTTACACCTACATCAGACGTCCATTATTAAACCGAACGGTCCTCTTTTTTTACGATTTTATGACATGAAAAACGAAGAAATAATTAGATTTGATCAAATAAACGTAAGTTAAAATATTGTTCCGTTTATCATTTCGTTAAAATGGCGTAAGTATTGCATTAAATTAAAAAAAACAACATTTACACTGAATTAAAAATTTTCATAAATGCGTCCTCTTTTCCAGTGATTGCATAATGGCCACCCTAGTTATAACCGTGAGAAGCTTTAAAAGCATTTTAGCGTTTTTATATTCCTCGAGCGGTTAACAGGGTGATGTTTCAAACAAAGTCGGTCTTCAAGCATCATCGTATAAACATCTTTGCTTACAGGCTCTCGCGCCCTGCATGTGTGCATACTTAAACTCAGCGCCTATAGCCCTTTGCGTAGGTCTAACTCAACTGGCTTAGTGATTTTACAGTGTCGTATTAGGCTTTTTGTTATACAGCCTACAATATTCACGCAACTCTCACCCTAACCGAAGAGGCTCCTAAAGCAAGGGTGTCCAACCTTTTTTTATGAAGGGCCATATTTCAATTAATGATCCACACCGAGGGCCAGTGTGCAAATTTTAGATAAAACTTTTTTTAAATTAAATTTTATTGAAATAAAATATGACATTAGATAATGAATTTTCAGTATCCGCCAGCCGGGCCTGGCACAAATCTTTGGCGAGCCGGATTCTGGCCCGCGGGTCGTTCGTTGAACAAGCCTGCTCTAAAATGTTTTCAATACCGCGAATCGGACTCATATTTTTATATAACGTTAACGCAATACCGCATGTAGGCTTATTATTGTTTATTACGTATGGTATTATTTGATCATCTTAATTATTGCATCTTGATACAATTAACCACCGTAATTTTGTCCTTAATGTGATTACTTTTTAATTCTCAACATTTAATAATTGTAATATTTGCGCATTTTAGTACAAACTTTCTAATTGTTAATTATTAAATAATTATTCTTTTAGGGCAGCGGTTCTCAAACTTTTTCTTCTTCTGTACCCCTTGAATTCCTTCACCCGATTTTCTGGATTTTCGAGAGAGAGAGAGAGAGAGAGAGAGAGAGAGAGAGAGAGAGAGAGAGAGAGAGAGAGAGAGAGAGAGAGAGAGAGAGAGAGAGAGAGAGAGAGAGAGAGAGAGAGAGAGAGAGAGAGAGAGAGAGAGAGAGAGAGAGAGAGAGAGAGAGAGAGAGAGACCATTTTTACTTTCTTTACGACCGTGTGACTCGTGGCCGTTTGTTTGGTAATCGTATATAAAATTAAAAGGGTTATATTTTCAGGACCCTTTCGCGTACCCCCTAAGATTCCCTCGCGTACCCATGGGGGTACGCCGTGCCCCAGTTTGAGAACCACTGTTTTAGAGTAAATCTTACTAGTTTGAAGGCGTTCTCTTAATATTTTATGATTGGATAGGCAATAGTTTATTTATGAAGAGTGCGGAGTGGAAATTTGATAATTTTGTGTACTTTATAAATAAAAGAATATATTTTAATATATTTTTTACATCCATCGTCTGTATCAAGAGCCAATCTAAGCTTTTAGGTTTCCGTTTCCAACTTGTCAGTTGTCAGTAATGTAACATTTCATTCTTCGTGTTAAAATTAGTCACATTTTTGACACTGTAAGGGAAAGGTGTGTCTTTGTGTTTTAAAAAATTTAAAATGTGGAGTTTGACAACATTAATTCATGCCAAGGTTGTAATTTTGGTATAATTCAACTTTACAATTTTATGATAATTTTACGAGTTTATCGGAAGTCCAATACAAAATTGACGAGAGGGGTTACTTATGTAGAGGGGCAGGATCATCTGCCTCGCCACTGTCTTCAACACTCTCTTCACCAATTTCGGCTTGAACGTAGCGAACGCTGGGTGAATGCTGTGGTTGTTCGTTGTGGTTCCGGTGGTGGTGTTTTCTGGATTGGCTTGAAAAATTGCGTCAGTGTTGACTGCGTTGCTTTGGCTTTTTTACTCTTATAAAGTTCAGCATAGCATCAGATCATTTCTTTGACGTTTTTTTTTTACACTAGAGCTTCTTTCAACGTTGGGGTCTTTCTCAAACACAAACTCTAACGCAGCATCGAAAGCATTCAGAATTTCCGCAAGGTCTTTCACGAATATCGAAGCTATGAATAACGGGGTATACCTATATTATATATATATATATATATATATATATTATATATATATATATATATATATTATATATATATATATATACACACACACATACAGCACAGTAACATCCTTTGTGGATGATACAAAGATCAGTAGAAAAATAAGAAACTCAGAAGACATAGGATCTCTACAAACCGACATAAACAGAATCTACAAGTGGACGGAAGACAACAATATGAAGTTTAACACCGAGAAATTTCAGCTATTACGGTACGGAAAAAGAGAAGACCTAAAATCCATGGAATATTATACCCCAAATGGACAAGAAATCCAGAGAAATTCCAGAGCAAAAGATTTAGGGGTTGTAATGACAGATGATGCGAAATTTGAAACACAAAATAAGATAGCAGTAAACAGAGCAAAGAGAATAATGGGACGGGTATTGAGAACCTTTAAACGAAGGGATAGGAATGTAATGATTCCTCTACTGAAAACCCTGATAATACCCAAATTGGAATACTGCGCGGTCCTAACATCCCCATATAAAAAAGAAGACATAAGACAGCTGGAAGGGATTCAGAGAAGATTCACAGCCAAGATCAATGGGTGCAAAGAACTAAATTACTGGGAAAGGTTACGCGAACTAGACCTATATTCACTGGAAAGGAGAAGAGAGAGATACACCATTATTTACACTTTGAAAATAATGGAGAAACTAATCCCTAATCTTACTCTGAACCCTATAACTCCCCAAACAACGGTGGAAAGTAGAAACGGTAGACTGTGTCGTATTCCCAAATTGAAGGCGAGACAGGGAACATCCTTAACCCTGAAAGAAAATAGTTTTGTAGTGAGAGAACTAAAACTGTTTAATCAGCTGCCCAAAGACCTAAGAAACACGAAGGGAGTTGCAGTGGAAATCTTCAAAAGAAGACGAAGCCTGGCTCAGAACAATTCCCGATGAGCCCGGCGTACCTGGCTATGTGAGGTGGAGAGCGCAAGAATCAAACTCACTACTTCACCAGGCCAACTGGAGAGGAGCCCTAAACGTTTGAGCTCAGGTACAAACCAGTCCCGTAACATGTTGAGGTAGGCAGTATGGTTGACAGAACCCTCAAAACAATATGGACCGAACAAGTTCCTGGCAGACACTGCAGCCCATATCATCACGTGCGGTGGATGGTGTTCCAGTTCCTCAAAGAAGTGTGGATTTTCCTTTCTCCAGAAGTAAATATTTCTCATTTTGGCGCTACGGTAAATTGCACACTCATCAGAAAAAATCACTGTTCCACGTGCAGGAATTGTTGGAAAAACGGTCAAACACCGTTCACAGGCTTCATATCGTTTCTGCATGTCTGTATCGCTTAATTCATTAACAAATGACGGGCGGTATGGGTTCATGCCGAGAACTTTTGTCATGTGATCTCTCATTGTGAACATGGGGGACTACAAGTTCATGTGATCGTTTCCGAAGTGATTTTTTCGGTGAACGAGCCACCGATGCAATCACACCTTCACACTGTTCTGCTCGCGTTGTTGGTCTTCCCGACCGTGGTCTGTCCTTGATGGAGCCAGTTTCAAACAGCTTTTTCTCCCAGCGTAATACCGTCTTGTTTGGTGGTGCAGCCTTATTGAATCTTGTGTTGAAATCATTCTGGATATGACTCATCGTTTTGCCAGTATGTGACCTTTCATGAGCCCATGTGCTCATCACTATCCTTTCCTCCAGAGTGTAAGTGGACTGGTCTGCCATTGTTCACACAACTCTAATACCTAGAAAAGAAAAAAATGTCAATGAATCACATACTATAAATTCAATTGCACAAAAATAAAGTTGGTATTACAATATGTACATTTTATAGGGGGTGACAGGACTTTTCGAACATCCTGTACAAAGTATTAAGTTATATTTTCATAAGTAGCCTACAATGAAATCAGAATTAACATTGTTCTTCCATTATACCATATATTTATTTTATGTGGAGGCCTATATAGTGTAGGGTGCCTATAAAGGATATATATATATATATATATATATATACACGGTGAACCAAAAGTAGGTGGACAGTAGGTTGAATACGGTTTGTGTTATATTATATTATAACTATGGTGTTCATTATAACTATGGTGTTTGTGTTATATTATATTAAATATTATAACTAAATTTATTTAAATTTTATTTTGTATTATAGTATAAAAAAAATTAAATATGTATTCTCAAAATAAACGTTATCATTTACTGTCCACCTACATTTGGTTCACCCTATATATATATATATATAATATATATATATATATATATATATATACACACGCTTGGTTGCTTTTTGAAAATTGCTATACTTGTTATATGAAATTTATATAGGTTTATGCAGACAGCGTTTGTACATTCCATGTAAGTGGATTTTGAATTCTTTAAAATGGGGTAATGGAGTTGTTGTTTAAAACCTGTTTTGAAACTTTTATTCACGAACTCGTTTATTTTGTAAAACAAAAGAACAAAAAGTTAATTAGGATTTTATTGTATTAAAAAATCATTTGTAGTTCGTAAAAGCATTTGTATGTTGTTGACATAGTTTTTGTTATTCCTTTCAAAAGATGCATTAATATTTCTTTGCTTTTGTTTTACATAGTGAAGAAAGATGTACAGTGTGAAAAATACAATGGATCAATGAAAAGAAGCCACTCCCAAACGGGTCGGGGGTGGCTTTCTTTCATTGACACAATTCGGGGGTGGCTTTCTTTCACTGATCCCTTATTCTTTTTCCCCCCGCAATTTCTTTTTTTCCCGGTTAGATCAACTGTACGCCCTTGACAATTGGTTAGGTTAAGTCACGACAATGCAGTAGTAGTGTAAATGGAGAATTTTCAGTGGCATAAAGAAATGTTCAATAAATCTGTAATTTTCATTAGTTTTCTTTGAAATCCGCTCACCGTATAGGAAATTTACTTAGTTGTGGATTTACTTAGTTGTGGGGTGTGAAAAAACTATTGAAATCTGACCATAACTTTGGATTTTACAGCCAAAGTTCGAGGTCTCCCTATTTTTTTTTGTCTACCCGATATATATGTGTGTATATATATATATATATATATATATATACACACATATATATACACAAACTCAGAATGGTCCCCTGAGAAACTTATATGTTAAACACAGACCGTGCATGGAACAAGGAACTCTTCTGGGAAAATTAAATCCACTATAGTCCGAATAAGTAATGGTAAATGACAAATACCATAGTTTTTCTTTTTCATGATGCTAGCCCGACGTGGGCAACGGGTCTCTCGCAAAGAGGTCCCATAAATATAGCTTCCCTCACCAGCTATCTGCAAAGCAGACAGGATCCAGCTTTGGGACATGGATCTAGGGTTTAAAGCAAGCCTAGTCCCTACATTCAGAACCTCTATATAAGTAAAAGACTCGTTGCATTCACGTCGGACCCTAGGTCCATGTCCCAAAGCTGGATCCTGTCTGCTTTGCAGATAGCTGGTGAGGGAAGCTTTTTATTTGATTTGGTATACGCGGACAAAGTTGGGGAACGCAAACTACACTAGGATACTGTAGGAGAACGTAAAACTACACTAGGCACCACAGGGGGACGTAAACTACACTTGCTCCAAATCAGGCAGTTTTTTGGATATCAACAAAAGTTTACAACTGATGGCTTTTATTTGTTTGTAAATTAAAGGATTATATATTTCTGCACAGCTAAAAGTACCAATGCATTGTACTTAAGCTTTTTTTAATATAAACTTATTGGGTCTTAATATGAATTTAATGCTAAGTTAATTTATTTGGCATATTAAAATATATTAAATTGTACAAAAACCAGTTTTAGACCAAAATAATAATTAAAAAAAAACTACGTAAACTTGAATTACTGCAGCGTGTTCTATCTTTGTTGTTTGGTAGCGACCAACTGATTTTGGATCTTTTCTTTATAGCACACCTCCGCCCTTGACGATTGGTTAGGTTAAGTCGTGATATTTTCGTTAAAACTAACGAAAATATCACGACTTAACCTATCCAATCGTCAAGGGCGTACAGTTGACCTAACCGGACATTCAATAATTTTATGGGGGTGCTATAAAGGAAAAGAAAACAACTGGGGGAGTGCTATAAAGGAAAAGCTCCCTGATTTTTATTCAAAACAAGAAAATGCTGAGAATAATTAGGTTATATTCGTCCATACTTTTCCTATGGTATAATCAAGTATTTTGAGGGCATGACAAAGAAGCAGAAGGGTAATGTAAATTATTTTCTATTATTATTAAGAAAAATTAGTCATAAAATCAATCAATGACTGACTGAAAAATTTATATTTAATTTTTAAATCTAAGCTTGCATAATGTCTTTTTAATTTTATACTAAATACTCAGATATTTTTACATTTACCAAATGTTTCTGAATCACCCAAAGATCAGGGCCCCCAGCCTCAATTACCAAATGATATCTTCGTTAAAACTAACGAAAATATCACGACTTAACCTAACCAATCGTCAAGGGCGTACAGTTGACATAACCGGGCATTCAATTTAATTTTTTATTATATTTGGTATTTGGCCCTGATCTTTAGGTGATCCCATTTTTTTTTATACTAATATACTGGTGAAATGGTGTTTATCTTATTCTTTTTATGAATTTAAGGAGTTTATCATTTTATCTTGCTTAAAATTTTTTAAAAGTTTAGACACGATAAACCCTCAATATTATATCGAAGTCACTTCCCCACCCGTCGGAGGTGAGTGAAATATTTGGATTGGGCTCCCATCTAAAAAAGTTTGGAGACCTTTGTCTAGTATAAAATATTTTGTGCATTTAATGAGATTATTTTCAGCTGTAATATCTTGTCTTTCGACGATAAATTTTTTTTTTTTAAGATTTATCTTCGAAACTGACAGCATTTGTTCCCTTCGTGATCGAACTGATCAATTAATAAAAAAATTATTACTTTATTGTCGAATTTCTCGTTTTGGACGATAACAAAAAACTTTTTTTTCATTCCATAATCATAATTTTCGGTTTTGGGGCTGAAATTTTTTTGTAGATGGTCATTAATTTGAATTTTGGTGTTTTATACAACTCACTATTATTATTATGAGAAGAGGATAAAATGAGAGAGCTGATCATTACTGCGGTAATGCAATGCTCATAATTTGGATGGTTCTCAAAGAACATAGACAAATTTTCTGAACAAAACCTTAATGAAATGGATAAACTGAGTAATCGAAAGCGAGAAAGAATACGCAGAAGCGTCATTTGGGGGGGGGGGGCCGTGAGAGGCGGTCGCCACCCCGAAGTTCACCAGGGGGGGTCTCCAAGGCCCTCCAAATGATAGTTTCTTTAAAAAAAGGCACCTAATATTTTGTGGATTACCAATATAATGAAGTGCTTACGATGAGAGATGATCGACTGAATGACTTGCTTCTGATGGCCTCTGAAAAAGAATGGTGAAAAACCTTAATTTTGATGTTTTGGTTGATGATTTTGCAAAACTGAAGTCTAGAAGATATCCTCTACTACATTAGGTGAAATTAATTTCAAGATTTATTGCTTAACTTAATAATTTGATAGTAAACTGTAAATAACCAGTCTAGCTGATACCATTTAATCATTCTTGTTTATATTAATTTGATTATAAAGTACATTGTGAGTAGCACTTAATAAATTTTGACATGTGAGGGCCCTCTCACTGCCTTCTTCGACCCCCCAAAAGCCAATTTGAAATGACGCCACTGAGAATACAACCAAAAAATTTGCAGTGAATGATTTTGATCTGAATTGTGGGTCGTAAATTTTGGTGGTAGTCGAGACTTATTGCATATATATTAGAATAAAAAGGTTAGGTTAGGTTAGGTTTTGGAAAAAAAAATGTTCGTCTATTAGAAATCTATTTAGTTCTTCAATGTAAATTTTCTATCAAAAGCACAGTTAATGTTGCTAAAAAGGCCAATCGAGGGGTTTGCTGTTTTTGTTTTTGTTTTATAGAAAATCAATTTATATAGAAAATATAGAGTTTCAGTAAGTTATTTGTTACATGTCGTCAGGGGCGTCAATTGCTCTAAAATAGTGGGGAGGACACTTCGCCTTCAAACAGCGAATCAAACAATACTCTGAGTAGCTGTCGCTACAAATGCTACGTACAATTATTAAAATACAAATTGAATGCTAAATTCCATGATAAATATACACTGGTGTTCATGACAATAATACGTCCCCCCCCCCCACCGCAATCGATGCCCATGCATGTCGTAGAAACAAAGAAATAGTCTGTATGTATAGTTTAAATATATATAATAAGTATTTCTTTAATGAATCCTAGACCTACAGGCTTAATAACAGGCTTAATTTTCAGCTTCTTTTGTATTTCAAATAAAAAAATAGAGATAAGTACTGTATATACCCGCCCCCCCCCTCAAATAAAGTAAAAGAAACTCACTATATTAATTAATGTTAAGCCTAAGCCCAAGAGCAGCGGTTCTCAAACTGGGATACTCGTACCTGTGAGGGTAGGAAAGAGGTGAACAAAGGAGTACATTACACAACAGAAAACAATCCCAAACTAAACTGTATTTCATTATTTGCAAGAACATACGAAAATAGTGTCACAATGAGAGGGGAACCATCTGGTTGCAAACTGTATTTAATGATATCACATTTGAATATAATTTTAGAGGTCTTGATAATGTGTATTAAAAATGAATTATAATAAATTATTCTTAATACTTAACTTTAAGAGTTAATAATGGTTCTAAGATATGGCAAAAGAAGGTTTTGGCATTGGTTCATCACTTTCAAGTTTACATTTTAACTAAAATTACTCTTGAGAAACGTTAACAATTGTTTTTTTGAGGGGTTAATTCTATTTTAAATGAAACCCGTGATGAAAACGAATCCCCCCACCCCGAAAACACCGCATAACTCTCTCTCTCTCTCTCTCTCTCTCTCTCTCTCTCTCTCTCTCTCTCTCTCTCTCTCTCTACAGTGTGTAATATATACATATATATACCTGACAGTAGTTTCGTGCGTCGGTCTCTCTTCACACGAAGATCAAGCTAGTGGCTACATCTCTAGGTCTGGCCTGGTGGAGGAGCAAGTTGCTCTCTTGTGCTCTCCATTGCACATAGACAGAAACACCCGACTCATCCGGTACTTTCCTAAGCCAGGCGTCTAGTCTTCTTCTGAAGACTTTAACTTTGACACCAGTGATGTTCCTGATATTCTTCAGAAGCTGGTTAAAAAGTCTTGGGGGCCCCCTGACAACCAAACTACTTTCCTTCAGTGTTGAGGTTTCCCTTGTCTTGCCTTTACAGTAGTTTGGGAACACTAAATGTTCTACCTTTCCTATTTTCTAGCGTTGTTTGGGTGATTACAGGGTTCAGTTTGAGGTTAGGTACCAGTTTTTCTACTATTTTTCAGATGCAAATTATGGTGTATATCTCACTTCTTTGCAGCGAACATAGATTTAATTTACAAAGTCTTTCCCAGGAGTTGAATTCTTTGCAGCCATCAATCTTGGCTGTTGAATTTATTGGAATTTCTTCTATTTTATTAATTTCTTCCTTTTCATATGGGAACATCAAGGCTGATGTTTTATTATGATCAGTGTTTTCAGCTGGGGAATCTGTACCTTCTTTTATAGGGTCTCAGTAGCTGTCCTGTAACTTATTTTGCTTCATTTATCACCGTCTAATTTTGTTTCAAATTTCGCATCGTCGGTCATTATAACCCCCAAATCTATTGCTTTCGTGCTTCTCTGAATTTCCTGTCTATCTGGGGCATAATATACTGCCTTTTTTAGATCCTCATTTCTTTCATATCTCAAGAGCTGAAATTTGTCGGTGTTAAATTTCTTGTTATTGTCTTCGAACCATCTGTTTATTCTGTTTGTGTCCCTTTGTAAGGCCTCCACCTCTTCTGTATTTCTGATTTTTCTGCTAATTTTTTGTATCGTCAGCAAATGATGTTACTATACTATTGTTGGTTACTTCTTTGTCTGTCTTTTAGCACGGTAATGAATAGGATTGGGGCCAGTACTGTTCCTTGTGGTACTGAGCTGTACAATTCCAATTCTGATGATGATACGTATGACTTGGATTTTTACGACTTGCTGACGTCCTCTGGGAAAGTTTGTAGATTCACTTTCCCACTTTGCATGTTATTCCCATATATATATATATATATATATATATATATATATATATATATATATATATATATATATATATATATATATTAAGGAAAAATGCTAAGTAACTAAACAAATAATTTTGTTATGTCAAGGCTTAAACAAATATGTAAAAATCACTGATATATAATGGGAGACGAGTTCTCTCGAAACATTTGAAATCAAGTTTAGAAAAATGCTCGTATCGCTAGTGGTCATTTTACCTACCTTAAAATAACGACTGGAGCAAAGCTTATATATATATATATATATGTGTGTGTGTGTGTGTGTGTTAATCAGTATGT